>VZRO01001591.1:1409493-1483685 GCA_013397915.1 Daphoenositta chrysoptera | reverse complement strand
TGTTTCTGATCCCTGTGTGTGCGTGTGTGTGTGTGTGTATGCGTGTGTGTGTATTGTTGTGCGGCGCACGGGCAGGACTGGCGTGTGCGGGAGCTCGGGATCGCGGCTCTGCTTCCTCAGCGAGGACTGATCCAGGATTATGGTCAGGGTGAAGGGAGAAGGCTCTTGCTTACCCCCTGGATTGATTATGCTCGGGTTTTGATTGCATTCGGGGGTTCCTGCAGCCGCGGCCGCCTCCCCCTCCCCGGCGGCCCCCCTCCCTTGTTTTCCGTTAGAAACACGGGCAAGAAAATAAATGTATTCACTGGGTGTCGCAAGAGCAAAGGCTAAATAATCAAAGGTAACAGCAGCAGCCAGGCGAAGAGACCCGCACCGTACTCTGCTCCCCCACTCCCAGACCTGCCCTCCTATTTATTGGCGAGACCTCCCTCCCTCCCTCGCGGTGCGAGTGCGTTGAGCGAGTGTTTGATCCCGGGAAAAGTGCAGCTATCCAGCCATGGTGGTTTTCAATGGCTTGCTGAAAATCAAGATCTGCGAGGCGGTGAATCTGAAACCCACGGCGTGGTCTCTGAGGCATGCGGTGGGTCCCAGGCCACAGACCTTTTTGCTGGACCCTTACATCGCCCTCAATGTGGACGACTCCAGGATCGGGCAGACCTCGACCAAGCAAAAGACCAACAGTCCTGCTTGGAACGATGAATTTGTCACCGACGTTTGTAATGGCAGGAAGATAGAGATGGCTGTTTTCCATGATGCCCCCATCGGGTACGACGATTTTGTAGCTAACTGCACTATACAGTTTGAGGACTTGCTGCAGAACGGGAGCCGTCACTTCGAGGACTGGGTAAGTGTTCACACTGTAGATACATATATGTACATACGATTTTCAGTGGCATGGCTCTGGATGCAACATCTGTCTTGCAGAGCTAGGTTGCCAAGGGCATGTAATGCCTCTGAAGGCTTTTCATTATTTCCACACTTTGTTATACCGAGATAGTCATGGTTACTATATAACTAATGCATGTGGTCTACAGGCGAGGCAGGAAAGAAAAATATGCTGAATCTAAGTAAGAGGTATGTAGTTACCACGCAAGTTTCTGAAATTATGTGACATAAGTACAAATTTAGTTGTCTTCCTGAGTCTGAGAAACCCGAACCAAATGCATCCGTACAAAACATTACCGCAAACCCCAGATCCAGCGCTTAGATGAGTTTCATCATTTCAGGGTGAGTACTCTTGGTTAGCCTGGCAATGATGAGCCTTAAAAATCCAGACCTGACCTCTGCTGATACGAGACACTTCAGGGTCTTCCTGTCACTTGAGAGCTCACTGCATCAACACTGATGCTCCTCCTTCCTCCCTCCAGATGATCGACACCTCCATGCGTAGATCTAACGCAATGCTTCTTCAAATGCTCAAGACTGATGAAAGGGTCCTAGTGGAATTTGGGCCCAAGTAGAGGAATTCTGTTTTCTGTGCACACAATGTGTCTTAACAGCTTTTACAGTGTCTTTAAGACCCAGAGGCTAACGTGCCTCAGTGGGAGTACAAAAAAGCTGGAAAACCCTTGCTCTGACATCCTCAGGTAGTGTGATTTAACAGGGAGAAACCAATCAAACAATGAACAAACGGGAAATGTGAGTATGCACCTTTCACATTTCTGCAGTTAAACAGTTAAATGGTGGACATCCTTTAAATGAGATGTAAAATAAAACAATAGTAGCTATCATCACATTTTCAGTGTGCCCTGCTCGACCAGCCATCTGAAATTATATATGCTCATCTTTTTATCTATTTATTTTTCACGGTCAAGGATACTAGCCAGTAATTTTTGGCAAACAGACAAAGAACCCAGGACCAATGAAAAAATAGCTAGGGTTAATAGGTCTGAGTTCAATGTATTCTTTGGGGCTTCTTTACTTAATGCATTGGTGTAGAGATGGGAGAATGATAAAAGGGCATGAAAGAATTAGACTCTATTTATACTGATTAGGAGCTGATCAACTTTGCTGTTAAAACTTTTATGTTTACAACTTTAAAATATTTTTCATTTTTGCTGCCTATGTGTTGCATTGTGATAATTAGGGTCTAGATTATTCTGATGCTCTATAAAAGCTACACATTAGTAAGCTCAAATGGTAAAAGTGGGTGATAGACAGAGGAAAAATAGCCGTATCAAGAAAAGACAAATGCAGCAGTATTGCAGATATCTTTTACCTGGATTGAATGATAATCAAGTCGGGACTCTCCTGAAATCAAGTGAGGTTTCGTCTTTGAGACCAGTGGGATGAGGAGGTCTGCACAGGTTTTTTGTGAAAGACTAATAATTTTGTATGTTCTTTTTGTACATGGTACATGTTGTGAGTTTGTCACCAAATCTGGGAGGATGTTGTAGATTCCAGATGCCAAGTTGGAATTTTGGTGGGACTGGGGTGCTCCCTGGCTCTGCTATTTAAGGTGAACTCAAATGTCTGAACACATTCCCTAGATAAATAGTGGAATTTAACAGGTTGAGGCCCATTGTAAACAGGATCTGTGAGGAACTACATAGCTGAATCAGATAAATGCTGGCTTTTATTGCATCAGGATTCAATGCTGTCCAGCATTCAGTGGGTGGGAGGAGACGAGGGAGTGACTACGCTTGTTGTCTGTTGATGTGACAGAATCGAGGGCATGGCAGTGGATCATAACTGGTCAGCTCAGTATAAAGCAGCTTCTGAAGCATCACTTACCTTGTTTTGTACTGTAAATCCCTATCATTAGAATTGTGTTCATGGTGCTACATATAACAGACAGCATACACCTCCCCCCTGTATCACAGTTAGAATAGGGGGATGGTAAGTATTTAAAGGATTGTGCTTTACCCTTTCCAAAATCTTCCTGTTTACTGAGTGTGTCACCGTAATTGTAATACTGAATGTGTTTATTGGATTAATAGATGAAGACCTTCAGAGAGCTGACTCTTACAAAATTACGCTGGTTTTTGGTCTTTTTTCATTGAGTTAAAAGAAGAGCTGTGGCCATGACATCTCTATATAGTCCATACTGGAGTAAATAGATTTATTGGTATTTTCATCAGTGTCTGGAGTCTGTATAAAAACCTGAAAAAGGAGTCGTCTGCAAAGTGAATGAGTTTCACACTACAAGGAAATGCACATGGCCTAAACCAACATTAGACTAAGGTCTGCTGATATGATACAATCAGTTTTTTCTGTTTAATAAGAGGACTAGCTCCTTAATTTTGCTCTTGGCATTTAAGGCAGATATTTTTGTAGTACTCTTTCTGAACTCTGTTAGAAGCAAATTAAAAGCAGCAATCACAGTAACCCATTCTTCCTTACAGCCTGAAATATCAAATAAATGCAGCCTACACACTTGAAACACACTAGAAGACCATCAGGTCCCTTTGTGCCATTCTGAAGGTTTCCCTTTAAGCAGTCCTGAAAGTTGGAACTGGATACCACGTACTTGCTGAGTGTGATCGGAGTAATTGCACTGCTGCCTCTCCTTACCTTCAGAATGATGCAACAGTTATTGCAGGACTGGACTGTCACTATTCAAATAGGGTTGAGAAAAAGCTCATGTGCTGAGAACAGGTCTTGCCAACATGTTAATAGCTTTAATGCTTTTCATCTCATCTAGTTCTGCATGTATTCTTTAAGGAAATTTCAGAATTTGTTTTATAATATCTGCCTTAGGGTCAAGGTTATGTTTCTAGGTTCTTGTCAGAAGTCCAAAACACAAAAAATATTCACCAAAAAATAATGTTTAGGGGTTTTTTTTCCCCTAAGAAGAAACTGTTTCTCATTTTAGCCAGCTCACCTAATTTGATTGACTTTTGCCATTGTCCGAATCCTTATATTTTTTTCTCAGATGAGTTTTTTAGGAAAATACTGGATATTTTTCTCACTCTTAGGCCTGTGCTATATACTGATGCCATGGTTACAGTGGAAACACTAATGATAAACAAGTACAAAGCTTGAAATCATGATATCCTCTATTGTATTAATACAAGTCAGATAGATATGCAAAATCCTGGTTCCTTTGATCTACAGTGTTCAGCAGTTGCATTTAACCTTATTATATGTATACTCCCTGAATATATATATATATTTTAAAAAAATAATTCAAAGTTCTGGCATGAAACAGTGATCCAGAGTTTACTGGAGGAAAGCTTTTAAATAAAATACATAGTTTTGTGGAGTTTTGGTAAGATCAATAGAAAATACTTATTTGGGTTTATAAAATAGGTGTAGTGACAATTAAAAAGATGGCTGCTTTTCCAGTGGTGCATCAATACAGACATAACACAGTAAAGGTGTCAGTTTTGCAGATTTTTTTAGCCATGGCTACACTACAGTTTTAAAAAGAGCTTGGATTTAAGACATTTCAGGCTTTTCTGTAAGCGCAGAAAATGTCATACAGAATGGCAGCGAGTATTCAAGAGGATGCTGGTGAACTTGCACTTTGAAAAACAGAAGATACAGAACAATAAACAACTTGCAAGTTCTGATTGAAAACAAACTATCAACTTGACAGCTCTGGCTATATTTTTTTGAGTTAGGTAATTCAGGTAATAATGAAGTATGTTTTTATCTAGCTTTTTTACATGTGGCATATGTAAATGATTCACTTGAGTTGGCAATGCAGCTACATTTTAATCAGTGGAATTGAGATCAGGAAGGAAAATTCCATTGATATTTAGCCGTGTGGTTCCACTCCTGCGAATTATCATGATCAATGTTTATGTGTGTGGATGATTGGTGGTATGGGTTCTGAGTTCAAGTCCACTTTCCAGAGTTGATGACAGATGAAATCAGCATGATTGGACCTATGCCAAAGACTCCATCTAAGGGTCTTAGCCTGGCTGTACATGAGAAAACCTATTGAGTTGTCCTAAGAAATCCTTTTGCTGGATGAGTAGCAGAATTCATGAATTCAGTGAGGACATCACAACATTTAACAAGAAAAGCCTCTATTTCTACTGAAAATATTTTACAGTTAGGTTAATGAAAGAAATTTAATATTCTGCTGTCTTAAAAAAATCCCTAATGCTGTCAGGAAAATAATAAAACATAGATTTCAGCGAGCTTTTCTTTGCTAAAATATCTTCCATACTCTTTTTCTTCTTTCAGTGCGGCTTCTTCAGATCTAAATTTAAAACATTATACTTTTCTGAAAGCATCCTTTCATATTTCCATTTTGCCAGTGCGAAGTTAGTTGTGCAACCGTGCCACCATTGCATAAACCAAGTTTATTATGAATTAATATAACATCTCAGTAGCAAGTTGGTGATGAGTTATGGGAAATGGCATGGGGAAGAAGTACAGTCTTTTACATAGCTGTTGAACAGTTGAATTAGGTATTTTTATGTCATATTTATAATGTACTGTTGAATGAATTTTCCGATTGGAAAGGCTAGGTCCTTAAGTTACAGTCTATACAGTTAAACACCTAGGTTATCCGAGCTCTGAATGTCACCCGAAAGGCAATAGCAGGGGAGGAATTAAAGCTCTTCAGAGTCCCTGGTTCTGTGAGCTGTCCGTGGATGGGAGAAGTGGAACTGTCTGCTTCCAGTGCCTCTAATCTGAATGAAAGGGAAAGACTACTTAGGTGCGTTTTTCCCCCCCTTCTTTTAATGGCATTTCTGTTGTTGGAATGGGAACTCCTTTCAGTCAGCAGGTGATCTGTTGTAGCTGGCAGACAGAGAATGGAATTGTCATCACTGTAGTGCAGGTCACCCCGTGTGCTCACCTCTGCTTGTGCCGCGCACTGCTGAGGGCTGGCATTGGGCTGGCAGAAAGTCACTGGAGCATATTTTCATTTTTATTTTAGACTGCTGACTGAATTTATCTGTGCCGGTGGTGTTGAAAGGCCTAGGATGTTACTTGCAAAAACTTTACATCTCATCTAAACTGCGGTTCGTGGGCTGATGAAAAGCCGTGTTATAAACATCATATTTGTTGACATGAAAGGGAAATCGCTGTGGCCCCGTTTAAGAGGTTTCTGCATGACAAGGTGGTCATGAAGCAAGGTCTGCCAGGTCTGTGGGGCAAGGCTGAGAGAGCTGAGGGGGCTCGGCAAGGTTTCACAGGGACTTTCTCATTCTGAGGGCAAGTGTCAAGAGGAGCTGGGAGATTTCGGAGAGAACTTCGTGCAGATAGGGGTCTTCCTTCCCTTCTCCTACAGTCTGTCTCCCTCCTGTGCCTTCTCTTTTCCCTCTCTGCTGGGGATGTGGTACAGTCACACACAGCTCACCCACTGTTTTGTATCAATCCCTTTCTACAGCTGCATAAATCTACTCCTACTCCCTGCTAGAAATGTTCTCTCCTAACAGCTCCTGCTTACCTGCAGTGCTTCCCAGTCTGCTGAGAAGCAGTAGAGGGGGAAAGTGCTGCCTCTGCGGTTGTTACTGCAGGGAGAGAGAAAGGGGCAAAGTGGGGAGAGGAAGAGATGAGGCGCGGGGAGAAACCTGGAGGAGGGTGATGGATAGTGCTGCCCTTTTGGCAACAGCGGAAAGCTGTGTGTGTAGGAGACAGGGATGAGCTGGCATGGGCAAACTGGCTACTTGGAGGCCGTATGGTGATCACTGACCCGCTCTGGGAATTTTTTTTGCCTGATTTGCTGAGTGTATAACTTTTGAAGTCTCATTTCAGATGTGAAAAAAAGATTGCTCAGGGCATGAAAAGTGTGTAGTGGATCATGCATTTCACTTAACACTGAATTATCATAGCTGTAGGTCAGGAGCTGATCCCACCGCTGATGAGAATCTCATCCTATTGTTGCTAATACCAAATACTGATACAAAGTTCCACACAGTGAAAATAATTCTACTGAACTCTGTAGAAAGTATTTCTTAGAAAAAAGTTACCAGTAGCAGAGTTCAGTTCATAGGTACTAACTCAAATCTAGATTCCTGAGAAATGCCCAAGTGGAGTGAGAACAATTCCTGTGTGTCCTTTTCGTACCAGTTTTAAGATAGTGCATGTCATTATTACAGCCCAGGGGCTTCCATAGACACTATGCAGACTTTCATGGTTCTGAGTAAAACACTGATCTCACTGGGTTCACTGGGTTTCATACAGGCCAGTTTAAATTCTTCCCTCAACAGGGGCCTGTGCTCCAAAGGAAAACCAAAAATAAATAATATTTAACAATATCCTTTACTTTTATTTTGCTCTTACTGATTTATCATTCTTCTGCAAATCTTGCCTATGTAAGTCTTGTTTCTGCTCTCTAGCATCAAACTAAATTTCTGTCCTCCATGTCCAGAATTCTTCAAATATTGCCAAAATGAGGATTTGATTTAAGTTGGAATTGTAGAACTTGGCAGCTAAATGTGATTCGTTTCCACTCTGTAAATAACTTTTATTTAAATGAAATTTTGGGGGAGTTTCAGGTTTTGAAGGCAGACTGTGAATACAATTTGTAAAACATTAGAGGTGGGAGCTTTTTGGCTTGGAATTGGCTGGTTGAATTAATTTCTGCTTTACCCAATATTGTCGTAATCTCCTTTTCCCCACCCCAACTATTAGACTGTAAGAGAAAGACATCTGCAGTTCATGGTAAGAGAGGGTTTGGGAACAATAGAGTATGCAAGTAATGGGATATTTGTGGTCAGAGAGGACTGAGAAGAGTCTTTTCCTCCATCCACGTGGAAAGGTAGGGCTGGAACTATCTGGATAAGTAGTAAGATCAGAAGTCCAAAGACAGTTTGGAAAAGTGCCAGTTTGGGCTGTGGGGGATCGAACAAACCTTTTTGCCAAGCTGGCCAGAGCAAGGCCTGAAGAGTGGGGGTATTTTGTGTGCCCTTTTGAGTCACGCAAATTGTAGAAGTTACAGGGGTTTCAACCATTTGGGGGGAAAGTGGTCACTACAGAAGGCTGACAAAAGTTTTAACCTTGTGTTTGTGAGTACTTTCCCGTTTGGCAGGCAGTCACTAGACAGTTTAAAAAGTATGTTCAGTAATATTAATATGAAACTGCCACTGTAAAGCTAATAAACCATTCTAGAGATTGGGTAACTTTCATGGCACTTATGTACTTTGCACTATATTTTTAGTAAAGAAAATGCAAATGATTATGGTGCAAGAACATCTGCCGAATTCTTATCTACTCTGAGCATTATTCATTGTCAGTAGCTTGAATTGCTAGTAAAGTTGATTTCTGAGTGTCCTCTCACTTCCATTCCATCAAGAGTTAAAAAATCTTAAATTATCATTGCTGTGATTTACCAGAAGTTACAGAAGCCAAGATTTCACATACTTCTGAGTAGCACAGCTAAAAAACCTAGAGATATTGGCATGTTCCCATTAAATATAACAGGAGTTTTAATGTTTATTTTATTGGAAGCAGTGTTAGAGAAATGCTACACAGATCTAAGAGTTTTTTTCCCCACTGAACTCTGTAGGGCTTGAATTGTTGAGGAACAGAAGTAATGTCAGACCATAGTTTTATAATTAAAAAAAGCAAAGTTTGATTCCATTGGAGGCTTGCAGGCAGCCATTTCTGCCTTATATCGGCTAACTTGAGCTGATTTGATTGTTCCAGACAATAGAATCATTTTGCTTGTTTCTGGTGTCCTGCTGGGCAATTTCATCACAGGCAGGAGCAAAAAAGCATGAATAATGGCTAGATGTTACCAAATAAATTTCATGTCTGCATTGTTTGAACAGCAAGCCCCCTTTGTATCTTTGTATCTTAAATGAAGAGTAGGGAAACCTACTTAGTGTTTCTAGCTTAGTATCTTTCACTACTTGAGAGTATAAATAAGTTACAAGCCTCTTAATGGGGGGCCGGGATTTCTTATGCATTTAGAACTCTCCATTCTTCAGTACATTGGCCTTTTTAATGTCATTAAAAGATAGATGGCTTTGACAATGTTAATATTTATAAGTATATTTAGAGACTGATGTGGTAGCAATGCAGAAGATGTAATAGTGGTGGAAACATGAAGAGAAGACTGATGCATCCTCTGCATAGGTGATGAGGAAATGGCTGGAATTGCATTTCTTTGTTTCACAGATTAAAAGCCAGCAAGACAGTAGTGTCCTTCCCTGTTTTTCTTCAGTTTCCTCTTTATCATCTGTTCTGTCTTTATGCTGCCAAATCTCTGTCTTTCTTTATCTGTTCTGGCTTTGAGATGGTCAAGAAATTATAGGGCAACTTTTACAATATTGCATAAGATTCTGATGCTGGCAATGCTAGCAGGCTGTGTGAATGAAATGTCCTGCTATAGATATCTACAGAGATCTATTCCAAGTACAGTCTTGTTGCTGTGACCGTATTTACTCATTGCATAAGTCTTTCTGGCATCTGTCAACTTCCCTTTATTTCAAGGTGAGATTGATCTATGGCCTTAGAAAATGATGTCTGGGAATGTGTTGGAAAAGGAAAGGCTTAAAGTCAATCATGCTGTGTCCACTATGATTTCTCTTTTACATGGTTCTTTTTAGAGTTATTGAGGAATCTTTTTTTTTTCTTTTCTTTTCCTCTGAGTTTCATTGCCTTTTCCTTCCTTGTGACCCCATAGTGCCCTGGCACCTCTTGAACATTTGACCTCATGGCCCACTTTTCTCCTTAGTCCACCACTATCACCGTGTCCTTGAGTCCCAGCTGTCCTAACTTTTCCTTCGTGTTTCTTGTTATTACTTCCCTTATATCCATATTGCCATTATTCCCAGCAGCCCAACCCCTTCCCCTTTTTTGTCACTCAGGTGGGCCAGTACGATCCTGGTGTCAGTAGGGCTCAGAAGCACCCCCAGTGTCTGGAGCTCTGCGGCGTTTGCGCAGCCGCTGTCACCCAGAGCCTGTCCCCGCTCTGCTTCCCAGCAAGCAGCAGGGAACTGATTGCACTCGTGCCTCTTGGAGCAGCTATTTTCAGTCAGAAAGGAGTGATGCACCGAGTTTTCAGTTAGTTATACTACAGAAGTGTTTGAAGGAATAAGTGTAATATATAGGTTTGAACTTCAGGCAAAATGCTCTGGTTTTAGCAGACTCAGTGGGGTGCTGTAGGAATATGATCTATCCCTGAAAACTGGACTCTCCCAAGCAATGGAAACACTATTAAACATTTTTAGTTGGTTAAAAAATCCTGTTGGGATTGTCAGGGACTCCTATTCACAGAAAATACCTACTAATGTTTGGGGTTTTTTTTTTATTTAATGTGAAATGGTGGTTTCTGTCTTCAAAAAATTCCAGTCCAAGCACAAGTTAAAAAGGCAGATTGAGGAAGCCAAAAGAAATATTAGGAAAATGCTTACCAGTGTGAAAGGCTGCAGGGATAGTTGAGCAGCAGCCTATCAGCTCAGCTTTGCTTGGTGTCCCTAACTCAAAATATCAAGGGCAGAGGCAATAGTGGAAATTTTGCTAGAGATATTTGATATTTCCTGATGCTTTGTATAATGTGGTGTTTCTCTTCAATTAATTGATGGGTTTAGAGGGACAAACCATATTATCTAGTCCATGGTTCCCAAACTTCTAGTTGTTTATGAGTGTCCCATATAGCTTTAAGAATGTTTGATATTGCCCAGTTTGAGGGAACTACAGGATTTTTCTGTATAATTCAATGAAAGCTGGTATTGTATTTTTACATGAGAGCTTTTTTCTTTAGTGGTAGGTGGGTTAGACTACTAGCAGTACAATAATCAAGTTTGGATATGATGTATAGGGATAATAGTATGTACTAATGTCACTGGGCTGAGATAAGCTTTGTTAAGTTTTATCATGCTCCTTTACTCCTTGTACTAGCAAGTTCTCAGAGCCATGCCAAGCCTCTGAAAGGAAGAAAGAGGAAAGAAGAATTTTATTAACACCTCATGCCTATTTTTTCCAAGTGTTATCCATTGAATCAGAAGCAAGTGACAGGGCTTTTCACCTAAAAAGCAAAACTGTGGGCTTCTTTCTGATGACCCTTAGGCAATACTTTATATATATATATATGTAAATATAACTTTAAAAATAATATTAGTTTAGTTGCATATTTGGGAGGTAACTTTGCATATGCATTTTTATAAAGCTGAGTGGAAGGTTTTAAAATACAAGTTCAGCTAAACTTATTTTGAACAGTTCTGTGATGCAGTAGAAGCCCAGACACTATGACCTCGACAAGTTCCTATAATCTCTTTACATGCTCTTTTCTTGTCAGTCCATGCTCATACTTATGTCTGCTTTGCCCATTAGATGCAAAATGCCTTGGGTAGAAGATAATGTTACCTTCTAAGATATATCATTTAGCAGAAATGTGGGGTCGTGATTATTTTTGTAGTGTGTTCATTTTACCACAGTAGTAATGGTAACGAAAATGGGTGAGGAGCAATTGACATATGTTCCTCACAGCCCAGAACAGTGCAAAAACCCCAGAAACTTTTCTGTGTTGGTTTTGTTGATAAGTATATGTGTGAGCAAGCAAAATCAATACACCTTAAACAAACAAACAAAAATCTTAAGTTTTTAGTGAGTGCTGTCTGTTAATGACTGGAGGACAGACAGAGATAAGTTGTCTTGCACACAGAATCAAAGCTGATGTTCCTATATTGATTTTAATGGGTAGTTCTTCGAGTGGTGTTCTCTTCTGCTGAAACTGTTGAGACTATGTGTGTCATTTAGTTGCATACATCCTGATTCATCTGTGCTCCAAGCTAGTTACATCACCATCAACTGAATTCCTTTGATGTTTAATATTGAACTTCACGTATTTCTCCCAACTGAGACCTACTGTAAATTTTTCAGCTCTGCGGAAATTACATGAAGAATTTAGGCTCCTGATTCAGCAGCCTTTTGAAAGTGTTATCTAGCTGTCTTTTCATGAGTGATTGTATCTGTTGTCATAGAATCATAGAATATGCTGAGTTGGAAGGGACCCATCAGGATAGCTGAGCCCAGCTCTGGCCCTGCACAGGTCACCCCAAGAATCACCATTTGTCAAGAGGCTTGGTGCTGTGACCACTCTCTGGGGAGCCTGTTCCAATGCCCAACCACCCTCTGAGTGAAAAACTCAGTTAACCCAGCTTCTAAACTGTGTACGAATGAGTTTGTGAGTACATGGTGAACTCTTTGTGAATGCATTTGGTCAGAAGTGCCAGTTCTGGCCATCAAGCCTTCTCTTCAGTTTGGTAGTATGTGTTGTTTTGGCAGTGCTATTGTTCAGAGCGTTTTTAAACTAAGAAAAACCCCCAAAACCTTAACATTTTTTTTTTGTTTTGATTGACACTTCATGAATAAAACTATAGTAAATCATTGGATATTTGAACAAATTAAATGAAACTGATCTCTAGCCTTATTTGAATGTACTCTGGACATCAAACTGACAGTCTCTGACTGTTACATTTGGTTTAAAATGTGTACACTCTCTAGCCAAGCACTGTTTTGCTGTAGCAGTGTTACTAATACCATAAAGCTTTCAAAACCCTTCGTGTACTCTAAAGTTTACCCTTTTTAAAAATCGGGTTTAAAATCAGATGTGAAGTGTGAGAATGTCATTTTGTTTTTCATGCTTTTCCTGGAAGACTGAGGTTAGAAAAAAGCATCTGACTGAAAGGGAAGGCAGGCGGAGTGAGAAGTGGGGGCACCTCTGGTGAAGCCTTTTCTCCCTACAGCAGTCTCCTTGCTGGACTGCATGGGCTTCTTCTCCTTGGGACCTGGACATAATTGTGGCAGTGATCAGTAAGACAAATTACAGGCCAAATGTTTTGTAGAACTGCCAAAAACTTTGCAGCTCTTCCAGCAACTGTGAATCAGCCCTGCACCCTATTTGTAGACTCGCAAGTAAAATCTGCTTCCCAGCAGCAGTGTGCTGGTCTGCAGAACCCCTCTATTGTAAGATTTATGCACAGTTAATGAACTTTGCGATGCAAAAAATGTGAAGTCTCAGAGACATTTTATGCAGCTATGAAAATGTGCTTGATGCTAGTGATATCACAGTGAGACAGGAGTAAACTGCTGAGACCTTGTCAGAGCATGGATGCATACATGCTGGCAGCGTGACAGTTTTGAATGTAGGAGTTATTAGTTTCTCTTTGATAACATGAGGCTGTGCAGAAACAGAAAGTTCATAGTTTCTTCCTGCAGGAGTTTATGATGTAAAATAAGAAAAACAATCTCACTTTTGGAGTGCAATAACCTGTGTATCAAGCTAGATGTGGCCTGCAAAAGTAATGGAAAATGCGTAACAAAATACAAACCTGTACTTTACAGGACAGAAGTATGCAAAATAAATAAATTATGTGTTATTGTAACTTTTAAAAAATGTATTTGATGGTCCTTGGGGAAGCAATAGTTGTCTAACTGAGGAGTTAAGGGAGAGTGTTTTTATTCACATGAGTCAGCAGAGAAAGAGGCTGAAGCTTGTGTGCCAGACCAAGGAACATGTAAATATGACAGATGGTCAACAAAGTGAAGCCACTTTGTAATAGAGCAGTTCGTACAAATAAGGAAGATCTTTTTTGCAGCAGGCTTTATTTAAATAAAAGTTTCAAAACGGCAAAGCAGATCAACAAAAAAATAGCCATCATCAGTATTGCTTGGTTTTCCTTAGTGTTTGTGGTAACAGGTGGGGTTGGTGAATTAATTTTCACAGTACACAAGGTTTTTCTGATCCTAATTACATATTTTTCTGAAATTTGCATGAGCTGTGAGCTAATGTGTAATAACTTCATTATAATCTTGCATGCTGTGAACTGGTCATGCAAGTTTTTACATACTTAGTTGTCCTGCATCTGCTTGTGATATAGCAAGTTATCTTCTCTTTCTTCTGTAATTATTGCCTTTATTTCCATTCACATAACTCCTTCAAACAAATGAGCATGTCAGTAATGGAAATGATGGGATAAACATTCACTCGTAATTCAGGTATAAAATCTTATAGAATTAATAATCCAGCCTTTTATATCAGTGGTTCCAGAAGAGGCCTTTGTCTGCTTTTGATTTACATGTAGTGATACATAGGTCTTATCTGTCTCAGGTAGTAATGAAACTCATTAGCAAAATAATCTAAGTCTGGAGAATGTTGAGTATAGTCATCTTCACAGCATTCCTAAGAGGAAGTGTAATGGATGAAGATTTCTCCATGTTGCCCAGAAGCATGGCAGAAGCATTATGGTTTTAAATCTCAGTTTTGTAGTGGAAGTATGAGTTTCATTTTTACAGTGGGGAGACAGGGGCTGAGATCTAGACTAGTGAAATAAGGTTTCTGCCTGATACCTTCTAGAGATACCTCCTTCTGTCCTGACACTTCTTCCTCATCTGTCAATGTCTTTTTTTACTTTCATAAAAGTTCCAAAATCCTCACCATTACATTTATATTTCCTTTTTGTAGCTTACCTTTTGTAGGCTAATGGGTTTATGGTTTGATTGGAAGGGGTTTTTTTCTGTTTCAATTCTACAACCACTTTATTGTGGGGATGCTTTCCTTCAGTTGTAGTAAACAAACAGAAACGAAGGGCCTCTGTTTTGCTGCCTTCTTGACACTGGAGCTTTTTCTATAGAGGTGTGGATCTATAAAACCAGGCTTCCAGACAGTCAAAGCAGAGTCAGTAGTTGGAAGCTGAGCTGCTCCTCTGGATGACTAGTTGGGGGCAGCACCAGCTTTACTGTTGTAGTGAAAAAATTACCACTGTGGGGTATCCTGTGTGCATGTACTCAGAATGCCTCTGGTATTGAGTGTACCTGTGTATGAATATATGTAAGCTCTCGAAGGGCTGGAAGAGTTGGATGTGCAAATCCCTCTGAAATGTAGAACAAATTGTTTTGAGCACCTTCGAAAGTTGCCATCCAAACTTATATTTCTGTATATTGTTTATAGCCCCATAACTGCAGTTAACATGGTAGAAGATAACAGCAGACAAAATGTAAAATCAAAGTGTTTGTTGTTTGGTTGTTCATGCACTAAATTCAGATGAAAGGGGACTTCCATTTGAGTCAATCATTTGAAGGAAACAGAACATTTAATTTTACATTTTTAGGGTCTTGTGTGTGTTACTAACAGTGGAAAGGCTTAGGATCCTCCAGCTGGAGTGGTGTGAAGAGGGAGTAAGTACAGCTGGTGTGTGCTGAGGAGCAGCTGTGCAGTGCAGCAAAGCCTGATAGCCCAACACCTGAGTGTGTTTATAAAACAGATGCAGTGAGATTATATTGGTGTTGCCTGCCTGGCAGACTGCTAGCCTGTGGTTTACAGAAGGCTGTCCCTGGTTTTGGAAAAGCCACAGATTCCCTGCACCGGATGTGCTGACATGGCTTGGGGTTAGCACGTAGCGCTTCAGGACTGACCCCAGTTGGGACAAATTTGGTGCAGATTATAGCAACTGGGGCTTCATGAATTTTAGAAATATTCTGGGGAAGTTAGAAGCAGGTGTTCGTTTAGCTACTCATTGCTGCTTTGCAAAATTATTCATTATTTGTTGTGTTTGAAGCTCAAATGAAGTGGGAGAAGGACACAACACACCCATTACCATCCTTTCACAGTGAAGAAGTGGCATTCTCTTTGGTTTCCTGATATTGTGTGTAGTATTGACCTCCTTGATCAGTATAAATTTAACATCTAGACCTGTAAGTGTAGTAAAGCTTTTTACTTAGGTTACTTTCATCCAAAAGGTATTGTGCAGATGCTACAGGAAAAGTGTTGAGACATGGATTGCTAAGGTCCCGCATACTAAAAGTAGTCAGTGATGGGAATATCAATTATGTGATATTACATGAAGCTGAAGGTACTGGAGTGCAAAGGTGGTGAATTTAAGGTTTCAGTTACTTACAGTTTTCATCTTTTTAGGAGAATGTACTTAAAACTCACAACTTACACATTTCTATAAGGCTATCCAAAATTTAATATTGACTTTGTAGTAAACTGCTCAGTGATCTACAGGAAGAAACCAGTGCCCTTAAAATATTCTGATGGATTTGCTTAATTTTTCAAATGTATGTGGCTCATGAACTTCAATTAGAATAGCAGCTTAAAAGAGTATGTTAATAGCTTTATTTTGTACTGGAGGCTTATGATACCATGACACCTTTGACCTCAGAGAAGCTACAATTTTCTTGCTTTAGGCAAATATGAAAAGACATGGTGCCCACCTAGGACAAATTATCTTCAAATTCTCCTGGTGTAGCAGGTTTACCTTCCCAGATAATTAATGTTGATTAAGGATAAAATTTGTTAAGACAGAATGTTTTGAGTATATCCTGTAATAGAATGAATACTAGATGAATACAGATTTGTTTATTAATATTGTTGGCAGGTCCACTGTACAATGTGAGACCCTATCAGTCACCACCACTTCAGTATGAAGTTAACATTTGTGTCTTCACTTTTAAAAACATGAATGTAGTATCTTATATGGTCATCTCAAGGCTGCAGAAAAGCAAAAAAGAGAGCATATGGGAGGGGCACCCAGCTGTCCTGAAAGTATCCCTGCTTACACACCAGATTCCTGGTAAGAGCTGTAATCAAAGAACCCAGCTAGGTAACTCCTTTGTGTCTCAAAATGCGTCTGCCCTGAAGCTCAGAGCTCATGTCCCAGGGCTATTTTCAAACTCACAGGCTCAGTCTTCTTTTCTTTTAACCCTGTTATTCTAAGGGATACTACTTTTCCAGTTCCACTTCCCTGTTGTACCTTCCTCTCCCACTGGTACTTGTAATCCCTGTTTCATTGGTTGCTGTTAGCAGCTCCTCAGTTGAGAAGTACCTCACTTCTGGTCTTAGTAGAATTAAAAAATTGTGATGACAGGCTGCATGTCCCAAATCTCCTAGCTTGATTAAAAAAAACCCAAAAACCCCCAACTGTTTTGGCTCAGAATAACTGGTATAAATGGGGGAGCAAAGGGATGAAATAACTAATTTTCATTTATTGATTATATATGTCCAGATCATTCGGTATTTTTTTCCTGTTAGGAATCTAGGAAAGAAGATGCCCTTCTCCAACACTTGTGTATTCTCTTGTACTCTTTTTTTCCCCTGGAGAAAGTGAGACTAGTAGCAGCTTTAGTTACAGTTAACATATTTAATCATTGGAAAGCTTAATTTGAAGACCTACTTTGTTACACTGTGTTTTCCAGTGGCTCCATCCACTTGTGAGACAGGTAAAATGGATAAAACACATCAAGGCAGTGAATATGTGTCGTAGGAAGAGGTTAAATTGGTTGGGAGATGTTGGGCAGCCTCCCTTTTAGGGTTGTTTGAAACATAATTGTGTGACAGCAGATACAGGAGCCAAATATGTTACCGAGAAAGAACAAAAGCAAATTCGGTCAGGTATTTCAAGGCCAAGGAAACTCAGTTGAGTTATTACTGGCTCCTATTAACATGCCTGAAAAAAATAATGTTCTTTGCTTCAGCTGGGTGGCCCTCAGAAAGGGGAGAGATTCTTTCCTGCCTTTTGAAATCATCAAAGAATATGAGAGTAATCATTTCCAAAGTTATCTCTGTGTCGGAAAACCTCACTGTTCAGGATAAGCCAGGGTAAACAAAGGAGAAATAGGAAGTGACTTTTAAAAAGTATGGATTTGAACCTGTGAGGTGCTGAGTGTCTTCAGTGAAATGCTGAGCTTGCTTGATTTCCAGTAAGTTTATAGCTCTTGGTTCCTGACAGGATCAGGTCCTAAGATTAGATCTACCCTCTGAAGTAAAATTAGGTTACTGCTGTCAGCTTTTTTTGACTGCCAATATTGCTAGCAGTGCATATCATCAGTGCTCTGTATGTACACAGACATGTACAGCACTTGAGTGAAGATAGAAGCTGATCTACAGGGACTGTGTCACTTTCACATTTTCGTTGTTTCTCTGCTGTACTAATTAGAACTCTGATATGAAAATGAGACATCAAGAGGGTGAAGCAAAATACCAGATGCTTACTGGCAAAAGGAAGATCCTTCTTCAATTTTACTGTCATGCTTAGGAGCATTTTTGCATGGTTTTTCCCTTATGTAGAGGAAAATAATGCCAAATTTGTGTAGTACTTTTCATCAGTAGATTCCTAAGTGGGTATCAATTTGATGAATATATTGAATATGCAATCAAGACCTTTGGGTAAAGAAGCATTCTGGTGTAGTTCTTCACTTTCAGATGAGTTGTAAAGCCTTTCACATTTAGCTTTTTTTGACGTTCATTGGAGCCATTCATATTATATGGGCATCTCAACACACCAGGTTGTGCATAGAGATTGAGAGGTTGTAAAGGATGTTTGGGTTAGATTCCTCCTCTCCCACTAGTACTTACTTTACTGTCTTTATGAGGTTAATTTGCTACCAATGACTGCAGTCATTGTTGGCATTATTTGAACTAAGGGTGGGTATAATGAGACTTCACTGCTAGTCATGCTTAAGGGGAAAACTGTTTCTTCATAGTAGATTTTAGAAGTTATACAAGGAAATCTATATGCCTTGAGCATGAACTGCGAAATGTACATACAATAGTCAGACTGATTCAGTCCTCTTACAATGTTTTACTCTTATGATTAGAAAGTGGCTAAAATTTTTGCATCTGGTTATTGCAGCATGTAGAAATAGAAATCTTATTTGAAATAATACTGAAGTTTTTAATGGCATGACGGATGAGGGATGGTTTGTTGGTTTTTTGTTTTTTGTTTTTTTTTTAATTCTAAATCTATGCTTGTATAGAAGGCTTTTCCCACCTTGATTCAAAGCGATTTTGATTATATCTTTCCCAGGGTTTGTTTGTTACTCTGTTTTCTGTGTCTGGAACAGAAATTGTGTGTTCATTGACCCTGCCAGTATATGGGTTATAAACAAATTGGAGGCAAAGGGGAGGAAAAAGAAACAGTGTTTAATTCTACCAAAGCTCCTGCCTCAGGCTTCAGTGCTCCAAAGTTTCATCAAACAGGTTCTTCTACCTCTGTTTCCTCATTCCTCCTGAGGAGAGTCAAGCTGACCATGCTTAATTAATCACGAGGCTTCAGAGCCTTCCTTGTGCTCCAGAGAAACAGTGCCTCCTTGCCCCTGGACCAGCTGTGCCCAGGAGACAGCTGGAGTACAGATCCTGAGCTGTGATCCTTAGGGGTGGGGGACTGTTCGCTGGGGCAAATTTTTTTCACTTGGTGCATGGTGACACCTTCTGGGAGGCCACAGGGAGACGAGCCCTGATTTAGTGAGCAAGAAAAGAAGTTATTCCTGTGTAGGGGGAGGCAATCTCCTGCCAAGCCTAGGGAGCCTTGTTTCCCATTGTGCAATGATGCAAATCACCTGGGAAGTTATGCAAGGGAAAAGCCTGGGAAATACAGCATATTCTTTAATATACAGTAATCTTTGGAGGATAATGTTACATAATCATGACATCACCATCTGGGATAGGACGGTATTCTGTAGCCAGTGTTTTTCCCCTTACCTAAAGTATGGTCTTAATACTGAAAAGCAATGCTGAAAAGGGAGCTGTGCTGGTAGTTGCATTTTTAATCTCTTTTAGGTTATAGACTTCACGTTACATCTTCTTGATCCCAAGTATGTGGTGTACAGGACTTCCCTAAAGACTACTGATAAGGGTAACTTCCTCTGAAACATTTACAGACTGTCCTTTGAATCTCTTGGTTCTCAGAGTAAAAATTAATGTGCTTCAGACTGCCTACTATAAGAAAAGACCAGACAGAATCTTCCTCTTCACTGTACAGATCATGTCAAAATTAGTTGAATATTAGTAATTAATTTTGAAACAGAAGATGCAACTACCTTTCCTGCAGCAGGCCTGTATGGATCAAAAGCTGGGAAAGTCTGTTTTGTTTGAGTAATAGTGTGATATTTTTGACTTGCAGACTGAGCTCCAGAAGGGCAGTCCAGATGCCTGTAGAGCTTTAAGAGCACCTTGTGCTGGTTTTGAATATTAGGGCTAAATGTTCCTGTTGTCCCTCTCTCCCCTCCCTACTTCCTCCCCTTCCCCCCATGGTGTTTTAAAGAACAAAGAGAGCCAGGTAAATATCCTCCTTTTCCATAGCATCTGTGGAATAAAAGATGGGTGAAGAGGTACACTCACTGTGACTCTTATCCCTCTTTTAGCCCATGAAGAGGATAACTAAATAGTGATAACTGGGTTAGTTTGGATTGGGTCACTTTGTGAAGCCCCTCTCTGTGAGACAGGTCAGTTGAAAGCCTGGTGGGAAGGTTTTACATGGGAGAAACCTTCCTGCAAGTTAATGTGGAGCACAAGGATGGACTGTTGTTTGGAGAATTTTTAAAACCCTGTGCTTATCTGGAGATCTGACTGGGAAGTGAGTGCTTCTTCTCTTAAATGAAGATGGTAAAGCTCGTTCTCTTCCCTCATGGTCCCTTATGGTCCCTCACCCTGTTGTTTTCTGCTGGAGAATGTGAATCAAAGCTGTCCAGGCTACTCGTCCTAGGTAGTATTTCAGGGAGAGGAGGAAGAGGAAAACTGGGATCATAATTACAAAAAAACTCACATAATCTCGGAAATAACTCAGTATTACCCCAGAGAATTGTTTGTCACTGATAAATGTGCCTTGATATTGTTGTCAAAAGGCTCATGAGAAGCTCATCATCACAGGCCATGTACAATCCCCTGGGGTCTTATGAACCAGTCAGTGTGTAGTGTGATCCCATAACCTGGCTACAAAAGTATGCTCACAAGATGTACTGAAGGGTTATTAGGTCATACCAAACTTGTTCCACACTGGATGGTTTATAAAATTCGCTTATATGGACAGCTGTATCTTTGACACCAAGGCATTACTACATTAATTACAAAATTGTGTAGGCTCTTCTGATACCTCCAGTCCCAACTGATACCTCATCCTCAGGTGAGGATGGATCCAAATATGGGCCAAATTGATGCTGGGGGGGATTAGGCCACTGCTGTGTCCTTGCTGCTCTGGTCATTCAGTAGCTGCCCACTAGGAGGTTTCTTGCACCTTGGCTCGGCTCTTTTTGTGGGGGTTACTGGAAGATTTCCTCACCCTGCAGACCTCTGACAGGAGCATGGCGGTTCCTGTTTTCTGTCTGAGGCTGCCAGAGGTAGCAGTTGAGTGCAGCATGGATAGAAAACTATTTTTTTCCCAGCTGGTGTGTGTGCTCATCGACTGCTTTGATTAACCAGTTCTGGGGCTTAAAGTGAGACATTGTTTTTTCCATTCTTTGTAGTGTTTTTGGCAAGGGGTGGAGAAAATATAGTCATAGCTCTCTTTTCTCTCTGAGTTTGTTTTGTTTGCTGCTCTTTGTGCTCAAGCACAAAATGAAATGGTTTGCACATAAGCGAAATATCAAAACTGAAAAGTACTTTATATTCCGTCCTCACAGAGTGTGTGTGAAGATAAATAGGAACAGATCATATTGGGAAAATATTACTTTCCCCCTGCTCCTTGAAATAAAGCAATTCCTCCATTATTGAAGTTTTCTGCAAGTAA
Source organism: Daphoenositta chrysoptera (assembly GCA_013397915.1). Classification (NCBI taxonomy): domain Eukaryota; kingdom Metazoa; phylum Chordata; class Aves; order Passeriformes; genus Daphoenositta; species Daphoenositta chrysoptera. Next base: position 1,462,332 of record VZRO01001591.1, on the reverse strand, counting down.
ACCACAAGCAGACATACTAAGTGCAGCCAGCTACAGGATGATAGCCTTGTTTTTGTTGTTGTTGGGCTTTGGGGGTTTTTAACTGCAAATTTAGCCATTACAAACTGAACCACTAAAAACACATCGGTGTTTTTGAAAATGCACAGCAGATTCAGCTCAGACCAGGAAGTGAGGTGTTGTCCTTTTAAAGCCTGATATACAGAAAAGGGTATTTCTGACGCATGACCTTCAGTGAACAGGAATTCCTCTACTCAAAATCTCATCCTTACCATGAACTTCACTGCCACAATTCATCCTCTCACAGCTGTGTGGAAAGTGACATATTGTGGAAAAAAAAGCCCCAGCTATGAGAGATTTTCTCATATTTTCTAAAATAAATAGCAAGGACTTGCAAAATATAGAGCATGACTTTTTGCTGTAACGTTTTGTGTGCAAGTAAATGTGATTTTAAGTTGCAAGAGGGCTTTCTTTAGTAGAGTTCATTAGCTGTTAACTAAGTAACTGATTAGATTGTTAGAATCTGTTTAACTATCAAATTGTAAGTATCACAATAGAAACCACTGGGGCCTAGGTTTTTGAAAATCTGGTTTGAATTTTGAGTGGTGAATATTTGAAACTCCACAGTGAAAAAAATCTGGCTCTGCATGCACTTTTTGTATATGTTTGCTTTCACTCTTCTTTTCCATTTTCTTTTGTGCACTCTCTCTCTCTCTCTCTGCCTTCAATTTAAAGACAGTGAAAGAACACCTAGGACCTGGTTGGTTTGAGAACCAGGCAAAAGTGGTTTGTGAGCATAGCAGGTATGATGCCGTGCTCCGCCGTGGTGGAGTGAGGGAGCAGTAACAATTTTGTGCAGATACTGAATATTGCTGCAGTTAAATGCATGCAAAAACACAGCCTTTTTGCCAGAGATGCAGGCTGTGGAAGGCATTGAATTGAAGCCTCTTTGGAGTAGGAGAGGGAAGAATCTGACAGGCATCTTTTTTAGGACTCTGCACTTGGAGAATTTGCCAGTTCCTGCTGTTTAACAGCCCAGATTTGCTAACCTCCGGGACATACGGCAGGGCCTACTTTTTTTCTTCTAGTTCTTTGTGGAAGTGGGTGTTGGCTAGAGCTAGATAAGGATGAAGACGGGATATGTTGCTGAGATTGCTCTGTTTTTGCTTTTGCTTTTGTTTTGTTTGCTGGATTATTTTATTTAACCTAAGGCAATTTATTTCTAGTGTTTAATTTTAAAAGTTTGCCAGTGACAGAGAGATCACTGAGCAACATTCCATTGTTTGAGCAAGAAAATGAATAAATAACATTTTTGTGACTCAAATTCCCTATAAAAGTATTGCAGCTGCTAATTATGTAAAACCTGTATTATTTTTATCTATAGGATGTGCTAAATATATGACATTTTTTCCTCTAAGGAAAGTGATTTCCCAAAAGCAAGTGAATGCAGTGGATTCAAGTAAATGTAACTGATAAGCCCTAATGAACTAAAAATCCTGTGGGATTTTCAGGTACATTAGGAGAAGGGAGTGTGGCGTAGGCACCATAGTAGATGCTGACACTTTCATGCAGTAACAATGCACGTCCATCAATAGAGATCTTTGATCATAAGCCAGTTTTTACCTTCATTCATGGACTGGAGATGAAGCAGAAATCAAAGAAGGGGCTTGGACAATCATGTGCTTGGAGAGACAGTACTATGCCCTATGTGAGGGATAAGCACTGTGCCCAACAGCACTTATTTTTAGTTGCTAAAGAGAGTTACTCATATTTGAGTTCAATATTATGTCATTGTAGTTAATAAACTTCTGACAGCTAGTTTTACCCAGAATGTTTTTAAAAGTAATTAAAACTTAATCGGTTGAGGAACAGAGCTAGATAGTATTTTAAAATGTTGGAAAAATAAATTTTATGAGGTCTCAATACCAAAATTTATGAACAGATATAAACCTTACTTTAAAAAGTCTACATAATATGACTTTGCAGAAAATGTTCTAGCTTAATTATAGTAATGTGCCTCGAATTTTCCAATGGGGTCATTTATTTTGAGTATATGTCTCGTCTCCTATTACTGTAACTACGAATAAGCCTGTTGTTGGGTATGTGTTGTCTAAACGTTGCACGTAACTTTCCTGGAATTTGTAAAGCTATTCTGTTTGACATTAGTTGGCATACCTTGTTTGCAACCCTTGTAATCCAAAAATAAAATATTTATGTGTCTCTAGTAGCAAAGTACGAAGTGCCATATTAAGAACATCCATATACGGGCCTGGCTCTGTAAGATGCTGACTGTTCGATTCCCCCTAGCTCAGCAGTTGCATTTACATGTGTCTTAAAACCTGGTGGGGCTACTCTGGAGCTGCAGCTTTGGAACCAGAATCTCCATCTGGCTTGGCTGTACAAGGCAGGCAGAGACTGAGCTTGGTTCAGATGCCCTTGCAGTTGAGGCGCTGCTGTTTTGAGTAGATACGGACGGAGATGTTGGCCTGGCAGCTGGGAAGAGTGGCTGCCACTTGATCACCAAAGAGACTGGAGCTATTGGAAGGAAGCTGGAGCTTTTTTGAAAATCTGTGTTTTCCATTTCTCAGAAAGGAAACTACCTTCTGGCCATGCCCAGGGCCTTAGGGGAGTTGCCTGGTGGGCTGGAGGAGGCACTGGCCAGGCACCCAGAGGTTTACTCACAGCAGGAGAGTGTGATCCTCGAGTTTCCTGCCTGTGGGAGAGCTGTGCTGACTGACAGGCACCCAAGTTACAAATACTGCACTTTCTCTGTGTTTTATTTGCTTTATTTTGATGTCCAATTAAATACTTGTTTTTATGCATAGCTGAGGATTATATTTTTTCCTGAGTCTTTTTTTCTAGTGGGAGAAGAAAGGGAAGGAGGCATGGGGATGGCTGGTGGGCTTTCAACCTGTCTAAGGCTTCTGTGGTATGTTGAGGATTTTCTTCCAAGAAGAATACTGTGCCAGCCATATGGTCTGTCAAATAGTATTGTACTCGTTAGTGCAGTGAGATTTGTTTACATGTATCTTTTCCCATCCTACCTCCTTTTTTTTATCTGATTTAAATAATTTCATTGTGGCATAACAATAATAAAAAAATCCTCAAAAAATTATGCCAACTTCATGCCTCAGGGTTAGCAAATCAGGTGTGCAGCAGGAGCGGGGGAATCTAAAATGCCTCTCAGTGCTACTTGTCCATAGCCATAGGTGTAGGAGGAAAAAAGCATAGCTGGATTGGAGTTACTTGTGCCCTTTCATCTTGCTTTATAATTTTTAGCATGGAAAGGATGAAAACGCATAGAAGAGAAATAAGATCAGCGCTGCTTGCATTATTTTTGTGTCATGGTGAATTCACCACTTGATATTCTATCATGGCACAAAAATGGAGTAAATTTCTTCCTGAACATTGAGGTTTTCTGTGACATGGTGTTTTACTTAGAGACAGGCAGCCATTTATCTTATATTTTGTTTAGTATCTTTACATGGGAATTAGTTGGCAGTTGGTGGAAAATAAGGAATCATGTTAACCCCATATGAAAATGGGGTTAATAGCTATATTGACTCAAAACAAAGCTAGTTTGGGCTTTGAAGGTGCAACCAGAGTGCTGCCAAACAGATTCTTCCTCTGACTGCACCAGGATATGTGCCTTTATAAGGGCTTAGAGGAACTCTGAGAGGAAGTCTTGCCGTGGTGGGGGCTGCTGAGTCTGTCCCATAGGAAACCAGTGAGAGGAAGCACAGGGGTGGCTGCAGTCAGGAATACTCTTACTGCAAGTCACAAGTGGGAGCTAAGGCAGGGGGAAAGCACAGGCAGCATCTCCCGTGGTCACTGGGAAGACACAATGCAGTTATCTGGCATGGGGAGTGATAGTGAACCTGTGCCTTGGTCCCTTTGTGGCTGTGGGGAGCAAAGTGATGGGGGAAGATAAGAAGGGGAGAGGCCATTTCAGGACATACAGCCTAGAGCTCTGTGGAACTTGTTATGGTCATGAACATTTTAGTATTATGCTCCAACATTATTCTAGTTGTTGAGGAACTATATAGCCTGTCCTCCCCCCTTCCTGACTGATTGTCCTTGTGAGAGCGCCTATTTGTGGGCATATGTGATTTCTTGAAGATTAACCTTTTTCCACTTAGCTTTCCAAATCTGCTTTCGATGGAGATGGATGAGTTTTAAGTATCATTTGCACTTTTGTTCAAAGCATTCCTGGAACAGTTCTTTGCACTGGCCCCTTGGACTATTTTAAACCTAGCTTTTTCAAAAAGTGAAGACAAGTGAAAAACAAGCCTTATAGAGTTGTATTCATCTGTTCTTTGGCAAATAAGGACTGATTTTTGTAAAAAAACTACAGATTGAATTTGAGCAAGGTATCAACAAACATGTTTACATTTTTCATTGTAAAGACTACTGCATCACTGTTAATTTCAGATTTTCTAAAAGTCTTAGGAACTAGAAGAAGGATGCTGACCAATACACTTTTTAAAAATGAAAATGTTTAATCTCTAAATGAGCAAAAATATGTATTTTCTAAGTATAGCAAATTTCAAAGCCAAATAGCACACGCTATGGAATTTTATGTATTGTGTGGCTTTGACTGATTCACGTGAATGCTAATGCTCTGCTTCTTTCCACTCTTTCATTTCTGCCAAGAACTGTCTCAGCTTTTTAAGCCTTCCAGCAACATAAAACTGGAATGAGGAGATTTTTGATTTACAAGAACCAAATAGTAAAGTATTGGTGTATTTGATGCTTTTCTTAATACACGTATCTATATATTATTAATTCATGTTTTGCTTGGGTTGAGAAATACTGCATAATATAACACTGTAATATAGCACTGATACTGTTTTGGAAGGGTAACAATTTTAGTTGACTACTGTCTTTGTTCCTTTTAATGTAGCCATCCTAAAATTGTGCATAGCAAACCTTATACCACATTGCAACATAGTATTATCAATGTAACCACTATTCAGAGAGCCCAACCAATGTGACCAAGCTAGATGATGAATGTATATGCTATATGGGTCCAGTTGTTTTTAAAATATGGCATTATGTACAGTGCATGTTATTTTAATTAAAATATACAGGCAGCATCTAACCAGACTGAGTATTTTTGTGCATGGGATTATATTTTTCTTACCTTTTTCTTTAGCTGGAGAGTAGAAAGACATAAAACATTTCTGGGTTAGGTCGTTCAGGAGCTGTGGTTAGATACTAGTATGTAGAACACCTCTGTTGTCAGTAGCCTAGAGAGGTGCAGGAATTCTTGTCAGTTTTTCCTGACACACTTTGTTTCATGTGTAAAATGTCATGGTGTATAGCTGGTCAAACGCTTGTGGGTGCTGGTGTGTGTGTGAAATACGAATTTTACCTTGAAGATAGCTTGATAAATCATTAGTGTCGTTTCCACTGTCCATGGAACGAAGCTATAAATTCCTTGGCAGTCAGGGTTACCTGGAGACTAATATAAAGGTTGCTAGTATAAAGGTAGCTTGCTTTGTTACTTCACATCTACGAGTGTGCCAAAAAGCAAGGCTAATGGTTTGCATTCCCAAGTTCAGGAGAAAGCCAGATCAGCAAACTGGAGACCTCTAGTCTATCCTATTTATTCCATCTGGCTGGGACTTTTTTCTTAATCCAATTCTTATTTTGGAAATACTGGTCTGTTGCAGTTTTTTCAGCAGAGTGTAGCTGTTTTCATGTAATTTACACAGGAGAAATATTTATGAGGTCCTGGCTGGAATTACCATTCCCATCCAGGAGCTGGTGATGGGAGTGGTTCAATGGCATTCAGGAGAGCACTTTCAAGGCTGTGTTTCTTTGCCAACTGTGGGGTTCTGTGTCGGATCTGACCATGATACTGTTTGGGGGTGAATCTTTCTTCTCCTCCTCTCCAAGACAGCTGGTTTCATTTTAATGCACGGTAAAATAAAAAAAGAGTTGTTGTAGTAGGCATTTCACCAAAAGAAGTGAATGCCATTACCCAGTTTTGGGGCATTTTTTGTTAATGATTTTACTTTAAAGGAAATGGAAAGAGAGATTAATTTACAGAAGTTGAGTAGTACCCAGGTCTCACATATCCTTAATCACTCTTACCTGTTCCAAGCATATATTAGCAAAGAAAAAGATCTGGTCTATTTCATCCCATCAGATGATGTTAACACATTCTGGGCTTTCTCAATGATGTGAAGTAGATAGACTGCTCTGACTCTGGGATATGCAGAAGACAAGAGGTGGGAAACAAAACTGTGAAGTTGGGTGGAGTAACTATACAGAAGAGGGAAGATGGGTTGTGTCCCTTCAGAACAAAGTCTCATCAAAGTATCAAAAATCCTTCTTCAAGTTGTGCATGTCAGTGATGTGGTGCTTTTAGTCTTATGAACTGGAATATCTAGTTGCTGCCTATCTGAGGTTTATTCATTGAAGTAAGGGAGGTGCTGTTGAATTCCAAGATGTCGAATTGTCGAATATTGCAATTTTTGCTGTTACTTGCATGTGCGACGTTACTACCTAGGGACAAAAATCCATTATCTTAGTGTTATACACACAGTAACTAGTTAGAATTCTTGCTTAAATGATTCTGCTGCCTGGGATGGGCACAACAGATGTCTAGGACAGCAGGTTCAGATGAGTTTTGAGTTTAGCTTTTTGCACAGAAGTCGGATGTCTACATGAGAGATAGAGGTCAGAGCCTTACATCAGACAGTCAAATAATACAGTCATTGGCAAGTTTTTCATTGGGTGCTGGAGGCAAACCTGTGTTCTCCTGAATTACATATTGATACAATTGATGTTTACACATCTCCTTTAATTTAGTCTGTTTGAATTTAGTCATTGAAAGTGTGTGGCTGTGATGACTGAGCATAATCTTACAACACACTGTAATGTGTAGTCTTTGCTTTTAGGCACTCAAAACTCTAGACATGCTCTTGGAAGGACCCATTTCCAAGTCCTGTACATCTTTGACTGGTTGGTTGTAAAACTGGCATAAAAGAGGGAAGAGGATTAATTTCTTTGATAAAGCTGTGTTACTTGTGCAGCAGTTCAATGCTTCCTTGAGTAGTTATGCTAAAACCAAACTGGGAAAAATCATTAAAAATATCCAGCAGCGGAGTCAGATATCTGAACTTTTCTTTTCCTTCTGAAGATCATAACATAAACATTTTTAACCTAATCAGGGCTGTTTCTTAAGAGATCCTAGTTGAGGCTTTGGGTTTTGGATATTCTTACTAAGAGATGTTTCTACAGAAAAATAGTGGTGAGTGGTCATAGGCATAGAGCCTGCAGAAAAGGGATATCTTATAAATAATCATTTGTATTTATGTTCTAGTTAAGCTAACCAAATCTTCTTTTAAAACAGTGCAGGAAGCAGAGGTGAGTCCCTATAATGAAATGGCAGGAAAAAGCTACTTGTCATCTGATTTAAGCTTCTATATGTAACTCTACCTAATTTTGAATTTAGCCTAGAAGTAATTATTTTTACATTAAAGAGTCTTTTAATTTTGCTGGAGTTCCACACTTGTGTGCTAAAAGTAGATAATGTTAGAAAACAGTGACCTCTATATGTTTGCTGCATCCTTAAATAATTTAAAATTCTGAATAATTTTGAGGCTGCCAGACTAGTACCTTTTATGATTGTGACTCAACACCTTGATACATTTTTTTTTCTTTTTTTGGAAGCCAATTACCATCTTTTAAGATAGTGTTGTTCACACTAGAGCTTGGGTTAATTTTGTCTTCAATTTTCATCTTTTAACGATGAAGGGAATCTCCAGCACTGTTGCTGGCATGTGAAAGGATAACACCATCTGTTCACCTTGAGAATCTGAACTGTAGTGCTTGATGTCCAGCCTGTGATTTTGACTTCTTTCCTGGTTTCATTTAAAATTCTAGGTGATAACTCTGATGTCCGCACACACTATGGATTTTGTTATTAAGCTGCTGTGTGTAATGATAATAACATGCATAAATGCACATGTAACTTTCAGAAGATAGACTGATTTGGAATTTTACTGATAATAATGAGTAATATGCCTAAGGTCACTGCACGTGTATAGCAGATTATGAGTTCACTTGACTCATATGATAATCTCATCCATGGAAGGCAACTGCTAAGAACACAGCAACCAGATACAGTATTTCTTCACAGGGAAGTTACTTGTTAGGGACACTGGATAAAGCATGTGTTACTTCCTGTGCTCCTGGCCCAGTGTTGATGTTTGTCTCCTGTCCTGTTTCATTCTATCCTCGGTCTCAGTGTATTGCTTGTAAACTGCTTCTTTTGTTTTGTATTCACCTCTTCTTCCCTGTTTCACTGTGTTCCAGCAAAACCTCTGTTGCTGTGTTCAAAAACTATTCTAAAATACTTTTTTCTTTCTTCAAGGTCTTTTGTGAAGCTAGCTTGTGAGGAGCAGAGTTTGCAGAAGTATGTACATTGCAAGAGATAATCCATAGAATATGTTATGTAGGATGCATCCATATAAAATTGTGTTAAACTTTTAGGACCATAAAGCTGTAAATGAAGGTTCTAAATTCCTGGTGAGATAGGAATTGAAAAATACTACTGGTGTATTCTGAACTATTTTGGCAGAAACTTCCTATAAAAATGCAGCTTTACAGACGTCTCATTAATTTGAACTTTTTTTTTTTTTTAGAAAAATATTAATTTATATTCTGTTTCCAATGAAATGAGTAGCAAAGTTTCATGTAGTTATTTTATTAGTGGCAACTTTGCCTGAACCTCTGTGGAACCGGGATTTCACTCTTCATTTTTACCAGTTTTCATATGGAAGGATTACACAATGATTCTTTGTTACTGAGTATGCTGAGATATTGGTGAGATACTTTTTTTTTTTGTTCTAGAAGGTATAACCTAGTAGCTCACAGAAATATACAGAATGATTTTTAAAATACTTCTAATTTCCTGTCTTGAAAATTATGTGAGATTCTTTAAGCAGAATTTTTCAGCTATTTCCCCTTTATATCAAAGAACAGCATCCAAGTCCTGCCAACACAAACAAATGAGAACTTTAATTATTAGACTTCTTCTGAAAAGTAACATCTGCAGTAGTATGGTAGACAATGAATTTGATGAGTAATTTCCACTGAGTTATTAGGAACCTCAGCATTTCATAGAAGAAGGTACAAAAGGTGTAAACATGAAATAATGGATCCTGAAGCTGGAAACAAAAATTCTCTGTTACAAATTGCTTCTGCTGTCTGTGTACTTTAACTAAGACGATTTTGGGGTTTATGCTTTTGGTGATGTGTCCCTGGATTCCCGTCATCAGTCTGAACTCATGGCTCTTTGGGAAGCAGGCACAGCTGAGAGCTGCTGCTATAGCAGTCCTCTGTGTTGCTCTTTCAAGGATGGTTCTGTCGGCTTTTTCTACTCTATGCCCAAGATCAGGTTTGGCTGGGGTGGCTTAGCACCATTGCCATCATTTCACATACCAGTCTTTCTTATTTAAAGTGTAGCTGGGTCTAAACGTTCTTGTTAGGAAGCTTCAAAGCTGTGGGATTTGCCTGCACAACTATGGCTGAAAGTGGTCTAATTTGCAGAAATGTGGAGAGAACTGTGCACTCATCATCACTGAGCCAATAAATTAGATGCATGGGCAGGTAGCTTGTTGTTTCTGTCCTGTATGTCCTTCTCAAAGCAGAAGGGCCATGTCAATAATTTATTTAAATAAATTCTTATTAATAAGTTTAATGATTTAATATTTTCCATGTCAAATTGTGTTGAGTAGAATGAACCTGTGGAAATATTCCTACTGGCTTTAGTGGAGATACAGGATTCACCCTTCAAGAAATTAACTACGACAATTCAAATTATTAACAAGTTAAGAAAAACTTGAAGAAGAGCTGTGCTGCCTATCTTCAGAGAAGGCTGACAACTGCAGTGAGAGGAATCAGAGTGGGAGTCCACAGCGCAGTGCCAAAGAATAGCGGAGTGTTTACACAGACTTGCTTGCAGCGGAGACCTTGGGTTTATACCAACACAGCAGATTACATTCAGTTCTGGTTGTAATGTCACTAAAATAGTGCTCTGAACTGAAAGTTGAAATGGCTTTGTTTCCCCGGCGTTCTGAGCGCACGGAGCCGGCCGGGGAGTGCAGCCGGGCAGTGCCGGCGGCGCGCTCAGCGGGCAGGGACTGGAGGGACTGGAGGGACTGGAGGGACTGGAGGGACTGGAGGTGTTCCGAGGCAGCCGCGGTCTGTTTGCTCCTGGTCATCTGCAGCCACTGCCGAGCTGCTGCTGAGGGCACTCGACTTGTTCCGTCCTTACTCTTACACCTTTGAGTATTGCAGCTCCCTTGTCCAAGATTATGCTTTCCCAAATAACAGCTGCACGACGTTTAAACTGTTCGAAACTAACAAGCAGACAAAGCGTACGAATTCCTGCTTGAAATTCCTTTTTTGAACATGCAAGATAGGTAGGTAGTAAATGAGGTATCTCCCTACACTAATTTTTACATGTATTTTCTGGCACTTTGCGGCACTTTTGGTGTACTCTGTAAAAGTATCTTATCTTTGGATAGATAAGAAAATAGATTCACACAAGTATACAGTGTGTTAGCATTTCCTCCGCTTAATCTTTTTAGTATTTGATTTGAATAAAACAATATAGTAACAGTTATTTGCATTAACAAAAGTGTTAATAAATGTTGGTGTGGAACTGTTGGATTCTTTTTGAGTCCAGACACATAGTTCATGTAATTTGGCTTGGTAAATTGTAACAGTAACATAACAATCACTCTCCAAAAAGAAATTTAGTGTGGAACCTATTTATCCTATAATACAGATTCTGGAAGCACTTTTCTGGGTTTATCTCAGTGTAATGATACAATCAGTAAATTAATTAAATTGTTAATTTCCTTTGAAAGTTTCCAAGCATTTCTATCCAAAGTACTTACGTGCAGCATGGTATGTCACAGACATTTTTATTACCACTGGCATGTAATATTAGCGAATATTATTGGCTAATATCTTCATTTTCTGAAGAATGACAGCATAGGCCATAATACTAGTTCTTTTGGGCTCCATCTGTATCTGTGTGGCTTACTAACTTCTGATGAGTTGAATTAAGGTAAGAGAATAATTTTTGTGATATTGTGAAAGTATGTGGGATTCAATTAGTGTCTTACTGCAGTAGTGCCTAACTGTAACAGCACATTAACACACAGGGGAAGAAGTACTTAGGAGTAGAAATAACATTTGCTGGTGTGTTGCACTGTCACATTTGTACCATGTTATGCAATTGTTATATTTATTGTACATATTTGTGTGCAAAATCAAAGTCTGTAAGTCCAGTAACAGGATTCTCCTTGGCTTCAGCAGTGGTGCAGAATGCAAAAGCTGCTATGGACTGAAGTGTAGGAAGAGGGAATATGATGTGAGTAGTGATAATGCAACAGCTTTCATGGCAAATTTCACTACTATGAAATTATTTCACTAAAAACTTAGGTTTTTAATAGAAAACGTAAAAATAAGTTGTCTTTTACAAGGTTATACAACAACATGTAGGATGCTTCTTTGTCATATAAAAGTAGTCTCTGTTGAAGCTTGTGATGTTTTCAGTAACAGCTCAATGATTACTATATATGCCTCCTTATTTCATGACAATTATGAGAGACAACTGTACTACTCTTGAAACACATTTCTGAGATATCTTCAGCATGGGAGACCAAGCTGAACAGTACATCTTCAAACTAATGATGGCCATCTCCTTCTGAGGCCTCTCTGGTGCCTTAGAGGTAGTCAGAGTATATCTTAACACATTATAGAAAGGGCCTTCAACTCTTGGCACATTTGGTACCAGGTACCCCTGGATAAGGGGCCGTTTTTTGGATATTTTCCATTTCACGCACATCTGTGTGCAGGAAACTCCAAACTGTGTCTTCTAGCTGGAAGGAAAATATTCAAGGTTCTTGGTCTTAGCAGGAAAAGCGCTTTGTTGGCTAAAGAGAATACAGATTAAAGACAATTTCAAGCTAGAATAATTATTATTCTGTCTAGATCAGAACATAACCCCCGAACATTTTTGCATATTTATATAATTTAATTTCCTTAACCTTGAAAATCTTTAAAGAAGTTCTTTTTCTTGAAATAGAAATTCGGCATTCTTTTTCTTTTTTGATAAGAACATGGTTTTAACACAAGTTATTTAAATAATTAACATAGAACATTTCTTAAAGTATTATACATTTTGGAAAATACAACTTCAACCCAAACAGTAGGAATAAGATCCATATTCATAAAGTGAGTCTGATACGATGAGTCTCTGTCTTTGGCAATTAAGTTTCCTGTTTGAAACTTTTTACAGGATTCTTCTACTGAAACAGTTGGCAATCCTGAAGGAGTTGCCTTTGGCTTCTACTTTTTAAGGTGTTTGCTAATTGAATTTCTTCAAATGAAGAAAGCTAAAAGGCTGTCCTGTAGCTTTTGAATGTCAAGAATTTGTAAAATAAAGTTCTTCCTGCTTTGTTAATTAGCTGAAATGGCTTTAAGAATTAAAGTAGAGTAAGAAGCTATTTATTTATAATTAATCACATAAGACAGTATTAAACATCATTGGAAGAAATTAAGGGCCTTGAACAGACCTTCATCTCAAGTCATGCTGGAACAAACAGAATTGTTTGCAAATTTTAGATACTTGTCATTGTCATCTCAAAGGTTTCACAGGAGAGGCAAATCTGTGTAGCTCAAATAAATATGGGAGTTCGGTTAAGTGCCAAAATTGCAAGCAAAATCCTGACTGAAGTTGTAAGTTTTCTACTGTAAAAAGAGCAGGACTTTAGCCCATCTTTATGGCCCAAGAAGAATATCAAATCCATAGTAATGAGTTCAAGCTCTTTTTGAATCTGCACCAAAGCTCACTGCCAGTCAAACCAGTTCTATACTGGTCAGGGCAATATGTGAGTGCTGCTGACATGGAGTTAATCACATCACTTTCCTGGATAGCTACATTCAACAGGCCTTAAATAATGTTGGTCATACAGCCACCTTGGTTACCAGAGAAAGATTATAATGTTAACACCAGCGAGCTTTATGGTAGTCATAAGTAAAAATAATACTGAACGTTAGAAAGAAGCTTCCAGTGATATAAGTTAAGGAAATAAATTCTTGATCTGATGGTGTGCCAAGGTGGAAAGGTTGTTTTGGGGATGGAAAGCGATAATTTTGTTCAACCAAGATAGGAAAATCGCAGGATATAGAAAATTGAGTTTATTTTATCTTTGGCTATTTGATGTATTGGTATCTTATTGTAATTGAAAGAGGGTACTGTTCTTCATTTCTGTCCTTGCCTAATGATATAAATTGCATGTTGTTTGGTTTTTGGTCATCTCTGAAAGCTGGAACAAATTTTTTTTTATCTTTGAAATGCATTTTTGCTTCTGTTCTTTTGTTTTGTTTTGTTTTTAGCCTCTCTTACGATTTGACAAATGTCCCAGTTATAAACACAATGTACCCAGACTACGGTCATGCTGTTGAAGTCATTCAGACTCTTTAGTTGTACCATATTTATATGCTACCTGTTAAGCTGATTGATGTTTCTGGGGTTAGGGAGTGTTTTTAGCCCTGACTGTAATGGTAGGGATATGATCTAGTCCATGAGCATCCAGGATGGGAGATTTGGGTTGGTTTGGGGTTTTTTTTAACCTGTCTAGTCAGTCACAGATATTCAAGCTATCTTTGATTCCTTCCATCTCTCTGGAATATGTCTTGTTGCTTTAGAGGTGTTGGTTTACAAAATTTCAGTCTCTTTTTTTTCTTTTTTTATCACGTTTCTTAAAATACTTTATCCTAGAAATTTCTATTAAATGAAAGAGTGGTTGTTCAGACACGTAGGCAAAGGACTACCATGCGTGTATCTGAAGAGGATCAGAGTGATCCCAATTTAAAGGTAAACTCTCATCTCTGCTGCTGTCTAGGTGTGTGTCAGTACTTCTCTGCTCAGTTCTTGAATTCATTTAGACTGCAGAGTGAACTGCTGTGATCATACTACAAGGCGCACCAAAGTCCTTTCTTTTGCATTTTCATCTAACTTTTGGAGACTTGTGACACGGTTTTCATAGTCACTCCACACCTGCAGCTCCCACGGGTGGGCGTTAGTCAAGTTATGCATATTGTGGTGCAGCCCTTTAGCACAAGGACCCACAGCTCCTCCCAGGTGTGACTAACCAGCCAGACAGCAACCTGTGCTGTGACATGACAGGAGCTGGAAAGCTTCCCGCCAGGAGAGGTTTGAGCTGGCAGTGCTGAGAGGGGAGATACAGCTCTGAGATGTGGTAGTGGAAACATAACTGTGAGGGACAGCCAGGTCTGGTAGGAGGGAGGTATGCAAAAGGAAAAAAGAATTGTTATCTGCTTACCAGGATGTATCTAGGCCAAGATCCCGAAGAGGATGTACTCTGAAGAGACTTGCATTGGTGGGCAGAAGGGCAGTTCTGCCCACCTGGCTCTGGTGGATGACAAGGTCTTTCCCTTTGGCACATAAAAATAATCCAACCTGATGGAAATGTAGCATATCATTTGTGGTAACAGTGATTTAAGTGTTAAATGCTAAAATAATTAATTGATGTAATAGTTGATGATAAATGGTATTTTGAATTATTAATGCACAGATAATTGTTCTCACAACAGGACTTCTGTTTTTGTTAAGAAAATTATCACTATGTTGTTTTGAGCATTTAGTCACAGGTATTTTTTTCCTAGTTTTTCTTTTTAATTTGATGCCCATATTGCATAAAATTCAGTTGGTGCTTTAGTCAGCCCTTTGTGTGTGTGGAGCTATGAGTGGATATGAAGTTCAGTTTCAAAACTACATAAGACTGTAGCCAAAAAATTGTGTTTCATCTGCAAAATGCCATTTAAAAGGAGTGATTTCACAGGATGCCACAGATGCTGTTGGTGTGTGTATCTGACAAGACCAATGAATTTCATGCAGAGAGACATGTTTTTCTTCTGTTCACTGTTAAGATTCCTACTTAAAATGCGTCCTTAATATTTAACAGATTTTACTACTTTTTTTCAGTGTGCTTCAAAATGCAGACATTGCTGTGCCACGATCTTTGCTTTCACCAGAGCTTCCCTTAGCTTCCTTAGCCAGTCTGTGTTGTGAACCACCATGTTCAGCACTTGCATTTAGTATTCCTCAGGTCTGGGATTTCAGATTGCTGCTACTCTAGCTTGGATCAGTTAACATAATGTGGAGGCCATGGTCTTGTTTCCATTTCACTATGCTAAGAATTTTCCATATTCATAAGTTGAAAATTGTTCTTGAAAAGCAATCCCTCTAAGTGTGTGTTTTTCCCATGTACCATGTTTGTTAACAGATTGCAAGAAACAGTGCCAGACATAAAAAGCCCTAAGAAATGCATTTCTTTTGAATACCAATTCCTTGGAGCTGGTGCTTTGATGTATATTCAGAGCTCTGTCAGCTCTCTTTTTCTGTAATAGCTAGTGAGCCTTTCATCTCTGCCTTTACATCTTATGCCCACTTGCAGAGTGAGAAGGACAGCGACTGGTATTTTGTATTGTGTTATCTTTTCATTATAGCTGCAGCAACACAGTCTAATTGGCAGCCAGAAGTCCATGGAGTTAGTCTTCATGTCACCTTTCACTTATTTTGTGGTGTTTTTCTGTCTTTTAAAGAAGTGCAGTTGAACTTGTTTCACAACAGTGCTTCCATGTAAGAGAGAAGGAGAAAGGGCCTTTCTGCAATGGGTAAGGTCTCCACAGTGTTGCCATGAAAATCATGTAAAACTTCTTGGAATCTGTGTCCTGGAGACCAGGTTCAGCAGAACTCAAATTCGGCACCTCGCCATCTGAGCAGATGGGTATTAATGTAAGCATTGGGTATAGATGTCACAGACATGATTCCCAGTTCCAAATGTTACAAAATGTTGTCCTGAACTTCTACCTCTGGATGTAAAGGATTTGTTGCAAATCCAGCTCAGTGAAGAGTTGGCTCTATGGTATTAGAAATTTAAATCTTGGATCAACTGTGTCATTTGCAATGTTGAAAAGGGTGTGAAGTTGCTCAGAGGAACTTGCTTATGTTTTTGGAGGAGTTCCCGTAAGTAACAGATGAAAATAAGCATCTGTGGTGTTTGCCATTTTCATATGAATAAATTGTATTGTGAAGCCACTGTGGAAGAAACAATTATTTTGTATTTTTCTGTGCCTGCAAGTAGGGATGGCAATTCATTGGGAATCCAGTGAACTTAATTCAGCTCACCAGACTTGTTTGTTTCCTTATGTAACATGATGGTTATTTACAGTGAAAAGGTTTTTTTCTTTTCTCTGCCCTTTTTGTCCTGTATTTTTCTTATATGCCCTGTATTTTTCTTACATGCCCATCTGGTGGAGGTGATAGATGCTTTCCTAGTTCTTGCTGACAACAGATGTGGTTTTGCTTGTCAGGGTCCAGGCAGTCTCTGGATTCTTCCAGGTCCCACCAAACTGAATTTCATCTGTCCTGCCAGAGTTTGTATAAGCCCTGAGTGTACAAGCACTGCGTTCCAAACGTTTTTTCAGGAGCTTTTTCCACTCTCTGTCCTAACTTGAGGTGTAAGAAGACACAGCCTGAGTGATCTGAGCAGAGGTGCCCAGTGATGAGCATTGTTCAGAATCCTGAAACAAAGAAGCATCCATGGGAGAAGTGGTGGCATCACTGGTCTTAGGGTGTGGCTCGGGGAAAAGCAGGGAGATGTGAAGGGACTGTGGGTGCATTTACCTGGGGAGAGAGGCCCTGTTGGAAGTCAGGGCCTATCTCTGCAATGGTCTCTACACTGTGGAGGATATGACCTAAATCCTATTCGTTTTCTCCTTTTATAACACAAAGAGATTAGAATATGTATTTATACTGGAAGTCAGCTCCTTTTCCACATGATCAGATTATTTATCTTTTACATCCTGCCAAAAGTGAACAGAATGCAATTTGTTTGTTTATTTGGCATTTCTAAACTATCTTTTAAAATAATTTCTTTTGGGAAGAAACATCCTCCAAATTGTTAGTTTTCTTACAGCATGTCTAGCCCAGATAATTTCAACAAAAAGTTAATGTTAACGGGATCATCCACTGAGGTCTTGGCTCTTATTCAGTCTGTACAGATGTTCTTTTAGACTCTTATCCTGTCTAGATAATAGGAAGCATGCCTAGTAAGCAACTGTGGAGCATGTTAGCATAATTCACGTAATTCCCAGTACCTCAGCATTCAGCCTGGGGCTGCAGACTCTAAAAATAGAACAACAGATTCTGCACAGCTTAATCCTACCTGCTTGTTAGCCATTATCTTCTTAATAAGCAACTAGCAGCTACCTTTTGTTTGTTGAGAATCTTTCACTCAAATGGTTTTACTTTTCATTTGGGAGTGAGACTCGGGCTTTGGCCATCTTCTTTAGTGAAGTGTTGTGGATGTGTGTGCTAATACTAAAACAGCTGTAGTTAGATGCAGTTTTTAGAATTTCTCTTTTAGTTTATGTAAACTTGGAACAAAGAAGAGCAGATGTTGCTTAGTAAGAGAGGAATAAATTAAGTAGGTGAGATGCTGTGATTTTTTTGTTTAAATTTTTGGTTCTGTTTTTCCTTGGGCAGTTGTGTTCAATAAGGGTGAGACTGTCTTCTCTCTTTTAGGACAAGCAGGTTGCAGGGGAAGAGACAGAGAATTTGCAGATACCTTTTCCCCCCTATGTCCATGCTCAGAGCCTGCAGACCATGTCATTACTACGCTGAGGGCTTTTGCCAAGACAAAAGAGATTAATGCATGTGTAAGTGAAAATAATACATGAGAATGCTAATAAAAAACATTTATGGCAACAAGTTGAGAAACCAGCAACTTGAGTTTTATTTCTTCAACTTCTAGAGATAAGTTTTATTATTTCTCAAGTGCACCTTTCCTGTTTGATTCTACAGTGTTTTTATAGGGTTTTGGGCCTGATTTCTGTGACACAGAGATGATATGGTTTCCTTTGCCTCTTTCTAAACTCTCTACAAACACATACACACTCTAATGAAGCTCTCAAACTTGGTTTGAGCCTCTAAGGCAAGCATAGTACAAATATCCTGCTAATGAAAGGATAAGAAATGGAGGAAAAATATTACATAGCATTTTTGAAAACTGCAGCAAGGCTGAGCAGACAACAAAAACATTTTAGGATAATTGTTGGTGAGATCTACAAAAGCAGTTCATCATCTACACTTACATATGTCCCGTTTATTTCAGTTGTTTCTTTTTACAAGTAAGACCGAGACATCTAAATCACTTCAACCTTCTTGAAAATTTAATTGGTTAATAAATAGGGATCAATATACTTGAAGCATAGCTGCTGGAGTTATGAAGTGCAACAGAAGAAAGTGAAAGCAGGACTAATTAATTTCAAGATAAGTTTGTTACATGTGTTAATGATGTATATATAAAATTAAACAATGATGTATTGATTGAAAGAAGGATGAAGATGACCAATATATGAAAAGTGTACATGGTTTCTGAAGTTTATGTGACTGAAATTCCATATTTGGAAAAATTGCATGATTTAACCTGAGAGATAAATGAGAGCTGCACTGAAAAATACTAGTTATTGGTATTTCTGGGCTGTGATTCCCAATGTAGCTGATGTTAGTTCATCTGCTTTTAAAAATTCACACAGGAATCTTGCTAGGGATTTCGAGTCTTCTGAAACCACTGAGAGAGGGGAAAAAAAAAAAATTGCTTGTCTGGAACTGAACATTTTTCTGGATATGTATTTTTAAGACATGTGCTTTACAAAGCTGAGAGTGGTAGTGATTGTCTAACTGCTCCTGAGCTACAGGAATTTGTGGCTTGACTGGCAAATTGGGACATCTTTCAGGACACTGTAAATGTTCATTTTCTGGGAATCAAGCCTATGTCAGTTCTTTCTGTAGGTTGCCAGTATATGAGCCATCCCAAACCATTAGCTGCTGTTGAAAAGCTTTCCCTGCTTGCCTGAGGAAAGTAGAGTTTTAAATGGCACATAAAGTTTCTGACTGGCTGCTGCTTGCTCCTAACACACTGTTACAAGTTAGAATTGGACCATTAGGTTATTTTTCTGTTTTCCTCAGTTTGTATATACTGCTGTCAGTGCCAGAGCATCACAGCTTTGTCCTACCTCCAGCTGAAGGTTAGGAAATGTCTGGTTATGTATAACCAGGAAGCACAAATACTGTCTTTTCATGTAGCAGCAGCTACACACTAACATACTTTAATATAATACTGTTGATTTTGAGCATAGCTGTCTGGTCTTTGCATCAGTCAGCAAAATTGGAGAGGTCAGGTCTAGTCTAAAGCAATTCAGCAAGAAAGACTTGGTATTTAACGCAAAACTTCTGTGAGATTTACAGATTGCATTGACTTTCATAGAACTATTATTACATATAAGTGAAGTTAAAATTTGCACAGGGAGCTATGGTTCAGTGATAACCACTAGAATGTCAAAAAGATTTCATGAACAGACAAGTTATATTTAATGCATATTTTATGATGCAATTAGTCCCTAAATATATGAAAATAATCACCTGATAAACTTTATGTGCTGGCATCTTCTTGTACTTGGCACATTTTTGATTTAAAGTCTGGCTCACATTCCCATGAAAATTGGAGTTCCTTTTATTCCACTATTTTTCTTCATGGGAAGTTACCAGCTCTGGGAATACTTTATTGCTGAAAGTTCTTACACAAATTATGTTCTAAAACTTCTAAAATCTTGAATACACACACATAATTCATAATGAGCTATCCTCATATGCAAAAAGTATTGGCTGCTGTTCTTCCAAGTCAGAATAAGGAAGGTTGGTTTTTAATATTACACTGTTTCGTGTTTTGTGGCTGCATGTGATGAGAACTGTTCAAAAATGAGAAACTAAACAGCCCAAGTGCCGAGAACTGCAATCTCTTACGTATTTCTAGAGTCCCCAAGTGCAAAAGAAATTCTGGATTCTGGGACATTTAAGGCTTATCTTCTCGTGAACGTGTCCCGAGGGCTCCCTGCACTGATCCCCCTGGCGCTAGTGAGCAGCGTGGCCAAAGTGCCTCTGAGCTAAGGCTGGCTGCTGCCCCGGGGCTGCTGCTCAGGAGCAACCCAGGCACCCAGTACCCCTGACATGGATGAAGTTATTGGAAAAGTGTTGTAGTTTGCTGTTGTAGTTTGGCACTTTGGCTCTGATGAGTTTGGTTGGTTGGGCCCTGGGAGTGTGCCTCAGAGCAGCCAGTTTCTGTGCTTCATTGTGGGAGATCAGGACGTGACAGGCATGGGCATGCTGTTCTTTGCAAAATAAAATATTTGTGTTTTCTGAATGCTCCAAATGGTTTGAATACCTGAAGCTATAGCATTAATACCAATTATGAAATAACGTGAAGGGTTTTTTTTTTTCTTTGGAGCTTTGAAAAAATTAACTTCGCACAGTTTTCTTGTCATTGTGTCATCTGGGGATCTCTGAAAACATGCAGCAGAATCAGTTTTACTCTGCTGGAAGGCCAGTGTTACTGTAGAGCAGGTAGAGGCTAAGGGTGGTCACCTTGTTTAAGGGCTGAGAAATGCCTATTTCAGGGTTGGTAGAAGAGGACATCTTGGAAGTGCTCTGACCTTTGAAGACCTTCAGAGAAAAAAGGTTGCAAATACTAGTTAGCAATGTGCACCAGGAAATGAAAACTACTGAAGGAATCGCATTGTTTTCACTCAACCTGCATTCCCTGTGGAGTCATTAGTGAGTCTGTCTGAGCTGAAGAGAAACCTCCAGGATTTGACCCATCAAATACTTAGTCATTTTAGTGTTTTTGAAGTATTTATCATGCCACATGCTAATTTAAATAAATCTCTAAAGTTGTTTAAATGACCCTGGGACAAAACCTTGTTTGTCTGGCTTTCTAGAGTAATCTGATCCTCCACAGAAGTAATAGTATCATTATTATGGGAGACTGTGCTTTTTGGTTTTGTTGTGCAACCGCTGGTCACCTCCACTGAATAACAATTTCCCAAGAAATGATGGGCAGCTTGGTCAATTGTTAACAGGACTCCAGTGACAGTATAGCTCTCACACTCTGTTCTAGATGGTGGTGGGTCCTGCCTGATGTCTGTCTGATCTAGGCATGAATTGGGCAACTGATCTGGTTCTTGCAATGGGTTATAACTGATGATCTTTTAATTTTCTTGACAGCAAGAAGTTGAATTGCACTGAGAGCAACAGTGCATTGCCACTATATTAATTACAGGTTCTGCAGAAGGAGTAAAATAGGAGATTTTAACTACTTTTCTTTCCTCTTGAGTGATATTGGTTGGTGGGAACACACTCATCTCAGCTGTTCTTTGTGCAAGTGGAAAAGATGAGCTGTGAACCTGATCTGCACAAGCACAAAACTCATCTTTAGAGTTTCAAAGCAGTGTCTGAAGTGCAGTTTCCGTTTCCAACAGACAGCCCGGCCCATCACCTTGTTCTGATGTGATGCACAACTTCTAATTCTCAGCTCCTCTCTTGTCCAGTTGAACCAAAATCTTTGTTGCTCATTGGGCTTTTTTAATCTGTTCTAATATTTTTGATGCATCTTTAGTCCTAAAATTTTTCCACTCAGAAAGTTGACATATAGGTAATTAAATAAAATCGTTTTCTTTACATATCTGTAAGTTCTGCTGCCAAAAGACAGCAAATCCCTGTTTTTATCTTGGTGCGCAAATTGTTTCTAATGTGAAACACATTTTTAATTTAGCCCTCACATCCTCATTATTACTATTTAAATGCCACAGCCTATCTGTGGCACTGTTTGATGTATTCTGGATAGGAAGGGAGTTCTGCTCGAGCTGTATCAGATGTAACTCCATATGGCATTGTTGTGTGCAGTTGAGATGCTTGCCAGTTCCAATTTGGAACATGACATTCAATGCAAATATATCATGATACAACTGCATTGCAAGGATTTGAGCTGAGTGCTGTGCTCTGCTGGTTGTAGGAATATATGGTTACAGGGTTGAGGTTATGGAGTATGCTTTTGCCTTCAGTGCTTAATGAGATAGAGGTGCTCTGTATACTCAAATGTAATTTTTTTTTATTTCTTTGTCTTGTGAGTGTGCAATGCACTAACCATTGTTTAAGTCGGCTAAGGGGAGGTTGGTTTGCAAAGTACAACCAAATGAGAACATTCAATGATGTAATACTGTACACACCTCCTCTGAGGTGAAATAAAAGGAAAATATGCTATGTTTCTGAGTTACTCGAGTCCCTGCTATCAGACTTAGGTCCTAAAGATCCAGCCAAAGGCAGAGGTGTTTCTGGGTGGGTAAAGGTGTTTAAAGGGTGTTTAAAGGGTGGGTAAGGAGATTATTTGCCTGTGTGTTTGGGGCTTTTGAATTTAAGGCTCTCTTTCAAAATATTGTCACCAGATGCTTCAGAGGGGACAGGTGGTTGGTGGGCTGTTATCTTCCTCTCCCTCCTCTCTGGTACCAGCTAGTGGGCCTCAGTGACACGGGGAGATCATGCTGTACTTTGAAAGGCTGGCCATGCCTTGGGTGATGTGCAGTGCAGCACCTTTTCCTGCCCCTTCCTTGAGGCAGGCTCTGGTCTGCTGTCTTTTCCTGTACATTTGCAGTGATAGTGTGTTGGACCCTTGTAAAGACCTTTTAGGATTTGCCTTTCCTGCAGCTGTTGGCATGCCATCATCCGTGTTCTTTCATAGTGTTTTCCTGGGTTTGTTCCTCCTGCATCCTGCATGTCAGCATCTTCATGGCTTCTGGGAAACACTGTCTTGTGCTTTCTATCTTCAGCATGCACTGTTCATCCTGGAATTAAGATCCATATCAAAGATTATCTTAGGCTTTATGTAAAGAAAAATAAATCCCATCAATTTCATGTAATGTGCCATAAATTTTGACCCAGTGTTTAGGTGGGCTAGAAATGCAAATATGTCCAGAATTGCTCATAATAGGATGGGAAAAACAATTGTAGTAGCATGTTATATATACAGCAGAACTTCTCCTAAAAGATGAGGGTAAAAATAAAGGGTCAGAAGTAAAACAAGCATTTAACCTGTTGTTTGTAGTGACAAGCAAAGCATATCAGTAATTTAGAAGTCACTGAGACAATTTCAGCATATTACTTCTGAAAATAATTACGTTTTTTCCTGTTATATTAGAACTTCTTAACATTATTATGCAAGTGAAAAAAAAAATAATGGTAAAAAGAAATAATTATCATGGCAACACACAGGCATAGCAAGAACAGATGCTGATTAGGTCATCTTGTTAGTGACTTAAAAACATCACTGCAGATGGGTACAGAACTGACAGCCTATGCTGTATCACTGGTAAGTTGCACAAGCTGCTAGGGAACAAGAAGTGTGGACATTGAGAGATAAATCTGGGATCCTGGAAACTCTTAGAGCAGGCTGAAACACTGTTCTGTTGTCAGTAACAGTCCAGGATGCCTGAAATAAAATCCATTTTTCATAACTTGTTGGCAAGAGATTTTGAAAGAAATATCTGACGTGTTTTCAAGCTGTGTGCAAATCAAAAGGAGTATTACTCTGAAATCCACATGATCAAATGTTCAATTCATGTGATAAAATATTATAAATCCTTCTTAAGGGGATTCAACTAGTTAGCAGATGCTGCTTGACACAGTTAAAATCTCAGCAACAGAGGTGCAAACTTGGTGACTTGTCTGCTGACAGCTGTGTAGCTAAGTTGGGAGTAAACCAATATTGGACATGACTTGTAATATATTTAAGTTCCTAATAATTTACCACCTACAGGGTAGGAGATGGCTCAACTATTTTGTGTATGGAGCTATTTAGAGAGATCCTGAGCTGGCATGCAAAACATCATGTGAGAGATTTTGTGTTAGAGTGTGGCAATAATACTGGATTTGAATGACTGGAAAAAGAAAGTTTTCCATATAAAGGAGGCTGATGGTACCAGAGGCTCCTTCAGCTCTGAGTTTTCAGTAATTTGCAGTGACAATTCTTTTCCCTTGTGGCCTGTTTGTCTAGTTTTGCTTATTCCAGCTGCCTGTTTGTTCAGGTGAAATGTAAAGAAGGAGGTGCAGCTTTTGTATCTACTGAAGGCCATGGGTATGGCTGCTGGATGAATGTTGTGTCATGAAGGATGGCAATTTTGCTTGCACTGTTTGGCATTGTGTTAATCACTGCTAGTATTACTACTAATGTTAATATTGCTTCTAGTCTGTGTTCTCAAATTTGAAGTTAAGACTGTAAAGAACATGTGATGACACTGAAGATTGTAAGTTTCAAGTAATTAGGAGAGTTTTTTTATCTTTTTAGTTTTTAAGACTTCTGTTTCTTATATTTTCAAACTTAGGTCTTCCTGGCAGGAGCTTGTAGGGCAGGAGCTTGTAGGGTAGAAACTTAAAAAAAAAAAATACAACTGAAAGCTGAAGTTTCCGTGTGGCTGTCTGGACCAAAGCATTTTTAAAAAATGCCACAAATGAAGCAATGCTGAATTGATCTTTGAACCTTCTCCCAAGTAACTACACTTGATTTTTCTGCGTGGTTCTTTTTGTGTTTGCATTACAGCTGTGTCACTTTAAAGGCAGGTGTTTGATGAATTACATCTTGCTTGCTTTACTGGTCCTGTAAAATGGTCATGAAAGTTACCAACAGGACTGATCTCCAACAGTTTGGGAGAAAGAAATGATTCACAGAGTATAATCCATGATGGTTCTGCCACTGTAATTTTCTGAACACTTGGTATTTCTGTTTCATTATTGCTTGCAAAGATTAATATGACCTGATCCCATTTTACTTTACTTCTACATACAATTTTCTCATTTTTTCTATTGCCCCTTTCTTTCTTTATTTTATCTTTGCATATGTGAGGAAAAAGCTTTACTTTACATTACATTAACTGTTCATTCATAAAACTCACCTTTGGGAAGATTTGTGTCTATGCAGTCATTCTGACTAAAATTTCCTGTGTGAAACAAGGAATTTGCATTTCAGTTAAAGAAAACATAATCTGTTTTGGTGTTTTCTGTTTTTCCCATCACCATGGTATCTTAGCACTTGATAATTTCTGCAGGCTGAAAAAGAGCAAACCAAGTTTAATAAGTAAATAGAGACATATCACACATTTACTTGATAATGCAGTAGAGTTGTAGAATGCCCACATGGTAGAACTTTTGAGTAAAATGTGTATAAATTCTTTAACCCTGAGCATGGAGCTAATGTAGGTGCAGAGTAAGGGATCCTCACCTACAGCATTACTCTCTGAAAAGTGTTTTCCTGGCAGAGGTGATGTCTGGCATGCTGCACACACAGTGAGCAGTAGAAATTCATGTAACTTTGAGCTGTGCTGGTACACAGTAGCATCCTGAAAACAATTACATGGATAAGCCACCTCCAGGTCTTCCCTGCTGGAAGTCCTCTCCCACATTTTCATCGGAGAGCAGCCATAGGTTCACTTAGAAGCAGGTATGCCATGAAGGTTGCTCTTGTATGAGCAGAACCACTTGCATCAGGGTTTCCTGACACTGGTGCCCATCTCTCCCATCCCCTTCTCTCTGGGAAGAGACAGTACCTATGAACAGAGCAGGTATTATAAAATGATCACAAAATCTTTCTGATTTGTGAGAGTGTTTTGGGAAGTCTGCATGCTGAATGCAAAAGACAAGGAATTGAGTTTGTTTGTTAAAAAGAAAGTTGGCAGGTTGAAAAGGACATGCTTTAAACCCAAACCTCTATGTTCATTTTCCTTTTGCCTTTATCTAAATCCATGCAATTTGTCCTATTCCTGCACTGCCTTCATGGGTTGTTCATAGAGACTTCTAGTATTTTTAGGTTTTACTTAAAAATCACAGAATCACAGAACAGTCTGAGTCGAAAGGGACCCAGAAGGAGTGAAAAGCATCATCTAACTTGAATATTTAAAGTTGAAGAAAACTTTTAACATCTAGATTAATTAGTAAACAATGCTTGGAAACATACAGGAGTACAGATACATTGAATGGAAAAAAATCATCATTGTTGTGTTTACTAGAATGTCAACCTCAGGGCTGTTGGCAGACTGCTTTAACTAATTTATGCCTTTGTATTTCAGACCGATAATAATCCTTGTTTCAGAACTTTCTTCAGTATTTGTAACCATCATCCTTTCCCAGATTCCCCAATCTCTTAAGTAACCTAGATTGTTATGTAAACAGGGATTCTATTCCACAGTGACAGATCTATTTCAGTGTGGATATCCTGGGACTATGTTTTTCTACCATAGAAAACATTTAGTTTTGGCTATCTTTATTATGGAAGGTAAATTTAGATGATGCTCTGAACACTACAGGCTGAAAAATTTTCTTTGCAACAAATTCTGGAAAGTGGGTCTTAGTTTTCTCTAGGGACATTTGCAAATTCGTGTGACATCTGTAATACTGTTTATGCAAGTCTCATCCCTAGAGCAAAGAGGATTTGTATTGTAGTTATGATTTGTTACGAGATTTAAAATATCAACAGTCTCAGTGAAACTGGATCAGATTGGATGGCTTACAGAGGAAGCTCACTTTCTGCATGATGATTTTCTTCCGTGATGAGTCTTTGACTATTCTGAGAAAAACTGGTATTGGCAAGTGGAAAAATGGTGGCTTTTCCATTGGTAATATCTAGGCCTTGGCACTACACTAGAAGGGAGGGAACGGGGAAGCTGGTACTCTGGAGCGTGAAAGTTAGAGAAGTAGGTGAGTTGCCTATCTAGCATGTGCAATGCTGCTAGCTGTCCTTTTGTGTAGCAGTCCCACCAACTGGCAGATACCCAGACTGGGGTGTTTGTAGTGTGCTGCTGCAAACTTGGATGTGAAAATGAAAACTTCAGGAGGTGAAGTGGAACCTACAGGCTGAAATGCAGTGTAATGTTTTACAACATTAAGCAAGTCTGCTTAGGGGTTGCTGTAATACAGGCAGTAAAGTAATAAACATAACTGATCAAAATAGCTCATAGAAATTAGCAGAATGTAGCTTTAATTTAATGGCTTTCCCCACTAAGTCCAGTGTGGGTTAGCTGTGCCACAGGAAGCTGCACTGTTTGTGTCTCTGATTTAATACAATGTTCAGGTACCATGAGGATGAACACACATAAAAGAATATATAGATTAACAAGGGGCATTAAACTTTGTGGAGCAAACCAGAAGAGGATTGTCTAAGCATTGAGCATTTTTAAAAAATGTACAAGATTCATTCTGCATGACCTTTTTTATTGCTAGTCTCAAATAAAAGAATGGAGCTTATACTTCATCCTTTGGGCTGATGGAGCTGAAGTGCAGATAACCAAAAAATTTTCTATTATCCTATCAAAAGAACTTGGACCTTGACTAAAAGAAAAGATAAGACCTTTCATGTGAGCCTTATCTGTAGGTTTCTGTATCTGCTTCATCAGTTGGGATAGCTTCTGAATAAAACGAATGGAAAACATTATTACTCATGTTAGGTGGGTAATGCATCCCTTGGCTCTTGAAGAAGTGGTAATATGAAGGCAGTTAAATGTGAAGGATGAAAGAGATTTTGTCAAGTTTGTTCCCCATCTGCAGCCTGAGCCTCTCTTTCAGTTTCTACTTGAGTTTCTCTTGAGTTTCTCTTTGAGTGTCTTCTTTGTCGCCAAGGAAAAGATTCAAACTAAAATTTTAAGACTTAAGGATGAGGTATGTTCAGCAAGGTAATGTAATTCTAAGAATTATTTTCTTCCAGTTGCAGTTGTTAAAAAAAGGTTCAGTCCCTTGTAAACTGCACTGACCTCAAGAAGACCAGCTTCATTATTAGAGGTGGTAATGCAGGTATTCAGCCAGGAGAGATATTCAGACTCTCTGTGTTAAGGGGTTGAACTTAGGAGCCAAACTGGGATAAAAGGTTTCCCATGGAGCCAGTAAGGTAGAGGGTGCCTCTGCAGAACAGCTGAGAGAAGAGATGTGTATCTCTATACCAGTCTCATAGAGAAAGTAGGTGCCTAACACAGACAACCAAATTTAGATGTCTAAAAAAGACTGTGTGAATACTATCCTAGAGTGTATGTTGCCATAGACACAAGGAAGACAATCTGCATCCCGTGAAGTATTTCTGCCTCATAATGATTTCATTGAATAACTGTTGTAGAGTTTGGTCTTCTGTGAAAACAGGATTATCAGTCCAGTCAGGGCATTTGCATTAGTTTTGTGTTTCAGAATATGATTAGATTTTTTGGTAATAGAGCTAGTGAAGTAATACATGTACTAAAGCCTTTTTCAGTGAAGCCCTGTCTAATTTCACCCACCCTGAAGCTCAAAAACTGGGATTGAGAGAGCACTCATGTAGGCTTCTTATGTGCTTTTTCATGAAATACCATTTACACCACCTGTGTTACCCTTTATTTTTACTGCGGCTACATTGCATTTCTTTTCCTACACGGTGCCAGATGTTTGATATTCAGTCTCTCTCTGCATATTTTTTATTTAATGGAAAAGGGAAAACTTCTCCCCTACCCCGTTCCTTGTGAAATAGGAATGCTAATTAATATAAATCCATTGCCAAGGGCCTAGTGTTAGGAGGAATTTGTTCCTCTTCCAGTAAGGTTATATTGTGATTGTTCCTAACAAAGATACCTTACGTCTTTAGAAAAGCAGTTGTTACTGGCAACAGCCTGGGTATATTATGAAATAGACCACCAGTCTGCTTAATGTGCCATGCTAAGTGACTGCTGTGTGATATTTACAGCCACATCTCTTGTGCCATATGAAAGCACTTTTTAATTAGAAAATTTAGGGCCTGTTTGTTATCGCTACGTTGACTTCGACAGAATTAACTTTGGCACCTTGTTTACACGGAGGGGTCAGTGAATTGCTGAACCTGCTGTCCAGTCAGATGGGAACCACAGCCCTCCCTCAGCAGCACAGGAGCCCTTGGTGTTTCCTGAACACTGAGCAACCTTTCTAACGACGTTTTCAAGGCTTTAAATCTTTTCGTGTAAAATTATTGCAAGTGGTGTTTGCACAATTAAATCAACATAAAATTTATCTATGGCTTAGCGAGGTCACTGACCAACCAGCTTGCACATAGTGATTACACTGTACTTTCTAAAGGCTTATTAAAAGATGAAATTTGTATTTCATCTTCATTAAATGATTCTGAATCTCAGAATTTAGGCTCTTCAAGCCAAGCTGGGAGGTCTTATCACAGCTGTATATATTGCATAACCCCCCAGAGTGCAGGTGCTGTAGGTTATGCAGAAATCCTTGGGAAGTAGGATATAGTCTCTAACTGACAGTTGTGTTACAGTCAAAACACAACTTGCATCTTCATAGCAGGCCTGACTAAATTTCTTGTCTGCAGGTTTTTAGTTTCCGGTTAAGTAAGATGGTTTAGCTAGAGATGATACCAATTATTTTTTTAATGTACTGACTGGTCCCTTGTGGCCTTGTTCAAATATACATTGCATTATTCCACTTGGTTATGGGCAGACAATAGCTTTCCCTCTCCAGAAAAGATGTGTACCTTCCTCTTCAAAGTGTACAGTACTGAGCAAGTATGGGAGAAGAGAAGGCAGAGAAGTAGGTGACTGTGAATGCAGGTTCAAAATATTTTTCCATCTGACTTCTTTAAATTAGGGATTAGAAGAGGGGTTATTAAATTGTTTTTCTGGTGCTAATCCATACTGCTGAGTATTGACAAGAAAATGTGAGTCTTTTTTTTTCATTCCAAATGAGACCAACGGTACATTACGGCTGGACTTGCTGGAGGCAAAAGGCACAACACTCTGCTTTTGTAATTCGATTTTATATGAACCTCACAGTATATCAGCATTGTGTATAGAGCAACCAGTTGCACAAGATAAAGAAATGTTGCATTTCTGAAGTTTCACAAGCTGTATAATAAATTAATTTAAAACATACAACAAATAAGGTGTGAGTCTTGCAGCTTGACTGTCGCTTCAGTTTAATGGGAACCTTTTTTGAACAACCTAAATTACCATGTGGCTGCTACCAAGCACCAGTAATTTCATGCCCAGCCCCCATGTGCAAACTCTTGTCATTGGTTGTGTTTTGCTTCTGACCACTAGGAACCGCAGCCATTATTGTGCTTGCTGTGGCTACATGTGCAGCAACCACAGAAAGTTGTTTCAAACCACTGGTCAAAATTCTGTTTCTGCTGGTCATAGCTTTAATGTGATTTTCTATTTGTGCCCATGTGTTCACTCTGGCTTTCAGTATACAGTGGGATAAAGTTATGTTTTTAAGAAAATATTTTTTCAATTTCAAACACTAGTAGGAATGGCTGACTGACTGTCTCTTTAGCTCTGAGTTTGGACAGTGATGCTAGACCAACAAATATCATTAATAATTGCTGGGTTTGAACTCCAGTTACTGTAGCAGCCTGAAAATGTGAATAATTTGGCTTGTGGTTCATACTCAGAACTGGGAAAATCTCCAAACTGAAATTTGCAATGGAAGATATTAACACAGTAAAAGTGACTAAAGAAAATTTCATTTGGACATGAAGGGTTACCCTCTGGTAAGACAGCTGTGTCTCACCCTGTCTGTATGTCCCTTGATATGTTGCTTTACTGTAACAGTAGGATGTTCTGTCATATGCACATTGGGAGGGATTGGGAGTTTATCTCACTGTATCTTCTCTGCTACTATCTTCAGTCTCTCCTTTTCCCTATCAAATTCTGAAGAACCTGTCAGAGAACAGATACTCCTGAAAACCCACTATTACCAAAGAAAAGATTATACTGCAAGGTGGGACAGAGAAATGAATATGAAGACACTTCATAGTATCTGTCTAGTTACATTACAAGGCTGGGACTGAAGTCTTGCTCAGCATAGTGAAAAAGCACCTTTGCAGGCTGAAGCAGGGCTACAGTAATTTCTGCCTATTGCTGCCAGGACTGTGACTACCCTGAGAGGCTGCTCGCATAAATCTGCCCCCTCTAAAAACTGCTTTGTTGAGTATGGGTTGCCTTTGTGGGGGATCTGAATTAGTGCTGAAAAAGGCAACATCCACTACAAGAGAAAATGCTGAATTAGACTTCAGTAATTTTTTTGCCATTTTCCTAATCTCTTGAGGTCCAGAGAAAATATCTCTTCTCTACACTGTACCTCTGCTTTCTTAACCTTGAGCTGTGTTGTATAGTCTCTGATGGGACACATGCAGAGCTGCAGATGAGACTACAAGTGTAATCTCTGTAGGTTTAGCAGATTCTTTCTTTCACTGTTAGAAGATGATAATGCTAAAAAATCATCACTGTTTAATACCCATGAGCTGTGGTTGTCTGGATCTTGAATGTAGAGTTTAGCTGTGAACACCTGCTAGCTAATGAGGCAGTTAATAATGTTTTGTCTTATCCCATCATTATACTCTTATTCTGTACAGTGGGAAGCTTGCTCCTCATCTACTCCTGGGATAGCCTGGCTGGGCTACTGTTATCTTCCTCTGGGACCTCCCAACCTTGTTCACTGTGCCTTATGTGTGGAGCAGATATGAAGTGGTTGCCTGGGGGTGTGGGATCATCCCGGAGCAAATCCTTGACTCACCTTGTTTCCAGCTGTGGGACGTTATCCTACCTCTGGGACAAATGTGAATCAAACAGCAAACTTGACCAAAAGGGCTGAGCAACACAGGTGCAATTTGACCACTGGAAGGCCAGGAAGGTCAAAATTTGAGGTGCATGTCCACATAAAAGATCATGGGATTTTTAAGAAAACAGTGGACCTTCAGGTAGGAAGATGGCTGGATAACTGGCAGGTTTTACTGTAAGTGGGCACTTAGTTTGGAAAAGAAGTTGCCTGACTGTGATGTTGTTTGGTAAGGGTTTATTTCTGCTTTAAGAAGAGACAGGCACACTAAATTTATTTATTGCTAAATGAACATAATAATTCTTTAAAAGCAAAAGGCAGCACAGATACTATGTCAGCCCCTTACAGGGTGGGGATGGTTGTCTCACAACCAAGCACATAGACAAGGCAGAGATGTTTAATACTTTCTTTGCCTCTTTCTGCAACACCTATGATGGGTTGAGGGAGTCCCAGAGCCCTGACCTGGAGGACCAGGAGTATTCAACTCCCAGCTGACCCTGCAATTGTGAGGGATCTGCTGCTCCAGCTGGATCCCTATAAGTCCGTGGGGCCTGATGGGATTCATCTGAGAATACTTAAAGAGCTGTCTGATATAATTGCAAAACCTCTCAATTATTTCTGAATGGTCTTGGGAATCTGAAGGGGTCCCAGTTCACTGGAAGCTGGCAAACCTTGTCCCAGTTTTCAAGAAGGGCAAGAAGGAGAACCCTGGAAACTACAGGCCCATCAGTCTCACTTCACTGCCTGGTAAGATTATGAAGAAGATTATTCTGGGAAGTATTGAAAAACACCTGAAGGACAATGCTATCACTGGTCACAGCCAGCAGGGCTTCAAGAGGGGAAAGTCCTGTTTGTCAAACCTGATTTTCTTTTATGACAAGGTGACACATGGAGTTGATCAAGGGAAGCTGGTAGATGTAATCTTTTTGGATTTCAGGAAAGCTTTTGATACTGTCTCTTACAGGATACTTTTGGACAAAATGTCCAGCATTCAGCTGTGTGAACAAACACATCATGTGATAGGTGAGAAACTGGTTCACGGGTTGTGCACAGAGGGTTACAGTGAATGGGGTGCCATCAGACTGGTGACCTGTCACTAGTGGGGTTCCACAGGACTCCAGCCTCGGCCCTGTGTTCTTTAACATCTCCCTAAACAATTTTGATGGGGGCTTGAAGGGATGCTAAGTAAGTTTGCAGACGATACAAAACTGGAATGAGCTGTTGACTCACTCAAAGGCAGGAAAGCCCTGCAGAGAGACCTCAACAAATGAGAGGATTGGGCAATCGCCAACCAAATGAAGTTGAAAAAAGGGAAAGTGCTGGATTCTGCACCTGGGACAGGGCAATCCTGGATGTGCAGACAGACCAGGGAATGAGATACTGGAAAGCAGCACTGCAGAAAGGGACCTGGGGGTCCTGGTCAAAGGCAAGCTGAATGTGAGCCAGCAGTGCCCTGGCAGCCAGGAGGGCCAAAGGTGTCCTGGGGGCCATCAGGGACAGCATGGCCAGCCGGGCAAGGGAGGGGATTGTCCTGCTCTGCTCTGAGCTGGGGCAGCCTCACCCCCAGTGCTGGGGGCAGGTCTGGGATCCACAATATACAAAAAGACATGAAACTGTTACTGTCCACAGGAGGGAAACAAGGATGGTGAAAGCCCTTGAGGGGAAGTCCAATGAGGAACAGCTGAGGTCACTTGGTCTGTTCAGCCTGGAGAAGAGGAGACTGAGGGGAGACCTCATTGCAGTTACAGCTTCCTTGTGAGGGGAAGGGGAGGGGCAGGCACTGATCTGTCTCTGTGGTGACCAGGGACAGGAACTGAGGGAATGGCCTGAAGCTGTGTCAGGGGAGGGTTAGGTTGGATATCAGGAAAAGGCTCTTCACCCAGAGGGTGGTTGGGCACTGGCACAGGCTACCCAGGAAAGTGGTGTCAGGCACCAAGCCTGACAGAGTTCAGGAGCCTTTAGAAAATGCTCTCAGGCACATGGTGTGATTCCTAGGGTCTCCTGTGCAGGGCCAGGAGCTGGACTCGATGATCCTGATGGGTCCCTTCCAACTCAGCTTATTCTGTGATTCTGAAGTCCTTTCTTTGTTTGTAGGCGATCTGACAGGGACTTTCACACAGACCCAAAACAAGACAAACCAGGCCCAAATGCTGGGCCAGCAAGCAGAAGATAGCTGGGAGTCACACCCCATTTTGCTCCACAACTGAACAGCAAATGCCTTGTCCCCCCTTCTCCTAAGGGTGTTTTCTAAGTTTTCCTGTTTCTTTCTCAGTTCTATATCCTTTCCTTTCTAACTCTTCTCCAGATTTAAGAAAAATAGCCTCAATTTATTTTAATGGTCCATATTTCTGTCTGTGAATGTTGCATCTGTTTTTGTACAAACTGTTCCAGTTCAAAGGGGAACAGTTCTCAAAGAGGTTGCTCTCCACTTCTGGATGCTGATGTTTTGTCTGCTGAAAAATTGACTTTTCTGGTCACTGGTAAAATACATTTGGAAAGATATGGAGCATCTGTTCATAACTTGTCAAGCAGATGGAGCCAGCTAAGTGAAAAAGCATTTTTATGCCCACAGCCCCTTTAAAGCTTTGCCTTCCAGCTGCTTCTTTCTTTAGAAAGGTTATCGTGCAGATGACATACTGAGTTAACTGAGTTTCTTTTGGTAAGTCCAAATGCCTGCAATCAGACAATGAATTAACTACAATACTGAGTCTGGATGGAATAATCTGAATAATTTTCTATAATGCCTAAGCAGACTTAATTGAACAAGTCAGATCACTGTATTTTGTGCAGAGGAAAACTGAGTTTTCCAGTTGAATGAAGTGCCTTGGATATGCCCCTGAAGTAGTGAGTGAACAGGATGATACAATTTAGACATTTAGAAAAATTTTGACAGAGTTCCTCACAGAAGGCATTCATGTAATAGGATAAGTACTTACAGGGCAAAAGGCAGTGGTGCATAATTATGTGGCAACTGGCTGAAAGATGCAAGTAGGAATTTCTGTTGGGAATTTTCCTAGTGGTTCAAATGTTGCAGCATATTTGTTCCTGATGATTTGTTTGAACACTTTGCCTGTGTTGATAAAATTAAGTCTGACCATAAAGGTAAAAGCCATGGATCTTATTGTCAGCTAGTAAGATCGCTTATGTAGGGGAGTAGTAAATTAGGTATTTAGAATATTGAAATATTTCTTCTCCTGAAGTCGGAGATAGCTAACTAAACCGAAAGGCAATACATTTTGCAAAATAATAAGCAACTCTCTACATAAAATGTAACTACCTGCAGAGCCTGCAAAAGAAGACCAAGTTTCAGTGTGCAGGAATACTTGCCTTCACTTCCTTTGGTAAAGGGACTCCTGGCAGTGTGTTAGGCTGCTGCTGGTGGCGATCCTGCAGCGTTCCGAGCAGCCCTGCCTTGGACACTGGGAGCGCATTGCACGGCCTGGAGGGGAGCTCGGTGCGGTCTGACAGCCGCTTCGCCTGCACTGACAGCTTCTCCTGGCTGCAGATATCTCTCCAGGTGTTCCTCTTCTGCAGCAGGGCAGCTATCTTACAGCACTGCTAGCCTGGAGAAGGATCAAAGATGCAGAGTTTTAAATAGAAGATTTGGTCTGTTTGTTTAAGTGTAACTTTGAAGACAGGCATCTTCAGGTAGTCTTTGTGGCTGGGTCAATTCGGTGCTAATGCTCACTTGCCTGGTTTTGGGAGAGAACAGACCCAAAAGCAGTCTGTTTAAAAGCAGAGGTGCTGTCAAATGGAACCGGGAGAAACTTTTTTGTGATTTCGTTTTCTTGTAGTAGACTGAATTTGCATACTTGCAAAAGCAGAAGTCTCTTTGTCTTTCGTATTTTATCTACCGCTGCTGCGTACAGCAAATGCTCTTTCTGCCTTGCTAGTGGTTGCACACTTCCTCCCTCACCCCCTGCCTCCAACCTCAGCTTTACACCCAAGCTGCAGAGTCTGGCTGTACGAAGGAGAATTTTGTTTTTCATCTTCTAAAAATCCAACTCTCTTCTCTATTCACCCACCTTTCAACATAAATCTACTGTATATAAAATGATTGCAGACAGGCAACCCACTATTCTTCTGAGTCAGGAAAATAAGGAATTTAGGCATCTTTTATGTAAAATTTGGGCTGTGACTCAAATTTTCTTTCTCTACCATTCTTCTTTCCCTTCGTAAGTCCTCAGCTTTGCCATCTGCACTCTCACTAGGGGCTGGGATTTGGCTATGTGTGAAGTAGGGTAAGACAGCTGAAAAACTGCTCTAGGAAAAATTGCTACTAAAGGTGTTCTACATTTGAATGGTAAGTGCTGAAAAGGAGGCACTTCCCTGCTTCCTTTAGTGACCTTATCATGACTTCTGCTGCTATTTTCCTGTGCTTTATGTTTACCTTCAGGTAGATTCTGCTAGTATTAGAGAAATATTTCCACTTCTAGCATTTACATTTATAAATCAAATGTCTTTCCTTTCCATAAGTTCAGAAACTCCTTAATAGTCACTGTTGAGTAAACTGGGCTCAACTTTTTAAACATTCTTTGTCCTGCCTTTTTAGCCTGGGTTTGAAGAAGAGTGTGTATGGGCTTTTTCTTCCCCATGAGGACAACGTGAGCCAAACCGTTCTGTAGCCGAATTCCATTCGCTCCTTTTTGGCAATTGCACAGAATGGCTTATGCTATGTGGAGTTTGGTGCAATTCCACTGGAATTTGCTAGAGTTGCACTGATTTATACCTGGTGTGACTCTCATCTTTCCAAAATATTACTGATGCAACAGAAATGCAGAGCTCAACTAAGAAGCAAAGTGATCTTTCTTTTGTTTTGCAGTAAATTAATAGATTAGTGCTATCCCTGAATCTTTGTTATCACTAACTTCAGTTTTCAGTATCAGCTGGAAGAAGTTGAATACTTCCAAGAGTATCAAAATAAGATCATTATTCGGTAGTTTTTGGTAGAATGGAATCCCTGAAGCTTTGTTATGACTATTTTAGAAGCCACCAGAGCATCTATCTCAAATTGATAGGCTACAAAGCTAAACTTCCCAGTTACTGGAATAGATGTTAGTATTCCTGTGAGCAACTTCCCTGTGTTGCTTCCAGTGGCAGCTTTTCAGCAGGGGCTCAGAAGGAATGGTGTTGGAAATACGCTCTTCTGATTGGAACATAAATGGGAAGAGATTTGGGGTTTGCTTGGGGTTGTTTTGTTGGGGTTTTTTTTTGGTGGTCATGTCACCCAGGCCTTGTTTTACATGATAGAAGCATTATTTATGTGTTGTTTTCAGAGTATGAATCTCCTCATTTTGAGATGTTGCATCTCTTCTCCCTGCAAACATCCAGGCAGTCCATAATCTTGGACTAGAAGGATACTCGAGCCTAAGAAAGAAGTCAGTCACTGTGTAACAAACTTTTCATTTCAGTCTTACATTATGTAATTCACTTCCTCCTTCAAATCTTACTTCTGTGTTCTTAGGCAGCTGAAATTTCACACCTAAAGGCTGTTTTTCTACAGCAGTTGAACTAATTCCTGTACATGTTAGGCCTTGCAATCAAAGAACTGCAACAGAGAATATACCATGTATAGTAGGCATTTGTTTGTAATTTCCCCCAAAATTAACATCATTCTAAGGGTGCATTTGCCTTTACAAGATCCCCTGCCTCATAAACAGCCTGGATTTTTCCATATGTGATGGGGAGAGAAAGCAAAGTGAGGGACTGTGAAGGTAGTAGGGGAATCTGTTGGAGAGACACACCTGTAAAAGAGCCAATATTTATGGCAACAGCTTCAGGCCTTGAAGGTTAGTGGGATACCTTCCTTGGAGTTTGGCACCCAGCCTGTTGTACCAGGATGTGCTATGTAGTTCTAAAAGCAAGGATCCATTTTATTTTCATGCAACTGTTTTCTTATCAGCAGCTAAATAAATTAGATCTAGATGTGTGGCTTTTAGGATTCTGCGTGTTGTGAGTTAAATTTGCTGCTGCAGCCAGTGTAGTTCATTGTAAGTTCAGTATGTTACTGAATATTTATGAATGAATATTTTTTGTGTTTTACAATGACATTTAGCAATACATTACAGCTAGAGCCAAATAAAATAAAACCTCTTACAGAAAGAGCAGACTTGGGGGAATATATCTCGTCAGATTCTTGCTTTTCCTTGACAGATAGTTTGGGAACCTGTTCTGGAGTTTTATAAATGACTTGTTTGTGAATCTGGCATAAAATCCTGGCCTTGCTGAAGTTAATGAGTGTTTTACTGCTGAGTCTAGCAGTGGTAACACTGGAATTCTTGCTTCTACCCTTCTGTCCTTCTCTGTTCCTGATGTGTGGGAGGTGCAGGGATGCAGACAGGGAGAAGACAGGTCTTTTCCCTTCAGCACAAGAAGTGACTGCATGGAACGATTTTTGGAGCTGGGCTATCTGTAGAGAACAAACTTTTTTCCATACCCTCTCCTCCCTATTCTGTTTCCATAACTCTCCCTCCTACCTCCCATGCACTCTCTCTCTCTATCTCTGAGATTTTCTGTGGAGAGCAGGGAAGGAAAACCTAGGAGGAAAGATTGCTGGCTATTAGCTGAAGCAGGTTCTGCCTTAAATGTTTACATTTGCTGAAGGAAGGAAGGAAGACTGTTTAGATTTGCCTGCTCTTTAAGGGTCTGGACAATATTTGCATTTACTTTTCTCTATCAATACAGTAAAACCTGACACAGAGGTTTTAAACTTGACCCTCGTGCAGTGTTCTATCCTAGCACCGGCCAATCTGTTTTAGCTCTGTATGGTAAGATCGTTTTCTTTCCAACCAAGTTGATCCAAGGGACTTACTCACCTACATTCCTTCTGATGTGCTTGGAAGCTCTTGTTTGGGGCTTGGAATACTTTTGATAATTTTTTTTTCTGATGAAATCTCTAAAGTCAAGCTTATTGACTTTCTTTGACCTCACAGGTTCTGTCCTGCCCTTTGCCATTGGTGCAATAAATTGTTTTAATTTGCTGGAAAATGTTTTTACTGAGATCTTTATATTTATAATGGCTCTTTTCAGGCTAAGGTAGAAATGAATAGCATATGGCTATTGTGAGAATAAAATATTAATTTTGGCAAATTTCGTCAATTCACTGTGGGTGTTCTTAGCCTTTAAAACAAAATTATCACATATTTGGCACAACTATCAAGTGCCTGGGTTTTGACTCTAAGCCTTAATCACCAAATGAAGAGAGCAATGTGTTATTAACATGTTAGGAAGAGACAGTAGCTATGATTGTGTGAGCTGAAGGTGGGTGTTCTACATGGCTGCTGCATGGCAGGAAAGAGGAGAGACTGCAAAGTTAGGGCAGCCTGCAGCAGTTAATGTACTCAGAATGGGCTGGTCTCCATGGTGTGTTTAAATCAAGCATGCCAGCATAATGATTTTGGATTCTAAACCTAAAATTTTTGCAGGTGATGTTTGATACCATCCTGAATATTCCAGTGTATCTTGCTCCATTGTTACCATCAAGCCACAAGGAAAAAGAGATTTATACGTTGAAAAGCAGCAGAGTATCACTTGGTTAATTAGAGACACACTGATCATAAATACCTGCATAACACAGCATCTAATGGGCAATGCTGTGTGACAGCAGCATAGGCAGCATCACTTACCACTTCATTGTGCAGAGTGCTGACAGCTCCTGCAGAATCCTCTCCTTGGAAAATGAGGAAAGTCAGTGTTACATAGGAGGGCATTTGACCTTTTTTTTATCTGCATGGATACATTTGAGTCACCTTCATTCATTTCTGAATACTTCACCCCTAGTCTGACTGCAGTCCAGAATGACATTTGCATTTCAGATGGCATATTGTGACCCAGTGGTGTTATTGATGATGAATCTCATTTTCATGAGCATTAACAAAGCACGGCTTCATAAAGTATGTCAGTGCCTCTGTGCTTCACTGGAGCATGATCTTCTGTAGCACCACCAGCTGATGGAAAATACAGGGCTGGAGACAAGGCCATTTCCTTTCTGTTGTACACAATATGGTCTCTAAGTTATGTCTGCTGTAAGATAACTACACGTCCTTATGAAGGGACTGATGACTCTGTTGAAGGGGACCCCAAAACTGGGACAGATATCTCTGACACCATCACTGCTAGGGAGCTGACTGGTGCTGTCAGTTATGGATTCATGAACTGCCTTTGGCATTGGTGTTTAAAAGCTGTGGAGCCAGCCTGGAAAGATTTGGACATCTTTTGCAGATAATGGGAAATTTGTGAGGGAGCACTAAATGAAAGCTTCCTCAAATATGAACATTTTTCATTCACATAAAGCCTGGTTTCAGGAAAAGTTTAATACTTTCTAAGAATACTTGGGAAATGGTACAATACTCTTAAGTTCTACTTCTAACACAGTAAATTAGATGCGTGTATTTGCACACAGGTCTGTGTGGACAGACATTGGGTGGGAGTCAGATTGCCCAAAGGGAGAGCAAGTTTCAGTTTCCCTGTATGTAATTTCTGGTCCCTGTCTGGATTGCTGGTTGGAAGTAGTGTGACAGTATTACTGGCTCCTAGAGGAGAACATTGTTTTCTGTTGTCTCTCATATGCTAAGCAAATATAAACCAGAGGAGAGGAGTGAAAAAGGATGGGGAAGGGGAGGGGAAAAGTCCATTTCTTAATCAAGGTTTTGATCATAGATTAGTTTTTTCTGGAAACAAGTGTACCACTACCGGAACATATGCTATGTTGTAACTTGAAGATATTTTGATAACATGGAAAATGCCTTCCAAAACCTTTGAGTAAGGCGTTCTGAGATTGAACCAGTTAACTACTGCTAAACATTTCTCATTGGTTTTTGGCACTGTTTAAAGGATCCATGAGGTTTTCACTTTTTTATTTCAAGGCCTTGTTCGAGACTGGAAATACTGGAAAGTATCTGGAAAGTGACTTGAAGCAATGGTTTTGTATCAAACTTCATTCAATTGTTTGAAAGTTGTGTAATGAGATTACTGGCAAAGCAGAATAATAAATTATGAATAGAACTTAAATGACAGTCTGTCTCACCTTCTGAAATAGCTTTAGTCCAGGAGTCAGGACTGATCTGGTGTTGTAAGCTGGTGTTTTTAGTTGCAACAGGAGCATAAGCTTCCTGCAGGTGATTAAACTGTAGAATGGGGGAGCATCCTGCTATACCAGAAATGGGTCTCTTGAACAAAGTGCTGTATAACATGGGCCAGTATTTTGATATGCCCCCTGTTGTAGTGTCTGATCGACTCACAGAACATTTATTCTTCCAAGCTTAGTCCTTGGCTTCCAGTTTGTGAGTGGGGGCCATTGATTAGCACAGGAATGCAAGTGTATGTAACCTTGAACTTGATTCTTCCAAGTCCCGGGTTTGTAATCCCAGACACTACCCTCCCTCCGGAGCTGCGCGTCTGGATCGCTGGGCCCTTCTGCCGCCCTCTGCTCCTTGCAGTCTGTGCTGGGACGTGTCCCTGCCCTGCTCCTTCAGCCAGTGCTAGAGGGCAGAGCTACACACAGGGATTAACATGATGACTGGCATCTGGCTATTTCTTTATAACTGTCCACAATGGAAAATTCATTTTCTTTTTTAAGCTGTAGCATTTTATGAAAGAACATGCGGTGATATTTCTTTTTTTTCTTGAGTGATGATTTCACTAGGTTTCTATGTTAGCTCTATTCTTACTTGAATAGTCTTAAGGCTAACACAAAAACTTCCTAAAGTGTTGTTTGTGGAACGATTTGAAAATTTTAGAAACATGTCTTTGTGCATTTTGGTTCATGTGTATGCATGCAGACATTTGGTTTCTTTCAAAAACTAGAAGATTTTACTTTTTTTAGCGCTGGGTTTTTTTTGTTGTTGTTTTTTAAAGTAATCAGGATGCTCTTTCTAGACCTGGTGTCATAGTGACCCTCCCTCTGACCATAACAGCTAGAATTGGAGCCCTCTTTAATTTGGAGCATCTTCAATACTGCTCTAAGCTCCTGATTAATGTTACAGGAGGTTGGTTGAGAGTAAATTGAGATGCTCTCTCCTGCAGGATTTAAATGTGCTGTTTCCATTGCCACATCCTGCTGATATAGTGGTTAGGGATTAAATTGAAGATCTAGTTTGATGCGGAGTCTAATTATAAGCCTAGGAGCCTTAAAAGCATATACTGCATTTATTATTAATTTAGTGTATTTTTCAGGTACTGTAGTTTTTATTTACGGTTTAATGCATATGTTGGCTATANNCCTGTGATCAATAAAGCCTGGTTTGGATTATTATTTTTTTTAAACAGAAAATGCAACTTTGGAAACCATGAAAAATACTGCAGTTTCCTTTCAATGAGAGTGTATTCTGTGCTTGCAAAAAAACCAATATTGCCATCTAGTGGGAGTGAAGATTTTGACCTGTCATGCTCCTCCCTCTAGATGCCTGCTATCTAGCAGCTCTCTTGGAGGCAACACTTAGTTTCTAATGAAGGTGCAGGAGTTCTTCTCTTTCCCCAAACTATGGAGAAAGCCTCGCTATTTTGTTGCCGAAGTTACTCTTGCATGTATTGCTGGAAAATCAGAAATATTTTCCAGGTGTATAGATCCAAATGTGGTTCTTTCCAAGCTGCTTTCAAGAGTACACTGTCAAAGGAAGCACAAGGTAGTGTTTCTGTGCTGTGGTCTGGCTGGGTGATGGTACTTTGTCAGTGCCTCTGCAACATGCAAATGAATTTAAGCCTTTGAACGTGTCAATTTTCTAACACCCATAAAGACTATCAGAAAAATACATCTTTTCCAAACCTTTGTGCAAAACATACGTTGAAAGTGTTCTAGTATATAGGTGCAAAATCATATTGAAAATGTTCAGTGAAACAGATGAGGAGGTAGGATTTGGCTGAAGCTTTGGGATGAAGTGATTTATGGGATGTTTGTTCTCCCTTTTTCCCTGCTTTGTTTCAGATCAGGGCCCACTAAGGGTTTGTAGAAATGGAGATTGGATGACACGGATGACACCTGATTAAATTAAATTTTTTGTTGCTTTGTAAAACTATATTCAGCTTTTGTTGCCTTGTTACACTTTTTCTTCTGAAACTGCAGCTGGCTAGAATCGGCTAAGTAGCAGGTTTTTTTTGTGGATTTAATCATAGCATTTAATTAATCTCCCTGCTTTAGGCATCAGTCTGCAGCTTAGCAGTGCAGGGTCCTAAGAACTTAAGCATTACTTCTAAATGCATTTTAGTGATGGTTTTAGTTAATTCTCATGCCCAATCTCTGTGGTTCTGAATCAAAGTGCTAAAAGAGAAATCACTAACGCAGCTCTACTTCATTCTGCTTGTAAAGAACAGAACATTTGCACAGTGATAGTTATGACAGTGTCACTATTATGACTCTTCTCTTTCCATTTTCCCCCAGTCCTCCATCAGTGAACTGAATTCAGTCTAGAGTGCTTTACATATCTCTGGTTGAGCAAATTGCTACCTGTCTTTCAGAAACCTATATGATCCATAGAAGAGGCCAATCCATGTCTCTTCATCATACTCAATACCCTTGACTCTTAATAATCTTTCTTACCTTGAGGATATTAGTCTGTGTTTCATCAACTGCAATTGGTGTTGCAAAGGTGCTCTTGTGTTCAGCGCTACATCACTGCTGATGCCCTGTCTTACTCTTCGT
The DNA here is from genome assembly GCA_013397915.1 of Daphoenositta chrysoptera. Lineage (NCBI taxonomy): Eukaryota > Metazoa > Chordata > Aves > Passeriformes > Daphoenositta > Daphoenositta chrysoptera. The sequence goes on along the minus strand of VZRO01001591.1, from coordinate 1,419,142 downwards.
ATTTGGGTGAGACAAGTATTGCATGATTCAGGAAGGCCAGGGTGGTGGATGGAGAGAATTTGTAAGTTCTAAGGATTGAGTTGGCTTGGGAGCAATGTCTGGGATCCAACCTTCTCATAAGAAGCACTGTGTGATGTTTGCTTCCTTTGTTTGGAACAGGACTTCAAAGTAATCAAAAGATACTTATTATAGGTCCATGTTTGTTACAGTGATAGTACTGCTCACATTTCACTTGTAGTGTGCAAAAGGTGAAACTAAGAAAATTTGGACTAGGACATGGTATCCATAATCAGTTCAAGAGAAGAGTAATAAGGGGAAGGCTGGCATACAACCGGAGAAGTACACAGAGAAAGTAAATGACTACCTCAGTATTGGATACTGGTGAAAACTGTGTGGCTTAATTTGTTTAGGTGGCATTCAGGGTGTAGGTGTCTGTCATTTTCCCTTTGTTTCTCTAGCCCTGCAGAATCAGGCTGTCCTGTAGCTGGGAATGAAACTCCTGGTTCCACAAAGCGCTCCCCTACTCCACGTAAAGTCACTCTTGCACCTTCAAAATCTCTGGTAAAACTCTGTAACCTTAGGCCTTCTCTCAGGCTTTGTGCCTTTTCATAAGGACCCTAGAGCCTTCATATTATTTCTTTGGGTAACTTTCCCAATGTTTCCTGTCATTTTATTTCTTGTAGACTGTAACTTCTGCTGGACAAAGTCTGTAAAGGCTGTATCTTGTTTACTGTCTGTTGTCATCCAGGCTTGATTGATGATGATGTGCTTTAGTCTGGGTGATCACGTTGGTTTATATTTCAGAAGTAATATTCCTGCTGGAAACAGATTTTTTTTTTTTCTCAGAGCAATGTTTCTGAAGTATTTTCATGGTTTCTAAACCATCTTCTCATCTTTCTGTGTTTCTCCCAGTGCAAATATTTAAATGCTAAAATAATGTATTTAATAGTAATTCTCTGCAATCAAGAGAATAACACAGCTGATAAAGAGTGTGAAAAAAATTAGCCAGCAGCCAATGGTCTTTGTTAAAGTAAATAATTTTTTAAGAAGATAAAAGGTAATTAGAATTAATCAGCAAGTGTTGTTACATTATTATGACAGAGAACTGACATAAATACTTGCAAATTTCAGTTTTTTCATAATTTGGAACATAAGGATCAAAGTGTTTTGAATTTTTCAAAATTTCTTTTATTAATATTATCTGATTCTCCCCACTTTTCTATGTGAAAAAATATTTTGTATGAAGAGTGGTATATGATTGCATTTGAATAAGTATGTTTTTTATTAGCTTTGCCATATTTTTCATGGTTAGCATCTTTTAAAAAATATATATTTTTTTAAATTAGAACTATATGAAAGAGAAGAAATGGCTTGCTAAAAGGAGGAGTGGTTCTTCAATCCTTATTTCAAATCCCTCTGGATTGCTAAGGAGCTATCCCCCCTAAAAACTGGCAAATATTTACAGATACGTTGCAGCAATAATAATTTCTATCTGCCCTCCTTGCTCTTCTTTCTCAAAGAGGACACAGGTATCCTCAAGTTACTACCTTGTTATTCCATAGCCTGGAAAAGAACATTATTTAGAGAGAACAAAATTTAGCTCAGACCATCTGCCCAACTTTTCCTTTTAATTTTCCTGCAGGATTTCCAATTCATCCTACACTCTATGCTTTTAGAGCTGTATTGCTAATGTTACTTGAGCTTGGTTGGCTTTTTTTTTTTTAAGAGAATTTGCATATGCAAATAAATATGCTTGAAGTTATTTTAAGGGATATGTAATATCCTTTTTATTGCTATTCTCAATAAGCCTGAGAATAGCAGGGTACTAGGGTATTTTTCCTATTCATAACCTCTTTCCCAGGGTGAATGTTGTGTCGTCAAGAGCTTTGTAACATCTGCAACTCAAATAGTCTCATTTTCTCTTATCTGCTACTAAAAATTGAGATGAGGGACATTTTTTTCTGTTTGTTGGTAGTGTGGTTTTGTTTTACCCCAAAGTACCATTTTTTGATTCAAGGGGGAAATAGGATTGCATTTCTACTTTAATTACCTTATTTTATGTCTTGAAAAACTGAGACCTTGATTTTTTGAGCATGTTTTTTCCAGGTATATTAGCTATTTAAAGATCCTCCCTCCCTCCCTCCTTCTTTTTGAAATTTGTCTTCCCTGATTATTGCTCCATAGTTCATTATTATTCATATAGAGCTATCCTCTTACTGCTCCTTGTATGTCTGCAAGGACACACATTAGATAGTTAAGATAGCAACTGAATGATCTGAATAATAATGTGAAATACAACATCTAGAAATAAACCGTATAAACAGGAAAAATTACTGCAGCTTTGGAATGGCTAATTATATTGCACTTCATGTATTTTATGGTACATCCTATTTGATATCTAATTATAAGTACATTTCCTATGCAATCTTCTTAATTTCTGAGGACCTTGTTCTGTCACCCGTGCTCTCGCTGAAGAGTTCCTTTGAATGGTACCTCTCGGCTCTTGTCTGGTGCAGAAGGCAGCACCAATCAGCTGTGCTGGGAGTTGTCAGCTGTGTTATGTGTGAGTGAATTTGGCCTGGATGATACAAGCAGCTTTTAGAAACATCTATCACCCTGCGTGCTTTTGCGTGCTGGCACTGGAATGTTCGATTTCAGAAGGAAAGTTCCTCTGGCTTTCAGTGTAACTTCTGTACGAGTTCAGCAGGACATTGGTGCTCCTACTTGATGCATGTGTCACACTGCCCAAATATTTTCGTTTGGCAAGGTCCATCAGTTGAACACTTGAGGCTATCACAGGGGCTACCTTCCACTTTTCATGTAAGTGGATTTTCACTGATGGACCTGAGAGATAAAAATCTAAATTAAAACATCTCCTGGTCTGTTGGAATCATCTCTGTAAAGGAGCTAGAGAGCCATGCTGTGTGCCAAGGAATGACTCCAGCAGAACACCTGGGATGCAGAAATAGTACAACTGAGAACACTTCTCTTTTATTACAGGAGAGGAACTTTTAAGAATGGCTGAAATTTATCTCTTGGCAATAATTAGTAAACCATAGAGAAGTCTGTTCTTAGATTCCTGCATGGAGATGTAATTGTAGTACAACTACCAGGAAGATCTGGAATACTGGCTTTTGATCCAGGCAGTTTTATAGGCTGGAAGATAGGTGCTGGAACGGGGAGAAAAGAATGCAAATTTATTTCGGGTCAGTGCTGAATTGTTTTGGAAAAAACAGGAAGCATGTTTCACAACTTTAAACCTGGTATTTACTATGCATTTCTGTATTTCTGGTTTTGTGCTGTTTAGTAAAATATGATGCATTTGAAGTTTCCTTCCACATTTCTTCAAATGTGTGTTGCCAAGTTAGCCTATTGTCCACAAAATTTTTTTCCACTGAAACACAGCAAAAAGAAATTGATTGGGAAACTGGAAAAAAGAAATTGACAGGGAACATTCAGTTTATTAAGGGTTTCACTATGAGTAGATTCCACTCTGACATTAAATTCTGGAATTACAAAGATCTGTATATTATAGCTAGCATGAGATATATATAAATAATTGCCTTCTGAAATAATAATAGTAATCCTGTTCCTCTTCCATTTCCTTTTAGTGAAAATTTATGAGCTCACACTTCTCTTTTATTTGTGAGCTGCTCACAAATTTTCTGAGATTGCCTGGAGATAATTAAATTTAAGCAACAAGCTCTGCATACTATAGCTAGCATGATTATTTCCCTCTTAGTGACTATTCCTTTTCACTTTGTAATTTCTAGAAACTTTCAATCTTTCCCATGTTACTTAAATTTCACTATCTCCAAGCAAAAAAACTGACTCCATCCTATGTATCCTGTAATCAGTTAAAATTTCTACTTGAATCTCAGAATATTCCCTCAGTGGGAAGTCAGGGAACATATTTTCCAAGATATGAGAATAATTATTACTGAAATATGCAAATTGAAGACTGGATGCATCAAAGGAGAGAACTTCCAAAAGCCAGAGCTAGCAGGAACCTCAAGAACAAGGTGCTGGCATCAGGAACATTTTGGGGGAGTTAGCCTAAAACTTCGCTCACTTCTCTTAAGTCTAAAATTTATACTGATCCTAGAGTCTTAAGGAGTGTATGTTGGTCACAATCTGTAGTGTTGTGAATGGCATTCCTTTTGATAGGTGATTTGATGTGTCTTTGGCAAGTCAGGACTGTCTTTCTAAATATTGTTTGTGTGTGCATGTTTGAGGGTTTGCTTGTTATTTTGGACTTGGCTTCTGGAGCTTGTTACATTGCAACACCTGTCAGTAAGTATTCTGAAACGTAAGAAGAAACCTGCCTTTATGTTGTTTAATGGAACTCATTTGAATTCAACTGCAAAATAAAGAGAGCGGTCTGTATTCTATTTTGTGTTTTCAAAGTTGCAAAGTCATTCTGGGGCTTTAAAGGGGGTCCTGGATTTTAAGAGTGTAATCAAAGGTAACTAAGCTTATACATTTTCAGGGCATCACATTAGGTGAGTTAAAAGGGTTTTCATCCTGATCCCTTCTGTTATTTGCTGTTAAATTTAAGATGGTTGAACTACAGTACTAGCTGCAAACTGGGTTTTCTGCTGATTTGGTTCTTTGGAAGTGGAATTTAAATCTTCCTTATAAATGTTTGATAAAAAAACCCAAAACTCTTGAAATGTGTCTGGTATTCTCAGTGTGGAATTGCTGTCCATATAAAGGTAAAAAATGAACATGAGCAAAACTATTTCTAAAATATTGTTTTTCAAGTACTTTCAAGATTACTTTTAAGTGCGCCTAGTAATTCTGCATAAATAATTACATGCAGGTTTTAATTAAGCTACTTCTTATTCTGGTGCTTGTGTTGTGGTATTTCATCTTGGATGGGCCACAGTTCAGAATCAGACCCACAGAATCCCCACAGACACCACAGATACCCACCAGTCTTTACAGTGCTGCCTCGAGCTGTTTTGGAGAAAATACTCCAAATTCTCCCTGTATGACTTAGTTCTTCTGTGCCTCACAGAAAAAGCTGAAAATGCCTGCCAGCTGTTTTTCCTTCCATCCACTCCTACACATTGTGAAGGTTGTTTCTGGAAGTATTTCAAAAAGTTTGTACATACGGGTTTCTATTAGATGGGATCAATAATTCTTATAATAACAGCTGAATGCTCTTATTATCTCAAGTGATTCTCTGAAATTGTTACATTATCAAAAAGTCTGATTCTGCAGAATTTGCAAAAATAATTTGCCTTGGTATTCTTGGTATGTTTGCCATAATATCGTGAATAGCATATCCACAGGTTCTTATTTTCAGAACTTATTTAATGGGAGTATAATATACTCTGTAAATATATCTAAATTAAATAAAAAATCATGCAGAAACTCACAGAAGTCTCAACTTCAAAGAATTACTCATTTCAGTGATGTTTTTGAATATAAGATGCAGAGCAAGAGCTGCATTCACCAAAACAGAATGTGCTAAGATCCCATAGGTTGCAGACTTGCAAAGTAGCTTTTCAAAAGCTCCTGCCAGGGAGTTTCAGCCGTGCGGTACAGGTAGCCTTTGGCTGAGCAAACAAAACTGTGGCACTGGGTACTCCCTTCTGCCCTGCTGCCTCCCCCGCACCCCTCCTCTGCTCCCGGTGAGCAGCACCGCTCTGCAAACCCTCTGCAGCGCGCAGCTGCTGCGGCCCCAGCGCTGCAAAGGTGATCACCTCAGTGGAGAGCGCCTTTTCGGGAGCACTGGTATCGATTCCGGAAAAACGGCCCTTTTATCTTTCACTTATTTTTCAGCTTTCAGCGATTGGCTTTTCCTTATCATTGCTCCCATGGACCTATTTCAAAACCAGCACAATATTTGTAGTTCAGCAGAAATAAGTGGCAAGGAGCATCCTCTTTCTCTTCTATGAATAATGAAGCAGCAAGGGAAGGATTTGGTCGGTAACATCAGTAAATATATTGATGGGAAGGACAGGAAGGAATTAAACACTTGTGACTCTATGTAAACTGTCTTAATTCTATGCAAGAAACTATTTTTTAAAGGTATTTGAAAGCTGATTTTTAAGTACCTATTGGAAAAAATGTAGGGGTTGTAAATTAAGCATTGCTTCAATTTGCAGGATGTAAATAACAGAAAATAATCTTATAGACATATAGTGGACTTTTCATGACTTTTCTATACCTCCCAAAACTATGCTGGGAGAGCTGTTTCTGCCACTGGCCACAGAACTTCTTGGGCTCAGAAGCTCTGAGCACAAGAGCCCTGAAGCTCTGTGCTTTCGGGTATACGGTCCCTTCCCACTGACAACTAACTTTCTTAAAAACTTTGCCCTAACTAAAAGAACTTCCCCTGCTCACCAGCAAGCAGCTTTCTGCTTCATCTTACCAGTCCTGATTTGTGTCCTTGCTCAACTGGTTGTAGACCAAATACCCTTCAACCTTTTCATCACGAAATTACTTTCTGACCTGAGTACCTTTTAATCTCTTCTTATTCTCAGTAGCCATCCTTTCACTGGTATTTTTACTAGTGCTTTTAGGTTTAGTCAAGCTATGCTGCATGGGCCCTGATAACCTTAAGGTTAACCTTCCCAAACAGCACTATCTTATCTTTTCTGTGAGATTCCCAGTAAAAGTGACAAGTAGAATGTTATGAGTTGTGTGGAACGGCATATGCTAAGTAGGATCTGAAATAGGATTGTCAGTATTTCCCATGGGTATTCACCATCAGGGTAGTGAGAACCATGTTTTTATTAACAGTGAAAATGTTTGATAGTTTTGAGTGGAACTCTGTCCCCTTGACAAACATCTGTCAGCTGTAAACCTGAGCTGGACACACTGCGACAGAAACCTAGCACAGCAAGGAACTTAAAATAAGGCACCCCTCCTCTGTGTAAAAGTACGAGATTGAATAGATTTTCCCTCCCAGCTGGAGAAAAGTGCAGCACTGGCAATTAGAGGGATGGTGCTGTGGGGGGAGGGTGGAAAAGGAATGCTGTTCTATAGTAGTGCTAAAAGCAGAGATAAGGACTTCATGAATGGTGGTTATCAAGGTGGGGTTAACCCTGCCCGATAGCCTGCCTGGCAATTTGCAAAATTCATGTTCTGTTTCTGATAAACTTGGAGAATAATCTGTGAACCAAGCTGGCTTAGGTGCTGCTGCAAAATTTCATGAACTTTTGCCTGTATTCAACAGCAGCTGAAATAATTTGAATATCACTGACATTTTGTGGGGTTAAAGTTAGGTCAGAGTTTAACCTTATAAATGAAATACTGTTAATGCTTTCTCCACATTACATCATTACAACATATGTATTTCATGGATATATGAGATGGACTCGAACAAGGTGGATGGAAGCAGGAAGGATTTCTCTTCTGATAAGAAGCAGCCCCATCACCCTGAGAATGCCTAACTGGGACATTTTTTCCTTTTGGTGAAGTGCAAGGAATAGTCCCTCATTATTATTTCTAACAGTGGTAATTATTGCTTGGGAAAGGTGATACATTATATATATATATTTATTTTTTTTTTAAATTTGACCTTCCTGTGCCATGTGGCTGGATCAGAGTGGAGTGCTGGGAGCTCTGGAGATGGCACTGATACGTGGCAAAAATCTATTAGAGATTTAGAGATGAATACAGCACAAAAGTAGGAAATATTCAGGGATTTTATTATCACAAGGTACTTCCATCTTTTATATAATTTTCTAAAGAATAACATCCTTCTGTGGAATTCTTTGTGGCATAGCGATCCATCCTGTTTTTAATCACAGGGTTCTGAGGGATAATTAATAATGTAATTTTTATGTCCTCTAAGATGTGAACTAGAAAAGCTTTCTAAACTTGGAGGTTGAAAGTTCTTCTGCAGAGTCAAACTTCTGAAGAAACTTCTGATTCTCACATAATGGGGACAGCAATTTCAAAAAGGCAATAAATAATTTTTTTATCAAAAATGAGATGACTGCAGTTTCAGCTTGTAAACAAAATGCAGAGCAGTAAGAAAGTGCATGATAATTCTGAACTGGTTACTTTCCACTGTAGCAGGTTTTATTTACACATTCATATTGGTATTTCTGTAAGTGAAATTAGTTTGATTAATCTGAGAAGTACTTGTTTAGTGTTAGTCCAATCCTGAAAGTTATGTTTGATCTCACAAGCACAAAAGCATCCTGCCATCTTCTTGTCTTTTGAGAAGTTCCCCATGTAAGTCAGTTGTTAATATAAAAATTACAGAGCATAGTGAAGAAGGGATTGAAGAAGAATAACTTAGTTCCATATATAAACAAAATGCAAGCAAACAGAATATGTTGATTCCTGAGATGAATTAGCACTGTAGCAAGTAAAGATGAGATAATTCATTGATGGACACACTCTGCTGCTGGCAGACACAGGGTTATGGTGTCTACTTCTTTTGTACTTTGGGGTTGGGTTTGGTACTACTTTAGCAGGGTTTATGTGGCCTCACATGAGTTTCAGTTGAGCAGGAATCAGGGGGCATTGTTGAAATAACCAGGCCTATAGGAGTTAAGCTGCAGTTTTACAAGTGTTTGTCCTTCTCTAGGTAGATCTTCAGTGAAATGAGAAATGAGTTGAAAAATGTTATTGTTACATAATAAGCCAGAGAATGCTCTACTGGAACAGCAAAATTTAGAAATATTGCTGTGGCTGTACAGCATCAAATATATATATATAAATATGTCAGTTGCTGTGGCAAAAAGAAAGTACAGACATTTGTGTTTGTCATGATTGATTCATCACATTAAATTTTGAGATAATGCAGAAAAGAGTACAGAGCATCAGATAGTATTATAGAAGTGTTAGCCAGTTTTAATTAAGGTGCATTCTTGATCTACTCCAGCCTTGTTTGGGTGTCACGCTTTCAAGGAGATTATCCAGGCTCATTTTGTAAGGCTTCTAATTTTGCGGTTTTGTTAAAGTTACTTATGTTACTATTTCTTGCTGGGGGTAGGGCGGGTTGGCCTCCTAGGGCACCGAGGAGGTGCGAAGTGAGGTCCTGTCCCTAGGTGCCAGCTCCCACAGCTGCTGCCAGCAATCCAGCAGCAGGGTTAGGGAGCAGTGGGAGCTTCCTGCAGAGGTGGGGGCTGCGAGCAAGGGTAATTGGCACCGTGCACGGCATTCTTGGTGCCGGGAGGACGTCAGCCATGGGCAGGCAGAGGCTGCCTGGGGCAGGCAGGGAGATAAACAAGCTAGGCTGAAGTGGGTAGAGACCAATGGGCAGCACTATCTCTATACAAGATGGCAATGATCTCTGTCGGCCAAAGGAAGTTTTTGAAAAAAGAAGCCTTGACTGCGAGACGTACGTCCCTACCTGCCTCACTGAAGGGCAAGCTATCTCAAAGTCTGTGCCTTTGGACAGGCACTTGATGGGATTCATCAATGCAATCCTGTGCTTAGGCCCTTGGTGGTGTGAGACCACTCCTTGTTGTCTCCCACAGCCCTGGCTGTAGTCCCTTGGAGCAGGTGTGGGCTGTGCCCCCCTGCGCTCGCCCCTGGTGGCCTCGGTCCCCTGGCCAGCTGTGGCTGCAGGCGAGGCGCCGGCCGTGGTTGTGAGCCGCTGCCGGGGCTGTGCTCGCTCGCTGGGGGCCGGGGAGAGCTCGGTGGGGAAGCAGCGGTGCCGTGGGCGCTGAAGGCCGGG
>VZRO01001591.1:1270376-1408589 GCA_013397915.1 Daphoenositta chrysoptera | reverse complement strand
CGGCCCCCGGCCGGGCCCGGCACGGCCACACAGAGCCCCCTGACCGCCGGCCGGGCACGGCACGGACACACAGAGCTCCCTCACCGCCACACACGCGGAGAAAGGAGAGCTGCCGGCCGGGATCGTGCGGGGGAAGAGCATTCACAGACACCCTTAACTCCTTGTCCCATGTCCTTTGTGTCTGGGGCTCTCTGCCCTACCTCAGCCTACTGAAAGCACCGCACAGTGCAGCAGCTGGGCATTGCTGGGCGTTTCAAGGGCTGATTTGTCCGTATAAAACCAAAATGTTTGGTTTTCCAGGGTGGCATAAGGAATTGAATGTGTATTTAGACTAGTGATTTTGGAATTTCCTATTCCACGTGTTTTCTTCTTAAGTCTGATTTCTGCTCAGATGTTCATAATGGGAAGGATTAAACTAAATCGTGGGAGAAAATTAGGGATTTTAAAGCAAAACTCGTCTTATTGAAGAAGTTAAGCAGGTAGTAATCCATTCATACATTTTATACTATTCTGTGTTTGTAGATTAGGACAGTTCCTGTTATGTCTGTTTAATTTGCTTTGGGTGGGACAAAGTATATGAAACTAAAACTAGAAAAGCTTTCAGTTATTTTGTTTCTGGGAAGGGTAAGTCTCAGATGTGTTAGTCTCATGTTGACCTTCAGCAGGGCCAACAGGTTCTTGGATAGGAGTTGCAGCTTAAGTTGTTTTGTTTAGGCTAATAGCACAAATGTTTAATAAAATGTTTCTAAGTTGCTACGGTAACACACTTAATTTTCTTTTCAAAAATAAATATACTTTAAATTCTAACTTTTAAGTCAGATATTAACGTTATTGAAAAGTTACCAGTTTATAACTTTTAGAAAATGACTGTCACGCAAGTTTAAACGTTCTGAATAATTAATTTTCATTACAAGGGGCAATGGATAACAATTTGAATTCTCATTGATACCAAGGTGATTTAGAAGCACATGCTACTGATGGTCAGGTTCTGATGAGCTGCGTACATTTTTTTTGAGTCATCTACTGCTTTGTGTTCCAATTTGTCTTTCCATAAGTTTGTTTGTCAGTGAAGAAAGGAAATTTAAATTGTAACTCTTTTTTTCATTGAAAACCAATATAATTACAAAAAATCCGACTTCCGCTTGTGGCAAACAACCTTGTGTATATGGAGAGTGTATTTGTTTCAAATGGGATAATTTTTGAGAATTTTTGAACAGATTTGTAAATAATCTTTAAATTGAATGAATTGCCACCTTTCCTCTTAGCCTCCTACTTATTTATCTGTTTATTTATTTGAAATTTGGGAGGATAACTTTCTTCTTAATCCTCAGAATTGGCTCGTTAAGGTTATTTAGGAAACAAGATATATACAGACATGTAAATCATGAAGAATTTTCCTTCTCTTTCAAGAATAATGGATTTCATGGAATAGAATCATCATTGGACAGTTATCAAACGCCATGAGTAACCTTCTCAGAAAAGGCACTGCCCTAAAAAGAGGGCAGAGAGCATGGAGGTAACACTCATGGCACCAATACAAAAGGCTATGATTTTTGTATCATGCTCATACTCCTTTATCCAAAGAAGCCATACTTTTATAAATGACTGCATTTTCTGTGTAGGTTTTTGGTGGACTTTTTTTTTTGGTTTTATTTTAAATTTTGAAGGGTTTAAAAAACTAAGTAGTTGTAATTCTGCCAGTATTCCTGACTTCAACAATGCAGAAAGCCTTTTCTACCAAGTTTAATGGCAGGGAAGGTCCACGCCTTTCCAGCTTGGACCTGAAAATCCTTTCCTTCTTTTTTAATTGCCTTACAAAATGGCCTTCTCCTGCAAAACCACTTTCTCACAATGGTGGGTGAACGGCTCTACAGATTTGCTCCAGGAAAGAAGTACAGACAGTCACATTTGGGGAAACAAAACCCAAAAACCTTTGGGTGGAAGCTTCATAAGCACACTTCAGCCAGTTGACTAAAAATGTGCATTTCGCTGAAGAGCAAAGGGATGTGAGTGCCCATATCACCTTGGGAGGGTGTTTGATCGAGAGGGCCTTCCAGGTTATGCTTACTTATGGAGGGGGTCATGCTTCCAGCTCCACTGGGTGTTTCTGAATGTCTTATTGTATAAATTAAGAAATTAGATGGGGAAAGCAGGTGGAAATGTCTCTGGGGGATTTTGTTTTTAACTTGCTATAATGGTTTAATAGTTAGCAGTTGGAGCTAAGCAGGTGTTTTAAGAGCTCTTATTTAACAATTATCACTCATTTCCGGGCTTCCTGTTTGTTCAGGCTGCTGGAGAACATCACAAAATCAGCCAACTGCTCTCAAAACCTCTTTTAACCCTTTGTCATCCAGTGAAGCTGGGAAAAAACCCTGTCAAAGAGCCACGTGGGTGAAGGATGAAGGACACAGCACAAACCTGATGTGCAAAGACTGTGGCAAATGTAAACAAGGCTCTTGCAAATTTTGAAATGCATAGGAGCATTGCATCACTGTAAAAAGATAGTATCCTTGTTTCATCTCTTTGATTTGTATTTTGGGTTAGGTAGGGAAGAAACTAAGGGAAGCTCATGGAGCTCGTTCAATTTGGTAGTTTTCCTTGGGTTTTTTATGTTCGGTTATTTTTTTCCTACTCCCTTAAAGTTTTCCATTACTTATTGGCCCAGGACATGACAGACACATCAGGATTTATGAAGAAGATGGCATTACTTAACCATCCTTCAAAAGCTCGTGTAATGCTCCAAATATTCTTTGTTGTGAATCATTGTGATAAATTATTATTTGGAAAAAATATTAGAAAGTTGTGAAAGATTGCCTTTTGTGTTTAGCAATTGCTGTTCTGTTGATAATATGCAAGTGAATTTTTCATTTACTCATAACTGTTGTTCCATAGATTTGTTGTTCCTAAACTATGGGGAAAGTGTGATCTTAATCAAGATTTTAAAATTAAAACACTGAGAGCACTCTGGAGTTAGGTATTTGGACACAGAACAAACTGGAAGTTTGTGAGGGCTCTTTTTGGTTAGTGATGTAACAAGGCTTATTATCAAACGGCTAACATTAATATTTATTTATTCATTAAATTAAATAAATGTCAGCAGTTATTTTCTGGGGCACATGTATAGTCTGCTTACTGCATATGTCTGCTTTTTCAAGCAGGGAGTCTTTAAGAAACTGTCTCAGCATGTTCAGAAATCCTGCTGTACTTCCTTGAGAGATAAAAATGGAAAAAATGCTTTTTAGGTGGAGTGCCTCTGCAGGTTGTAGAGATGGGTAAGAAAGGACAGGCTCCTTACTAGTAATGGCCCTTGAGTGATAAGTCCTGGTGAGAGTAAGAAATCTGGGATGTATGTGTCCATTCCTGCATTTGCATGCTGCTGATGGTATGATGCTCCCCTTCAGCCCTGTTCGTACTGGTATAAATACATACCTTTCCTGGTTTTCCTGAAATTACACCTCAGTCCTCCCAGCTTAACAAGACTTAAATCAGGCCAGATGTAAGCTCTGCTCTGGCAGAAAGGCTCTTGGTGAGGAAACTGCTCCTACCATCAGAAAAGCAATTGTTCTGCCTGGGAGGGTGGGGAGGAGTGTGCTCTGAGTGTGTGCACATGCACCCCACAGATGGAGTGCAGGGTGGTGGGGTTACAGGAAAGTGCTTCCTTTACAAACCCTCTCTTGCACAAATGTCTCTGCCCCGTGTTTCTTCTGCCATCTGCCCTGGTACCAGGTATCATTCAGGTCAGGAAACTCTGCTTGCAAGTCTAAAAGTGTTGCTAGATATGATGTTACAGGCTTTCTTCAGCTGAAATAACAGAGCATTTTAGTTTCACAGTTTTAGCAGGCTTGAGCATGATGGTAAGAAAGGAGTACAAATGGGTAAAGCAAATTTACATTAAGCATGTAAGTGGTAAAATAGATTTGCACTCTTAATATGCTATGAGTTTGGTCCTCAAAAGAGTGCAGGGGAAAAAACCCAGTATCTTGAGTTCTGGTTTGAGTACCTTCTGGTTTCCTGGTAAGAAATGTGTAATAATTTCTCCTGTTTCCTTTTAAGATAAAAAAGTACATATTCTACAGATTTTTTCTCTCCCAGATTTCCTGTTTGTTTTCTCATACCATGTCTAAAATCAAAATCCACTAATTCATCAGAGGGAGTTAATAAATCCTTAAACTGAAAACCTGAGGAAACAAAACAACAGAAACTTGTGAATGATTTCCAAGGAAAGGAACAAAAGCGTTTACTTGGAATGCCAAGCCAGATTGTTATTCCTTGAAGTTCCCCAGAATAGGAGGTGGGTCTTTTATCCTGGAGCTGCTGTATGGGCTTGGAGTTCTCACAGGCACCCTTCAAAATTACTGCTGCAGAAATAACAATTCATTACTCTTGTTGAGAGCCTACATTGTCTTGCCATGTTTTGCTGGAGCCAGTCTACAGAGCTGAAAGGACTGTTGGCAGCAGAGTTGGACTTGGTACTGCAAACATCTGATTCAGCTTATGACAAGGTCAATATTCCTGGCCCAGGTAGTCAGTGCTGGTTTGCATTTATTTTTTTTTCAAAGGTGTGTTGAGGATTTGGAGGCATAATCCAGGAGACTTGGAGTGCTTGATTCCTCAAGTTAAGATTTGGAAATCTAGCCTCAGTTAATTTCAAGTGGAAGTTGTCCAAATGTAGATAATTCACTTGGTAGGTAGATGCTTATGGATGACAATATTTTTATTTTTTTTTATCCAAGCATGCTATTTGTTGAAGGGTTGCATGAGTAGCATGTTAGGTACTGTCTTCTGGTATGATGGTTTTAAATGAAGTTTTTGTCTTTTCCAGCTGGTGATCTATTGTGTGTGTTTTGCAGCTATTGTCATTTGGAACAGTCTTACTGAAGTATTATGCCTCAGTGACTCTTCAGCTAGTCTCAAATCTCACATGAGGATCTGTGTTTTATGGTGAGAAGTGGTAGTCAGAGAGGTTTTGTATAATGTGGCTTTTTTAAAATTCCTACTTTGCTTTTCTTTTTACTACAAACAACATAAATTTCTTTAAAAATTTTTTAGATTTTGAGGATGACTATTTTGTCTAGGTGGTAATGACAATTTATTGTTGTGTACTACAGGTAAAAAAATCACAGTTCGGACACTTGGTTACTTTTAAAATAATCTTAAGAGAGTTTAGTCAGTGTGTGATAAAGTAGCATGTGAAATATTTAAAAAACTTGGTTGACTAGATAACTTGAGTTGATTTCTTTATAAAGAAGTATTTTTTCCTTATAAAGTCTACCTCTTGTTACTTTTTTTTTCTTTTTTTAAGTTAGTGCTTGACCTGGGACTGTAACATTGAAACACAGAATTACTCAGTTTGTGTGGAAACAGCAGGAATTAATTCAGCAGTTGAATCCGCGCTCAAATTCAGATTAATTAATATGTGATGTGAGACCCTATGAGATCACTCTATGCCCAAATTAGTGCTCTTTCGCTTTCATATATTTTCACTCCCCATGATAGTCTTGGAAGGAATTTTCTCTTTGTTGTAGATAGCTTATAACAATATCAAAGACAAAGCGTGATTATAAAATTTGCAAAGTTTCCTTTCCTTTTTTCTTTCTAGCACATGCTCTGAACAGAGAAATTTCAAAACTTTTCATGTATGTGGCAACTAGAAGTGGATGTGCGTGCATTTCTGAGAGATGGAACAGTAACAGATGTTCCCAAAAGCAATAGGTAATTCCATGGCAATTCATCAAGAAAGAACATGCAACCTAGGGAAAACCAGGCTTCTTGTAAAGGGAGCTTTCTCAGCTCCAGGTGTATAAATCAAAGACTTGGTGTATACCAGGCTCTATTTTGGTAGGCCAGGAAATGTAACAAGTTTTCTGTAGAAAGAATCAAATAATGTCGTTCCTGTAAAAGTTTGCAGAGTGTTCTTTTCATGTAATAGGAGACTCCTCGACAGCCTTCTCCTGAGGGAAGGCAAGTATTTCTTCATGTTACTCATTTTGTTTCATTTTCAAGTGCCTTAGTCTCAAGCCTCTTCAACAATAACATCAGAAAAATTTTTGACATCTTCCTTGAATCTTCTGACTTGTAACACAGTCACTCAAAATTCTTTGCGTATCTGAAGCTCAGAAATAAAGGAATGCAATGGGTATAGATGCTGCAGTGCCAGCTTTTTAGTCCTACATCTGCCAAATAAGGCTCAAGGAGATTTGCATCTTAATTAGTTTCTAATGTGTTTTTAGTAGGTACATCAAGACTGAACTCTTTTAAGAGAGGCTTAATGGATGATGTCATGTTTTCATGTGCTTAGAGTCCAAAGTTTAGAATGACTTTTACAATAGTACTAAGCTTATAAATACCAGGTGGATTGCATAGAAATTGTGCGATGGCAAACAGCAAAAATGTGTCACAACTGAAGGTGCAAAGAAGAAGAAAAAATCAGTGTCAGGAATTTTGTGTACTGGGAATGGTGCTTGGCTTGCGCCTGGCGTTCCATATTCCTCTGTCCTTTGAAGTTGTAGGGGATAGTATTTTTTTCCATCTGTGTTACTTATTTTCATTTGCTCATCCTCTGTCCTCCATGAATTTGCTTTTGTGTTGTGAGAACAACACAACTTGAAGTCCTTTCTGCCCTGTGTGCAGGCTGCAGAGGTGGTCTCTGAACACCTCTGGGTACACCTTGGGTCCCAGATAACACTGAGCTAGTAAGAGTCTGTTTAAGTTTGTGATTCAGTGTGCAAAGCTGCTCCTTCTATGCATAGAAGTTAAGGGTTAATTATTTTACCCTTAATGTTCAAGCATTTCCAAGAAGGGAGCAAAACTGAAAATAACAGTGAAGTGCGGTGTTACTGCTACATGCACTTTTGAGTGGTTTCCCCTTCTTCAGTCCTTATTCTCCCATAGAATAGCAGTGTTTTTCCACATTGGAAATGATTTCTGAAGATTATTCTGTGTGGGAGCTTTATTTATATTTATCTAACTTAGAGGAGTTAAAAAAAAATCATGTTTGTGTACACTGTTTTTAAAGTAGGAAATATAAGCTAAATCTGGATTAATTTCCATAAGCTAAAACTGGATTAATTTTTCAGATAGAGATTTGTGGACTTGAAGGGGGGTTATACAGTTCATACAAACCACAGCTTATGTCTCAGCTCAGTATCTTGCTTTCTTCAAGTAGAAAGTAGGAATCCTCACTTTTAACCTGCTGTACAGAGTTAGTTTTAGTATGTCAATTCATTTTTAGCTCCAAGGTATTTTATTGTCAGCATTTCTAGATGCATGCAACTGTGGAAAGAGTAAAAGGATTGATTAAGCCTTAGGTTTGGAATGCCACACTCAAAAACAGGTCTGCTGAGACCCTCCCTTTTTGAGTTTGATAAAACTAATAAAATTTAAAAGGAAAAGTATTGTGTGGGTTTTTGTGACGGATCTGAGCCTGGCAGCATTGGAACAATATTAAAGATTCTGTTGCTGAGCTTAAAATAGGACTTCATTCAGCTTTCCTGCTGAAGTTCCCCTCTTTTGAAACCTACTCTGTATTCTTCTGGTGCTGCTTTCCAGAGATGGCTGTGTGTGGTTTGTAATAAACTTGAGGGATGAAAGTATCATTGCATGGGCATCTTTATTTTTGTGTCATCTGTTTAGTGACACTTGGTAAAGTCAGTGCACCACACATAGTGGAGTGAGACAGAGGAAAAGCATGGGCCTTCTCCTAACTGTATCTGTAGTGCCAGGTATTTTCAGGGAGAGTAACTCTGAGATATATAACTGGATGGTTTTTCTGTTATGTGTGTCTGATTTTTCAAAGAGACCAAATGTCCTTTTCTGAAGTAAGCCAGTCTTTCATTCTGCTTTTATCTGCTGTATCTCTTTTTCTGGAGCATTTCTGTAGCAGTAGAAGTGGTCATGAGAGGGAGATGATTTAGGGGAGAGAAATAAAATACTGTGTCAGGGCTTAATTTCATTCTGTCTCTCCCCAAATATGTTTCTAGTAAACATGGAGCCTTGAGGTCTGACAGATTATTTTTTTTATTTTTCTTTGAACCTTTGGATGACCAAGCTCAGACATTATTGGGATGCTTTTTGAACTTTGGTTTGTTAGAGCCATCTGTGAGAGAGCCAGAGTTACTGACAGCAGTCTGATACAATCTGCAGTCAGTAGGAGGTTTGGTAGTTAGGTAGGTTTTGGACAGCTCATTATCTTTGAAGTTAGGTTGTTTTATTACTAAAGATTGATTCAGTCATCATTTCCAGACTGCAGCCAAGTAAGCCCACTGCTGTTGCTGTGTTCTCCAAAACCGTCTTTCAGTTTCAAATAATATCTCACAGCTCCCTGGAAGGAGCTGCTGTCTACAGAGTGAGAGCTTCAGTAGCTTTCAGTTTTCCCTTCCCCAATAGGGGTTCGTGGTCCCCTTGGTGTGGAGGGCAGCAGTGCCATAAGCTGCCAGTGTTCCAGTGCATGATCCTTCACAACAGCTCTTACACTGCCTTTAAACTCGAGTCTTTACAGCAATTTTTGCAGTGTGCACTCAGTGGTTATCCTGATTCATGCACAAAGTAAGATGAAGCACAACGAGGATAAATGGGTGAGAGTAAAACATACAGTTTGGTTTGACATATGAACGAAGCCATGCTTGTATTTATTTTGTGTTGCAATTTTTAATTACTTCATAAACAAAACACTATTATTTAATTACTTCATAAACAAAACATTATTATTGACATGGTGCAGAAATAACAGTGATTTAAAGCTCTCAGAAAGCATGACATTAAGTAATTTTATAGAAAATAACAAATGCACAGTGATAATTAAATTTTAGTATATTTTATGCTTAGCTGCTGAAATATTTTGGTATAAAAATACCTTTTCAAATAACTGCTCAAATTTCTATAAAAAGTTACCACAAAATAGGAATTCAAGAGTCAGAGTAGGAGGTATCTGAAGTAGTTGTTACTCTAATGTAAGTTAATTGGACTGTGAGTCCCAGAATGAGCTGCTGTTTCTTGAACTCTCAGAATTAACTATAATTTCCATCATGTAACTAATATAGAATCATGTTTTTAAAACGTGCCTTAGTTCATGGTTATAAAATCAAAGCCACACATTATGAAAATAATTCTGAATGAAATATTGATTCATCCATTGGTTAATTTTGTAGCTGAAAAAATCCTTGAGAACTGATGGTTCTGTAGATAAAATGTCAGGTCTCAAAAAGCTGAAAACTGAGTTTTTGTGTGTATTGTCTTTCGTTCCAATATTGTGTTTTCTTGCCAAATTGTCTGTTCGGGCTTGTGAGATCTGTGCAATGTGCCCGTGGAGTCAGAGCAGTGGTCTTTCTCCGTTGTTTTTAATGCTACTATGTGTGCTGCTGCTTGTGGTTTTCACTGCTTATTTTATAACAGAATTTGAGAGGAGGATGGAAACCTCATCCCCTTTAAATGGTAACAAAATAAATTCAAGTAAACTAGTCTGGTCTTAAGTTTACACTTTGCTGAGTCAGAGAGGTCCAGTTCCTTCCTCTGATATTGTTCAAGCAGTGAGAACAAAGTGAAGTAGAGAGTTCCCTTGCATCGTGGTAAATCTATGGCAGCAGTCAGAAAAGCTGCCATTGTCTACATTAAACTCTTCAATTTGTCAAGGAGTGAAGGACTCGGGGTGAGGAGCATCAGCAGAGTGCAGTGTGGCTGCCAGGTTGTGCCTTCTGCTTGTAGGGTGTTTTGGGGTATAACTGTTTTAGAGATATCACTTGGGTGCCTGTGGGGTCCTGGCTGACGCAGGGGTGACAGCTCTCCTCGACGCCAGAGCTCAGTGTTCAGCTTTGTCCTGAAGTGGAAAAAACTGCCATTAAAGTATTTCTAAAATACCTGGTAATGTTTCAGGTTTTACTGTTGTGACTGTTCGTGGTTTTCCAAAAAAATCCCCAGATTTTCTTTTGAAATGATCTAAGATGAAAAGGACAGCAGGTCACGGTTCAGATTTAACCTAATTTTTATTAGGTCTTCAAAAAATAAAAAATAAAATTAGGTTAACCAATAATCCTAAAGAAATTTTAACAGTAAAACAACTTTTGCATTTTTTCCCCCAGCAGTTTCTCAGGTGTATGGAAAATGCTGCTAAATTGCTTTAGTTCTGAACACAATTCCAAAGTTGCATAATCTCTCATTTTTATTATTTTCTAAGGACAGTATAAGAAAAATTACCAGATTCCTCAGAATTAGTCACATCTTCATGGCTGAATACCAGGTACTATTTGAGCCAGATTCTGAGAATGCTAACATTGTCATCCTTTCATCATTACTGGATCCTGCTGCATCTCTAAATTCAATAGTTAGCAACTTTATTGCCCTGCATATATGTATATATGTATATTGAATTTTTAGAGAGGAAGCCTTTTTCCGTGATGGAGGAAAAATGGGGTAAATTGACAGCACTTTTAAAGTTGGCTGCTTTGCAGAGAATGAAATCTAAAACAACCCAAAAGAGAAACTGTTTAGATTCCTGGGAAGAGTTAAAATGTAACATATTTGACTGAGCCACAAGCAACAGATTGGACAGGGTCAGAGAATCAGGAATGGAAACAGTCCAACTCTCTTACTCTGGAATATTACAGACATCATGAACATCTATTGGATTCCCCAAAAAAGCCTTACTTAAAAGGGGGTTCCAGATGGTTAACAAGGTCATATTCGTGCATTAATCATTTTCATCTCGATTACTAGCAAGGAAAATACACTGCAGTAAAAAAACAGTGAAGGGTGGCAAAACAAAAACACTCAAAACCAAACAACTGCCCTCCCTTTCTTCCCCCACCTTCACCCCTCCAAACCCACAGAAAAACCTTCCTTCCCCAATACAAGGTAACTTTCCTGCCTCTTCTGTCCTTGAGGTCTCTGGAATAAAGGGACTAGTGCTGTCACTGTGCTCAAGCAAATCTTTGGGACCTGTTTCTATACTTTTTTAAAAAAAATTTAAGTATGTAATTCCCATTTCAGATCACTTGTTGAGTTTTTCTCAGATAAGAATGCTTTGAGAGTTTTGAAACAAGCCTGGATACAACTAAGTTTTGATTATAGGATTGTCCAAGGCAGAGATTTCTGCAAGCTGTGTGGGATAACGCTTATGAAAATTGTAGGCCAACCATGGAGGAATAAGGAACAAGAGTATCCAAAACTTAGATACATTCCTGAGGAAGCCTATCCTGCCTGCCTCCACCCTTCTTACAGCTGACAGATTTTTCATGACACTTCCCCCAGGTGTGAAATTATTCCTCCTTCTTCTGTAGGCTGCACATGGGAGGATTATGGGAGGTGGACATTTTAAAAACTGGTTGGAAATTTAGGAAAAAAAAAGTGTACTGAAGGCCAGATAGATCTGCTGCAAGACCTTTCTCTGCCCTCTCTGTGTGGAATTAGAATTGCCTCAGGCTGTAAAGCCCAAATGGAATGTTTTTCGTAAATCAAGTGATAAGGTTCCATGCTTTGTGGGAACAGATAGGTGCACCATAGCAAATGTATGTGCAGGACTATCAGTAGGCCACTCTAATGGCTGATTACTCCTAGTCAGTTTAGCAGTTCAGGTTATTGATATGGCAGCATGCTTAGAACCTGCAAACTCCAGTGTACCTAATGGTAAAAACATGAGGGCGTAATTGCACAAATGTGTTAAAGAGAGTCTGAACTTTTCAGAATTTGTACTCTAAATAAGACTAATATTAGAAGGTGAAATAAGCACATGGACGGTGAATAGTTTGTTGCCCAGGGTGACCCAGCAAGTCAACAGCAGAGCTCACAGTAGGATTTCTGAAAGCATTCACACATTGAAGAAAATTCTTTACAGGGAGAGACTCTGAGCTCACTGCGTTGCTTTAAACAAAAAGAACAATGGGAGGTTACTTAATTTGGGTATGTAATGTACCATTAAAAAAAATAAGGAGCTTTTTAATCTCCAAAGGATAAAACAGGAACTGAGGGCTATCCAGACAGATTAAAACGGGCAGCATAGCACATATTTTCTTTCATGTTAAACTGATAAACTAATGAAACCAGTTAGCAAAGGATGTAGCAGACACTTCATCCCTAGACATTTCCAGAAAAGACTGAAAGCCTTTATTGGAAGACAGGTGATAGTCTTGCTCTACTTACTTGGTTCGATACAAGAGCCAGTGGGCAGCATGCTGTGCCTTCCATTAGCAGAACTGGATGGTTCTTATGCATTTGGAACTAAATTTTAAGAGCTAAGTGAACAAGAATTATTCAGCTACCTTGAGCCAAGTTCCAGGAGTCCTTACTATCTGGCTGTATGAAATCTAACCTGAGCTCTTGCAAAGAAATTATGCAAACCTGAGTAGTGAATGCTCTTGTATTCATAACTGGAAAAAAAGAGAAAAAAACCCAAGAAACCCAACCCCCCTCCATCCCCCCCAAAAAGAGTTTGAAGGGTTTGAATTATAATCATTTTTTTTCAAAGAACAGAACCGTAAATGACTCTGCGCTTCCTGTTTCCTCATGGACTAAAAGCGGAACATCCAAATCCCTACAATACAAGAAAGACTAAGTCTCAGGGTTGGCGGGGGGTTTTTTGTTTGTTTGGGGTTTTTTTAGGTTTTTAAAATTTTTTTTCTCAAATCCAGGAAATACGGGAAAATTTTCTAGATGTCTGAAAGAATGAGATTTTAAAAAGCTTTAGCAGGCATCCTTCATGTCAAATTCATATCTAACATGTGAGAACTCCACACATAATTCAGTTTAAAGCACTGCAGTAAATGAAAATAAGTGCTAAAGAAAAATGCCACTTAATGCCACATGCACTGGAACATGTTTTTTTCTTAGGGAGTTTTGAAGATATGCCTATTCCTGGTGTGCCACTTCTGGCTGGTGGACTGTGCCGTCTAACTTTTCAGGAACCATAATAATAGTAGTGGCTATTTTTGCCATTTCCTTTTCTGTAATCTCTGTATTCAAGATGTTGCATTCTGGTCTGTCTGTTTCATGCACTATAGGTTGCCTGGCAGCATGTATAAAGGTATATAAAGCTACTAAATTTTGTTTTACTTGTTTTCCTTTTTTGCATTTAAACATGGGTAGAACGGACTATATCAGTTTTCTGTTTAGCTGTTCTTTTAACAAAGTGTTTTGTAGCTGACATCCGAGGAGTCTTGGAGTTGCTCTGGGTTTGTTATGGCTAAAGCTGCCGAGGAAGTCCAAGTGAATCACAGATAATTGTAGTCCTCAGGATAGCCATTTTGTTAACAGAATTAGCTTCATTAATCTTTCTAATCTGATGATTAAACAGAGGATAAAATATCATCAGAGCAACACAAAAACTATGTTGGAAAAAAACCACTCAACATCATAAAATGGTATGTAAAGATCTTATCGTGATACTTACTAAACACGGGAAAAAGTAGAACCAAATAGAGAATGTCGTAGTGATGTTTTCTTATAGAAATAAGTATGTTAGTTCCCCAGGCAATTTTTTTTTTAGAAAGGCACATAAGATAGCATTGGGGGTTACATTTTCTTTAAAATTTTTGAGTCACTTTTTACCAATTGTGGGTAGTTTTTCAAGAAACTTAAACATTTTGGTGCTGTTCTTGAATTCATTTTTTTGGGGGAGATTGCATGATTGAACATATCTAATATGAATAATTTTGTGTGCTTGAAACTGCCACATTTACTGGCAAAAAGCTTATTTATTACAAGATGTTAGAAATTATCTTTTCCCTTAGAAAACAGGAATAATCTTTCTGTTTAGATACTGAGCTGAGGCTTGAGAGGTGCATTCAGTTCCCACACTGTTACAGACATCCTTACTTAAACCTGCCCTGCGGATCCTGCGAGTGCTCAGTGCAGGAAAGGATGAACTTACCTGCACAGCAGCCAGTTTGTGTAATCGTGCTTGCACTTGAGTGTGCCCCAGAGGGTGAGGGCAAAATGAAGGCTTTCATTCTAAGCTGAAAAAGCATTTAGGAAGATTAAATAAAAAAGAGCAAAGATAGTTTTGCAAGAAGCTTGTATTTTATTTTCTTTAATTCTGTTTTCTGCTTTCAAATTTCTTTACAACTTAACTTGATCAAAGTCTCTGAATCAATGCAATTCTTGGCAGGCTGTAAGTAGGAGAGGTATTTCCAGAAAGGATGCTTTTGTTTAAATACTTGATGCTAATTCCGTATAACCATTGTGGTTTGTATATCATGCAGTGTTTGTTTATTATAATGTCAATGTTTGTTGTAAAGAAACTGAAGTTAAAGATACATATGTGAAAGGATATGAAGAATATTTGTGTAGAACATACTTTTTTCTTCCATCTTCATAACCCAAGTTATGAAGAAGTTTGTGTATTCATGCTTTCATCTTTGTGTTTGGTGCGGGATTTTTTTCTTAACTGGGAAACAAATATTTTAATGATATTTTTGCAATCTCCTCTCCTTTCTAACCCAAATTTAGATAATTCTATAAGGTAACTATTCCCTTTTTGCTTTTCAATGTCTTTCCTTGAAAATAGAGATGTATCTGTAGTGAACCTGAACAGGAAAGTAGGAGACACATTTTTTAAAATTGCATTTAAGTTACTAAAAGTTATCAATTACAAGGTTAACTGAACAGAGACATCTTATGTTAACAAATGACAAGCTTTCAACACCCTGGATGAATAAGAAAACCTCTTAAGAAAGTTAGCATGGTTTTGGTGTCTTGATTTAAAAACTGTTTTAAACTTCTTTATTACTTTTTAAAAGCCTTATCCCTTATGTTTGGGATAAAGCTGTGTCTTCTGACATAGCAGGACAGCTGAGATAGTAATGAGAAGCATTCTCAGATTTAAGAAGGAGGTTAAAAGAGATTAATATTTCCAAAAGGAAAACTGTTAGAATAATTTTTAGAGTAATTTTAGCTTAGCTTTGTTCTTGAAATATTATTTTACTTCCTTTTGTTTCCTTGTGACAACTTGATGCCACTTCTGAGCTGTATATATAATTTTTGTCTCTGCATGTTCTCGTGATTGTCTGCTTCTCTACTGCCTTTATTCTCCTCATTCACATGTGGTTTTCAATTGAAGGTGTTTCAAACCCTGTATTATTTTATTTCTGCAGCTCTCTTGTTTTGAAGAAGTGTTCTTTGTTTCTTGCCTAGTGGTAGTCCATGGAGCTGCCCCTCTTTGGCACTGCCTCGGAGCAGTTTGACCATCTGGGTAGGTCAAAGAGTCCAGCTCTGTGACCTTCTTTGGCTTTGGTGCCAAGGTGAGACTTGAAACAAAAACTCAAGTCAGTCACTGTGTGTGATGACACAGTGCTGATGAGTTGATTACCAGCCAAATTTCATGAAAGGTATGCTGAGGTAAACTGCAAAGGAGGTCAGGGATTTTGTCATGTTAAAAGTCCAGTTTTGCACAGATAGAGGAGCAGCTTGAATACTGGGGAATTTTCAGGCAAGTCTTTATAGCTTCTAGAGGTGCTTTTTTAAAATCAGATATTGTTCATTTTATGGAAATTTGGGGGAAAGAACTTAGTAATTCATAGGCAGTTATAGAGATCAAAGGCACCTCTGGGCACACCTCCAGGGCTATCTTAATTGAATATTCTGTAGTTTCAGCCGCTTTAGTTGAGGGTTGTGGAGAGAGGGAATCTCATTCATATCTAAATCAAGTTGGCAAGAGAGAAGAGTAAAAATACCCATCCGAGTTTTATTTCTCTCTGCTGATGCACTCTGACTTGCAGATGATGCTAGTGTTGCACATCAAGCGACTTAAAAGTTCCAGCAAGTGTCATTGAAGTACAGTTTGTCCATTTGCAGCATATTGACTCAAGCTGTTTACTTCCTAATGGAGGATTAATTTCTGTCGTGAATGCAAATGGAGACTACCTTTAACGTGCTTGCCTTTCAGATAAGAAAGGCCTTTCTCGCCTTTCTTCCCAGGGAGCTGAAATGAGCTCACACTCATGAACAGTAGCAGTTGTTTTAATGCTGGGGGGTTTTTAGCTGGAACAAAACCTAGATGTGAGTTTTGTTGCTAGCTGAAACAAAGCCAGCACAGCTCTCCTTACAAGTGAGCCTGAGCTAGAGCTGAGCTGAAGTGGATTCAATTCCCTGCTGCATTCTTGGCTCATTGAAGACTGTAAGTCCAGTTGGACCTCTCTCAAAAGTTCCTGACACGTATTGCACAGTAGTGTTTGAGAGACTGAAAATACGAACCTCTTGTGGGAAGGGTCTGAGACTAGTACTGAAGTGTCTGCCTAGTTTGGGCTGAGGTTTCATGTAAGGTATATTTATTTTCTAATATCTGGGAAGATCTAAGGCAGATGAAAGCTGTACTCAAACCAGGTGTCATCGATGTTCCCAATCTTTATTTTAAAGTACAGTTGATTCATAGGCAAGTTCCAGAGTTGTCTTTTTTTGGTGGGTTTTGGGGTTTTTTTGGTTGTGGGGTTTTTGTTTGTTTGTTTGTTTGGTTTTTTTTTTTTTTTTCCCTTACAGAGGACTAGAATAGGATTAACAGATGAAAAACTGAAGGGCAACTTAACATCATCTAATATCACCTTTTTCTAGGACTTATTTATATCCTGTCTTTGGAGATTGTTTTAGCTTCGTTAGGAAGGATTTTAATTTATACCTAATACACAAAAAATGAATATGTTACGCCGAAGTCTTGGATCTTCCAGCAGTTAATTTCCCTGATTTGAGGTCTAAAATTCAGCATAGCTATTTCCTTTATTCTTTGTACAGAAATGCTATGTGGATATTGCCTACTATATACCACCTTGAGTTCCCAGAGTATACCTGGCAGGAGGAGAGTTCAAGGAGTGTTTTGACAATAAAGAGAAGAAATACATCTTTACAGGAAATAGGTAGCATTGCTTTGGTATCTTAATCTGTAAGTCTTCAGGCAGATATTCTTGCTTAAAGGATGTGAGGACATATGAAAATTACATAAGGAATTAAGGTCAAAAGTATGCAGTCCACCAAAACAGTTTTATGTGGCCAGGAAAACTATCAGTCAATTAATGTACTTACTTTTATATAGACACACATTTCATGATGGTTGTGCAAAGCATTGAAAAGTTGTCTCCTCAGAGGAAATATAATTGTAATTTAGGAGAAACTCCAAATATCTGGTTGAAGTAATTTAGGAAAAACTCCAAATATCATCACGTTTAGGTGATTCCTGAGGCTGAACAAATGTGCCACCTATGAGTTTGGCTTCAGCATATGAGCAAGTTGTCTGAAATTGTGCTGTGGTAAGATAATTTGACAGCCTTTATCAGTTTTTGACATGCAGTAATTGGCTAACCACTATGTGCTAGCAGCCCTGACTCCCTGTTCAGTGTTTTATTGCTGCCTGTATAGGTAACCTCCCTTGGGGCTGCAGTTCTGTAGCATGACTTTAAAAAATGCCCATAAGCCAGGACAACAAACATGTTTTAAATACTTCATGACAGTTAATTATTTCACTGTGGTTTGGAGAGTGCCACTGCATCAGCGCATTAAGAAATACATTTTGAAAAGTGCTGTGATGATATTACAGGTCAGATCTTACCACACAATGCAATTCCCTTATTCTTAAATCAAATAACCATCTGTTTGGGAAAGTGCTTTTGCTCTGAAGAGTTTCTTTTCTTTCTTGAAATACATTTAGCAGATGTTTCAAGAGAATGGCTTTATGCAGGCTTTTGTTTAGTAGGTGGTTTTACTGTCTGTTCACTCAAAAAGTCTAGTTGGGTGTTGCTCAGCCAAACCCAGCTCTTACACATTGTACTTCACGTTGTCTCTGAGCTTGTGTAGGTTCTTTGTATTTTATCTTCATTACCATTGCTAAAATAATGCCGCCTCCATTTCTAGTGTAGACACAGTTTTAGTACAGTAAAAAAATACTACACAACTTTGGCTTATTCCCCTGTCTTCATAAGGCTTAATAATGGAACACGTTTACATCATCGAAATAACTATACTGGGTTAAATAAACCAACCAGTAGCACACACTTGTGTCTGAAGCACTCATGCTAGTGAGTTTCCATTGACCCGTTCACATGCAGAATGCCTGGAGGTTAGTCTAGGCAGTCTTATCTCTTAAGGCCATTGACTTATTTTTCTGCTTGTGAAGAGATTTCTCTCTCATTGATTTATTTCCCTTTGTCACAAATTGTGATTGTAGCTGTTTAGAAACCTTAACCAGCTTGCCATATAACTCTTAAATACTGTAGTAATAGGTAATACCTTGTACATACTCTCCTCCCCCTGAAGCTTTCAAAGAAGTAAAGATAATCTCTTCCTTGCTTCAGATCATGGAGTCAGAAACTTGGTTTCATGCAGTGAGCCTTCTGTGGTCATGCTGCTCAATGCCTTTGCAGTCATTTGTACTGCTCTGCTGTTATGTGTAAATAGAGCCAATTATCCACGTTCACTCTCTGGATTCTACCAGAAAATGAGCCCTGCACAGTGGTCTGTAAAAGTTGTTTGTCCTTCTAATACATAAAAAAGAGTATGCTGCTTCTGACAGTGCAGATGTGCTTGTGCTCAAACACACATGCATGTGTCACTGTGCATTCAAAAACGCTCCTTCTTTGGTGTCTGGGAGGCCTTAGGCACAGCACATCATAGAAGACCAAGGTCAAATCACATGTGATTCAGGACACCACAACTGAGTATCAGTATATGCTTTATTAAGTGATGCAAGGGTTCTGTTTTAGAATTGGTTTCATTCAGTGGTTATTTCAGCTGAATCTTGTTTCTCCCTGGCTGCTGCTGTTCTGTATTATGTCAGTGCATGTGTCTGGCACTGCAAAGTGTTTGATGTTTTCTGTAGGCCATGCAAGATGTTTGATGGGGTTTTTTTTGTTGACTTTTGAGTATGAGTAAATAATTGATAGAATCCCCTGTGGCCAAAAGTTCTGAACCTTTATGTATATCATTGTGGTCAATTACAATGCAACAAACTCTAGTTATTATAATCAAATATGTAACATCCATAATAAAAGGCAGATTTGTGAACATTGGAGCAGTGTACTGACTCCAAATTTTCCTGCCTTCTTTGCCAGAAGAGCAAGAGGCTAGTGGGGTGAAAAACATAATGGAGGCAAATGGAGATTCTAGGGAAGTTTTCTCAGTATGTTTTCTGGGTAATTTCTTTGGAAATCAAGTTTACTCTTGTAATTAATGATGTAACATGTAAAATTCCTAATTTTCAGATACTATTAATAAATAACATTTGCTCAGCTATTTTGCTGGCCTTATGCAGCTTATTGTAAACCTGTTCATTTCAGTTGAGCTTGACAGGGATTCAGGTGTGAATGCTGGGGTAAGTTTGCAAGTTTAATCATACCTCTAGCTGTTCCTTTGGTCAAGAGTTTGCATCTGTTCCGATAATCATGGTGGGTTTAAAAGTTTTTAAATTACCTGGGCTGCAGTAATTTTGGCTATATTGAAATACATCAATGGTTATGTTTTATTTTCTATTAAATAATTTAAAATAGGTGCTCTATTAGCTATTTACATTGAAGCAGAAAAATCTTGTGGCTATAGAAAAAAAGACCAGCACAGACTTTTCAGTCATTTTCTATTAGATTATAACTGTTCTGATTTTCATATGGATTTTCATGGAAATAATATTTACCAAAATTGGCAAATACCTCTAAAAACAACCTACAGAGGAACCTTCCCCCCTCCCTTCAGCCTTTCCAGCTATCAGCACTTTAAGCACAATCTCCTCCCTTCTTCTTTCAGAGAAGTTGTGTGTTCAACAAGAAACTTTGTTATGCTGCATTCAGGAAGGGTTAAAACATACTGGCTTCCCAGGTTTGACATGAATCAAATAACCATCTGCAGTGACAGATCATGTGCTTGGAGGTTTAGGCTTTAAGCTACCCAAATATCAGATAATCCTAGAACATCACAAGAAGAGGTGCAAAACAGGTTTTATGATTTAATTCTTTCTGTTTCTGTGGCTTATACAGTCCATTTAGGTTTATACTGTTGCCAAAATCCTCAACAGCTTTAGGTTTGAAGGGGTTTTGCTGTGTTTCATATACAGTCTAGCTAAGGAAGATCAGAGTGTAACTTACTCAACCTTTGTGCCATTACGAAGTTCAGTTATGAAAAATGCATTTGTCTACTCATTTTTTATTTCAGATCTAGATTTATGTCAATGACTGTCCTTAAATTTCTCTTGAGACAAGTTGGCTATTAAATGAGTACAGTGCACTAAATCTCAGGTGATGTCCTTGTGTTGGAACATGGGTGGCTGATGGCCTCTGTTATGATCAAAGGAAACCCTATGGCAATGGGGCACTGAGCCACTGAAGACAGTGGTTTGTCATTTGCTTACAACAAGTCTCAGTTTGTGCCATAGAGCATACAAAATCTGTGCTGATGCTGTCAAATGGAATGAGAAGAACACCCCCAAATGCTGAGGGAATTATTCAGGCTGTACATAAAATCTTATTCATATTCAAATATGAAGCATCAGTGCAACACGAGTATTTCCACAGCATATTCTAATCTTTCTCATCCGTATAAGATTAGAGAGAGTGTTTGGTTTCCTTAGAAAATCTTGGTCTAAGAGGATTCTGTCCAAGTTTCATACTTTTAGGGGTGGGAATTAATGTCTTATACCTGAGAGGAGAAAAATGGTGAACTTCTAGCTGAGCTTACGGCTCAGTTTTTCAGAACACTTAGGAGTTAAAAACTTGCAAAAAGCAAACCTCGAGGAAAAGCTGGACCATTTGCACAATTTTCTGCATAGTTTGAGTAAATTTTGCATTACTCCGGAGTTACCCAAGACTTGTGATCCATTGAAAATGCTGCAGAGAACTATTTCAGCATACTTTGTTTGGTATTGTTTTTACTGATGAGTATTAACTGAAAGAAAAAGGAAAGAAATTGCCTCCTAGATATGTAGGAGCGTTAAAGCTGTCTAAAAAAGAGAAAAAAAACGTTCTTGGTAGTGTTTGATACTGCTGGAAGACAGGATGTGTGTTACTTGACAAAGTGAAGCCTAACTGAGGAATAGGAGGAATGGTCCAGTGAGTAGTCTGGGCCTCCAGAGAGCAGAGCTCAGTTCTTGTTTAACCATTGGCTTCTTGTGTGCCTCGCCAGAAAGCCATTTAGTCTCGCTTGTGCCTTTGGGAGTATCCCATTTTGCAGATGGGGAGCTTTCTCAGAAGGGTGTTGAAAATAAAATCCATTAGCGACTGTGAAACTATATAAATGCCTTCAATATGCTGAAGCTTGGCCTTGGTTTCAACATGGGTTTTTTCCCCTGAAAGTATGTCTGGTTTTATGGATGGTTGCTTTTTGTTCCCTGAAACAGGCTACTAATAGGTTTTGTTCAGGCCTGGAGTTTTTGGTGATCTGTGCTGCTTTCCAGCAATGATTGTGCTCATCTCAATATGCTGCCACATGTTGTGATTTGAACAATATAGACGTTGTTTAAATTACATTTTTAATTAATGTTACTTGCACACGCTAAAACTGTATTTCAACAAAAGTCACAGCAATAGCATGGGCCAGTAAAAGGATAAAATGTTTTGGTGATCCAAGATTTTGCTCAGTGATAGTTGTTACATCTTTTGCTGCATGTGGAAAATGTGATGCATATGTGCAAGGCACATATTTTGCAACGTGTCTTGCTTACAGCAAAGCTGCTGTTATATCAACTCCTCTCTCCCATCCCTAGTTTGCATCTTGCCTTGTTCCCTATTGCCCTTTTGAACAGTAACGTTTTTTTAGATGTCTCCTCATAAGTTCTCTCTGCATGTATAAAAGCTAGGCTGCATTCAGAGAGAAGTATTTTTAGTCAAAGAGAAGGGTCGGGATCAGAATTGCTGTGATCAAACCATTTCCAGTTGAAGGATGTCTGTTCTATTCAGCTGAATTTGGCCAGTCATTCTGTTTCTGGTTATGTATGTCTAAGGGCATTTCACATGTAATAACTTTCATGGCATTCAGTGAAAAATGCATGGGAACTTTAGATTTTGCTGTATGCATATTTTGTTATTTATTTATAAAATGACATTGCAGAGTCTAAGCATAGTTTAATGCACAGATTGAAAAGAAAAAGAATGCATATTTGAGTAGTCTATTTTGGAGGTATTTATGCCATTATGTTTCTAGGCATTAAATTAGACATTTTTAATGAATGATTAAGATTGAATCAGTCCTTTTTTTTCTCTGTTTGGCTTGATACATAAAGACCTGAGATGAAAAGAAGGGTTCCTATTAGTCTAAGGGATTCTGTTCTTGTTGGGGTGTTCATTTCTTACATAGGATAAGCTGAGACAGCTGAGCTGCTGGCTTCTGGTAAAAGTACTAATTCGTATGACTGATACGACTGTCAGTGCAAGTACTCACTGAAATGAAAAGTGTTTTATAAATCTAAAAATAAGAATATGTCCATTTCATTCTTATTGGCATTAGAACATATGAAGACTGAAACATGCCTTCTTTGTAAAAGAGACTTCCTTTTATAAATAGTTCATTTTTCTTAGACCATCAGCAAAATTTCCAATTCAAAATCACTGAGCATCATTTCCAATAAAATGTAAATTGAAACAGTCCACTTGCTGGGTAATGGAAACTTGGTTTCAGGCCTCCAGTCTTTTTCCTGAGTTGCTTCCAATGCTGTTTGTAATTAAAGGGGCAGAACAGAGATTTTGTGATGGTGGTCAGTAACTCGTCCAGATGCCTGATTCTTCTGTGGGGATGGTGTTGGGTGTTTATGTGTGTGCGTGCACGCTGGGATTTAAACTGCATAAAGTATTTCACTGAAAGCTTAACCAAACAGTGTATAGTGCTGATACAAACAGAGCATTAGACATGTCTGTCTTTAATACAGCCATCTGTTGAGTGCTATAGCAGTTTTTCAAAAGCCTCCCTCAGCATAGACATCAAAGTCTATTCATGCACCTGTGCCTCTGATCTTCTAATATTTTTCTTATTTAAAAATGCCAAAGGGAGAGGAGCAGTATTTGAAGATCAGCACATTTATTTAACACAAAAAGCCAAAAACCCCCAAAAAACTCCCCCACAAAAGTCATGCTGCCAATTCAGAAATTGTTAAAAATATCTTTTTTGAATATTCAACACTATTATTTATAAAAAAACCAGACAACCACCCTTTCATTTTCCTCTCCCTTGAGTAACCCCTGGCCTTGCCAGCACTGTGTCCTGCCTGGTCTATTTACAATACAGCTGCTGAGACCATTTTCTTCATCTGTTGGTCCGATGACCTCAGCCGGACCTGTGAACTCCTCTCCCAGCCCTGTCATGAAGGACAGAGAAGCATTTCTGTGAGGAGGTGGTCAGTGGAAGGAGGAGCTTGCATCATCCTGATGCCCTCAGCAACCATGGCCCAAAAGAGGGGCAAAAGCCTCTCCTGTAAAGTCCTCTTGGGTGATGAGAGAAACCTGGAGACAAAACAGGTGGCTCCATAGGGCTGCCCACTGAACATAGGCTGGCAAAGCCTGGCGTAGCCCAGGTGTTCTGGTGTCCCCTTCCCCATTTACGTGCTAATTTGCAAAGACCTACAGGTTGGTCTCTTAACTTACCACTAATTGGTGATCTCCTGGTTCTCACCTCCTGCTGGCCTAGTGCTGTACCCTGATGTCCCTTGTGACAGGAGAGGGTCAGCTCGGTGTCGTTTGCTGGCACAGGGGAGGCGAGGCCACCTTCCCCTTCTACGGCACGCAGGAGGCATGGCCACCTTCCCCTTTTATGTCACACAGGAGACAAGGTCACCTTCCCCAGTGATGGGCCTGATGGACAGGCTGGGGCTGCCCTGGTGCCTCCTTGGCCACCCACTCCCATCTGGAGTGGTAGGACACAGGACGAGTCCTGGCAGACAAGGCCCCTTGCAATTTCATCTGTATGGTTTTCCTACTAAAATAGGATGAAAATACAGTATTAATGTACACAACGTCACATCACTCAGTCTCTGAAATCATGTGACAACTGCTGTGGGACAGTAGGAGCTACTGATTACATAATGTTTTAGTTACAGTTTAATTTTTGAGAGGTTTGTTGCAGCAAAAATTGTTTTTAATTTGTTGTGTACCATTAAGATACTCAAACCCAGCAATATTTAGATTTGCTGATAAAACTTGTGATAAAATACAGGAAAATCACTCTTCATTGTGGTGCCTAGACTTACTGGAGCTTATTCCCATAGCCTGTGAAATCTTGGAAGTACAGCACCTGTATTTCATGCTGGGTGAAAGTGATCTCCACATGGGCAAATACTCCTTAAAATCTACCAGAATGGTGCAGAAATAAACAAATTTTGTGTTTCAGAAAAAGAGGATAAAGCACGCCTTTCTTTCTCCCGGTGGGGATACAAAAGGAGTATTATAAACACGTGTTAGCCGGCTGTATGAGCTGTGTGTGCTCATTTCCCCCGTTCTGTGACCAGAGCTGATCTGTCTTGCTGTCACAGTGTTGTTTTCCACATTTGCATATCCGGACTCAGTATAAATTACAGTAAAAAAGTTACTCAATCGTAGCACTTCATAACTTTCTTGAAAATAGTGGTGCAAATACATGTCAGAACAGTACATTAAATGTTTGATGTGTAAAATTCACTGAGCTCAAACTTTACAAGCGTGCACACTTGAAGGTGCAGGGTCCTCAACAGCACTTTGCAAAAGGAGCTCTGTTGGTAGTGAATGTGTCCTGCCTATACCTTGACTTTGTGAGCTTTGGAAACTTCGTGCTTCCTGCATGTGCAGTCACTTGCTTTGGGAGCCGTTCTAAGTTTGCTTTTTTTTTCTTTTTTCTCTTCTTGATTACAGATTGACTTGGAGCCAGAAGGGAGAGTGTATGTCATCATAGACCTTTCAGGATCGTCAGGTGAAGGTAGGCACTTTCAATATTTTATCTTACTCTTTCATGAATGGAATCTCCAAGGGTCTCTGCAATGAAAGTATTAGAAGATGTGTGTGCTGATGTCCTCTTAAATCTGTATCAGCTCAAGTTAAAATGAACACATTTTTGATCTCTGCCTTTGAGTCAATAAGCAGTTGGACTTCATCTTACCCTATTAAATACCAATGGTAATAATGCTAGCTAAAAGGATGAAATGACCATATTTTAGTAGTACTAATTTCCAGAGGAAACTTCCAAGTTCTCTAATTTTTGAAAGAATGCTAACCATTATGTAGGTAGAAAGGATAAGATGTCAAAGATGAGGGACAGGAGTTTATTTGCATTTTAAATTATTCTAATATTTGGTATTTTTCCACTAAATACTTTCTTTTTCAAGTAAAGTAATGACCAAAACGTTGTAATTACATGAGGTGTTTTCATTTTTATGACACACCAGTTACATGTTGGAAAAAACCCCAAGTATGGAAGAGAAGTATTTATTACATTCTTAAGAAAAATTCTAAAAATAATTTTCTGCTGCTTACTTTAAACAGAGTCAGGTGATATCTGGTAGGAATAAGATAATTTATGAAGAAGTGAATCTGTGTGTCTTTGTCATGCACTTGGTGACAGCCTGATCTGCTGAAATGGCCTACATGATTGATTACCTTAAATTATGTCCAGCAATCAGCTTTGATCAGCTTCCCCCAGTAGCTCACAGAGTTCAGTTAAATGAGGTTATCGTCAGTTCACAGTACATAAAGAAGATTCACATGAACCCTGACAGGAGCTGAAACTAAAAATGCTATGAAATGAAATTATTTTGCCTGGCACAGCGGAGAAACAGCGGAAGAGCATGTTTATCTTTCTGTTCTTTGTAATGAATTGCTGCACTCTGACCAGCTACTAGCAGTAGCTTGCAAAAGCTCATATTGCTATAAATCCTGAATTTTGAAAACTAAGGAAACTATTATTTAAACTTTATCTACAGCCTCTTTTTGTACCCACATAAGATATGCTCTACTGTTTTTTCTTCCTACATATTGAAGATAATATAAATTAAATAGTAGGTACCACATCTCTTTCTTACTGGCATGACAGTGATCAACTGAAACATGGTTAAAGGCATGGGTGTGATGCTGTCACAGGGCAGGTAGTAGATGTTCTTCCAGCCTTCCACTGATAGCTAATTGATACCCAGGTGAGTCTGTTCTTACTATTTCATCCCAAGGTGCATTCAGGTGTGTCAGACTGTCAAAGGGCATGAAGAATGGTGTTATGTGGTTCTTCAAAAGCTGTTTAAAACTCTGTAACATTTTACACAGGAAAGTTAAAAATGGCTATCCTAATATGTCCTTTATTATGTGGTGTATTACCCTGCCTCACTCAAAAGGTACTTGGAAAGAAATTTGTGTTGCTACAGTAGCACTGGAGGGGAACACTCAAAGGAAACAGGCCAGTGAGGGAAAACAGCTTATGAAATGCTTATGGGAAGCCCTCAGGATGACCAGGAGGCTTTAGTTGAGGTGAATTTGGTAGAAAACTTAGATAAGTAGTGCACTTACAAAATGCAATAGAACTTGTATACTTTTAGAGCTTTCCTATGCAATTAAATAACTGTGGGAAAGTGTTATGTAGAAGTATTGCAAAATTCTATAGGAGGGTTACAGTTTTACTCACAAAGGAAAGTGGATGAGGTTTGTACAGCTGTTTGTAAACCATTTTTATAGTGTTGTTAGTGATACTATGAAATCCTATTATTGGACTCTTTTATTAGAGCCGTGGCCTAAATAATTTTGGATATTTAGCTATGTTAATGAAGCACCTAGTTTAACATAACAGCTGTGTGCATCCTTGTGTAGTGAACAGAAGCACCTAGACCACATGGGAAGTAGCTTATTCTAAAATGCCTCTTTCATTTTATATATATATACATATCTATGTATGTAAAGAGAATGTATCTGAGAGGTATTTTAGGAATTTCAGTGGGACAGTTCATTGTATTTGATCTGTATTTCTTTCTTCTTGAATATGAAAGGAAGATAAAGTTGTACTGAGTACATCACTCTTGAGTGGCCAGGGTTGGTTGAAGTGATTACTGCTCTTGGCCAAATTTGTGAACCAGGATCTTGTTTTTGCACTCCAGTCTTCACTGTGAATAGCAAGAGTACATAGTATTCTTTTCATGGTGCACAAATGGGTATCACTATTTCACCTGTAATTTTGGAGGGGGAAAAATGGCAATTTATGAAAATAGAAATACTCATAGTAACAATTTTAACTGGAGGAAGCAATCAAGTTGCATATTTCTTGCAAAAATGTACTCTATATGCACCAACCACTTGTCTTGTAATGCTGTGTACTGAAAATTGGACTTGTTTCTCCTGTGTGATATAAGCAGGTTTCTAGTTACCAGCAGTCAGTAATGTAGCTTCAGTTATTTGGCACTTCTAAAAGCTTTGTCAGACATATCCAAATTCTCTTTTGGTATAATTGACTTAAGATTAGTTCAATCCATTAATATGGACAAAGAGCATTGTTCTCTACTACACTGCCTCTAAAAGACAAAAGTCCTAATTTCCCAAGCAAGCCCTTATGTGAGTAAATTGGTATTTAAACTGAAAGTAAGTTTATGTTGTTACCATATACCTCTTAAAATTCAATTGCTGCTTAGTCCCGGCTGCCAGATTGCTTATCCCTCTGCACTATTTGCATTTGTATGGCAGAACAATGAAAACAGTTCATTGTTATAAGCTGACTTCCTCAACAAAAGCACACAATTCCTGTTCCTCCTCCCCTTTGTGTAAGTTGAATCATTTATGGACTTGTGTGGCTTAGGTGTGCAGAACAGATGGAAATCTGACAGATTGCAAAGGCAGGTGAAGAGTACTTCTGCCTCTCTCCAGGCAGAGACAGACTTGTTGAGAGGCACCTTAGCATATCAATATCAGCCTCTGGCCAATATTTTTACATGGAACTATAGAAAGAACGGTAGAGTTGCTGGCTTTGCTACTTGCAATTTCCAACGGATTATTTGAATTTCAGGGAATTTTGATTTGTTCTGAAAAAATAATTTCCTAGAACTTGTTTCCATTCAGTTCTAGTCTTTAAAGTAGAAAAAGATTGGAAAACACAAATGCTAAAGTCTTAGAAGTGGAAATTAAGCTACATAAAAAGCCCTTACAAGAAAAACAACAAGCCCTGGAGGAATGTTTTTATCATCACCTTTTTACACTAATCCTGTTTTGGAGCCTGCTTATGGTTTCTGAGTGTTTGTACTGCACTGATAGGGATGGTGAGTAACTATTTATTTTAGTAATCTTTTGTAAATTCCGTAGTAGGAACTGTCCAGCCCACATACTGAAAAGAAAAAGCTAAATAAACTGTTTGTCACACAGACAGTGATGTTCTCAGAAGTTAGGATTTAAATTTTTCTGTTAAAACATGAGGGTTTCCATATTGTGCTTCCAAATCAGTTCTGCAAAATACTATACCATTTTGGTGATGTTGACAGAGGAAGAGGGTGAGAAAACAGCTCTTAAAATAAGTTTTTTTCATTCTCCATTTGAAACTATGTAAGCAGTATTTCTCTAACACCTGTGAGTCACATCTTTACACTTCTTTCGCCAAAATTGATCTGCAGGGTTATTTACCTTCTGTAGATTTACTTTATTTAAAACGAGTCTGTGCATTTAGAGTAAATCTATATTTGTTTTCTGTGAATGGAAGCAGCTGTATCAGTGGAAACTTCCCAAATGTAGATATGCACTAAGGTGTCTATTCACAGCCTAAAATAACTGCAACAGTTAATCAGTGAAGTTCTATTTATAATTTTTTTAAATAATTTTCATACTTTGGTTGGATTTCTTTAGGTGTTTTTAAGTAACTGCCCATTCGGACCTTTAAGGGATATTTCAAAAACAAATCCCTTTGGTCAAACAAACAAATGTGGCTTCTCAGAACCTCACCAGGCATCCAATAGTATGAGCTGGAATTTGTTACATAGATTTGCTGGAATTTGGTACATAGAAATGTACTGTGCCATATGCAAGCACACAGCATCTTTAAGAGCAAGCATTTCTGATAGCTTGCTTTTTTGGAGACCAAATCAAAATGTGGGTGGCTGCTGTTGTTGTTATTCTGCCAGATAGTTTGTCATTCTTGCAAAGCATGTAATCAGTCAATTCTGCTATTAAGTAAACATTTGGTGATTCCCCTTTATGTATGCAGTTATAAGAAAAACAAAGTTTATAGTAGGCTGGTGTTTGTAAAAATGAATTAACTTGGAAAAGATCCATTGTATTTATTCTCTTATTATTTTGCAAACTGGATCTAATGGTCACCCTGGTTTTTATTCTTGTATCTTGAACTTCTGCCTGGGCTATGGAGAAGGGTTTGTCTGTGTATCAGTGTCAGGAAAAAGGAGAATCTGCAAGACTTGCTGTCTTACTCATTTCTTCAGTGCTGCTTGTTGTGCAAGGTCATACTGATTTTTTATATTAATTCAGTCTTGCTGTAGTGTATGAAGTGTTTCTGTACTGAAGTGCACTCACTGAATGTTTTATTGACATGCTTTGGCAGTGTCTTGTACGTTTATTTTTTCATCTTTTTCTTTTAGTTCTTATAGAGCTTTGTAAGTAAAGTTTTTGAATTATTTGAGAAATACTTAAGAGCTTCAGTGTAGCTGATTAAGATCCAAATGCAGGCTGGAAGTTTAAAACTTAACTAATACAATGACACAATGATTTGATTTAAAAACTGGAGTAACAGATGGCCAGCAAGTGGGTAAGAGAGGTAAATTGCCTGAAGAATGATTAAAAACATTTTCAGCAAAGTCAGTTTTATATATACTGAAAGACAGGTGCTGCTATATTTAACAGCTTGTGACCTGCCTGCTGCATTTGTCATTGTAGGTTTCTTCTTTATTTGGAGTTACTGGTTTATGTGGGACTCAAACATATATAGTTACTTGCAGTAGCTTTCTGCCGACTTAGGAATTAAGACCATTTGAAATATGTCAATATTAAATAAACTGTGGACAACTTCAGAAGGACCTTGACATGTTAGCTTTTTTTTTTAAACTGTGTTTATTATAGGTAACGTGTAATAAAAATTTAGGAACTATTCAAAACTCTTTTTCTATGTTCTGTGTTTAATCAATTGTAAAGATTATTTAACCTTGTTAGATGTTCCAATTTGCATTATGTAATTGTCTTGCTATACAGTCACATATTCCCCATTTTAGAGTGGGCAGTTGAATTGCAATAAAACACCACAGCTTCTAATGCATTCACCTTCAGATTCATCTGCTTGTAAGATACTAAAGCTGCACAAGATGAAGAACATAAGGTGATATTTTACAATAAAGCCTGCTTGCTGAAGTCAGGGTATTTTGTAAATGGAAAATGTTTTGTTTAGGTTTATTATTTGTCCTTTTTGCATTGAAATAGCCAACAAAACAGTCCTTAGAACTCTGACTGCACCAGGTTATGTATTCTTTGAATGTTAATGTCTGAGAAGAAGCTGAGTATTGGAAATGTCTCAGGCAGACCCCTAGGGAGTCTGAGGAGAGTCAGTGGTTTAGTCAGAGTGTAGATCTCTCGGGAGCACCCAAGTAGCCTCTGTAGCTTTTGGAGAGCTGTAGGTGGAGCAGAAAGGATCTGCACAAAGGGATCTGTTGTGACATTGGGACAGCCAGCCTTCCAGTGGTAAAATGTAAAGTATCTGTAAAGTATCTGTGAAGTAAGGATGCTGTTTGACATCTGGAAAGCTATTTACCAAGATTCAGCAAGCCACTTGAACATTACATTTTACACTCAAGGCTGGGGCTTTGCTGGGAATTAAAATAATCTGAAACTATGTGAACAGGACAGTGGTGAACCAGCAGTGCTAACTGGATGGTTTCTGTCTTCAGTTGTTGGACTCACGTAGGTTTGCAAGTTAGAGCTCTTCTACAAGTGCAGCTTCCCCTAGAAGTTCTTGGGACTATTGTGTGCTCAGGGAGATACAGGGTTTTAAGGGTCAGTATTGTACAGCTTTTCTCTCTTCCTACTATAAAGCAAAATATCCTGTCAGACAAACCAGGCACATTGGTTGCTCTGCTCTGTTCAGTCTCGGCAAGGAGGACTCCAATCTAAAGGTCTAATTTCACATTTGTATTCATAGCTTGGATAAAGGTAGAGTCCTACACTGGCTTTTTGGCTTTCCTTCTGCTGGATTCCCTGCTTTAACAGAAAACCAACAAACAAACTTAACCACAATCTTCCTTTTCAAAATTCCTTATGTAGTGTATCAACGGAGAACCTATTTCCTTTGAAGCTCTGGTTTTATGCAGGTAGGGCTTGGGGGAAATACGTTTTTTTCCCATTCAGGTTTTAATATCTTCAGTACCAAATCAACACTCGTTCAAACCACAAGTGAGGGAAAAGGGTAAAATCAAAGAAACAAAAGAAACAAGCTGATTTGCAAAGTTTTCTCCTTCTGCTATGCCTTCATTTCCTTCTCTTATGAGGGATAATGCAAAGCCACTACTAATATGCTTTGTCTCTTGAGTCTCATTTGGATTAAACTTAAGATACCTCTGTGCTGAAGTGTGGATGCTTATTGCAAAAATAGAATTTTTTTCCCTTGTTTCTTTCTCCTTTTGAAATTATTCATCTCTTTTATGACTGTGTTTACAATTGGAAGAAATCGTTAACCATCCAGATATTGAGTTTCTAGTTTGTTTGTTTTTTTCTTTTTTAAGCCAACAAACCAACCAAGCAAAAAGCCCACCAAAAAAAACTCCCCAAGCACTGCATTTATACTAATACGGAAACTCGTAGGTTACGTTGCCCAGTCAGACAACTTTCTCCTCTCAAATGAACAACTCTAAATAAATATCTTATTTCCCCCAATCTGTTAGAATATGTTAATGTCGGTAGGTAACTGCAATACCTCACTCTGGTGAGTATTTGCTTGTTGGTGCAGTAGGCACTGTATTTCTTCTGAGACAAAATTTCACCCGTTGGTAGCACGGCATCTGAGAGCAGATATTTCTCTGTTGTTACCCAAGTGACAATGACTGGAAAGCCTGAGAAGAGGAGCTGTGAAATAATAGTCTGAGTCCGCATTAAGTTTTTGATTCCTGCCAGTTGACACTGACTTGAGTAATGGCACAGGCATTTATTTAGAAAATGAACCTTGCAGGCTAACAGTTGAACCCCAAATTTCTTTTTAAAGGTATCTGTGCACACGCAAATCAGCACTCGGTGATAGTTCAGTCTGTTGG
Source organism: Daphoenositta chrysoptera (assembly GCA_013397915.1). NCBI lineage: Eukaryota > Metazoa > Chordata > Aves > Passeriformes > Daphoenositta > Daphoenositta chrysoptera. Next base: position 1,376,485 of record VZRO01001591.1, on the reverse strand, counting down.
TGCCTGAGCCTTTTAAACTGCACTGCTCAGTGTAGATGTTCTCTAAAGGGTGCTTATATAAATTTAACTTTGTGTGGCAAATGCCTTCATAAGAAACATCTCTCCATGGATTTATAGCCATCCCTTGGATCGTAACCAGTTAGCTGATTGAACATCTGGTAAGCATTTTGTGTTTGTACTAAGCCCTTACTGTATAAAGCTGGCTCAAGCTTTTCAGGCAAAGATCAATGACCTTTTCTTGGCGGGCTTTTAGCCACTTGCCAAAATAAATGCTTTGCAGGGAGCAGGACACAGATAGAAGATTTGGCTTAAAGGCACCAAATTGTACTGGAAGAGTTTGTACTTGGTTAAGGAAAACTGTGTTAGGCAGAAAAAGGATTGAAACTCATATACATACCATGTTCCCAACTGCTGTCACTCTCTTTTCCATTTATGTAGTAAAAGCTCTGATTTCCATATGTTGGGGTTTTTTTTTTAACAAAATCGTGCAGGGCCTTTGGAATAGGCATGTTTAATTTTATCACTGCCTATGCCTAGTGTGTTTTTTGAAGAAAACGGGAGAAATGTATCAAATTAAAAGCTATAGTGGCATTTTCATACATAAGTGAAACATGAACTAGTAGTAAGTTTTGAAATAGAAATATATGTTTTGAAATCTATGCTATGGCTAGCTGTTTCATAATAGAAAATACAACATAGGTAAAGCATGGTATACATGATCCATCAGCATATACAATGCTAATTGTATACCATGATGTGATGTGAAAAATGCATATAATATTACAGTTTTGAGGGTTTTTTTGTTGTACTTCATAAAATGCATAACCTCTACTCTTCCGATTTGTTAGCATATTGCTCTACACTTCTGCTGGTGCAGAATGCTCTGAATAGATCTTTTCCCTCTTCGCCCTTATGTTTCCCAGCAATAGTCAAACGTGTTTATTGTTAGGGTAATTGAGGCAAATGGCCTTGGTATAATCTATTCTGATTAATCAATTAGGGGATGAATAGATGAGGAAATACATACATTAAAGACAGGTCTAGCCATGTTCCTGGCTATTCCATGCATCAATTGGATTGTGAAAACGTACTTGTTCTGTGAATATCATGAACCAAATGGCTTCTGCCTTCAACATAGCTGAAAATCTACTACTGTGTTTAAACTATGAGTTTTACAGTAGTATAAACAGCTGGAGTGTCAAAAATGTGCATTCTTTGAGTATAGTCTTGAAAGGTTAAACTATTTGAGCCTTTTCATGAATGCTCTGTACCTGTGGTGGGAAAAATTGTTTTGCCACTATAAAAGGCAGTCTCTGGAATTAAAAATGACTGAGTAAAACTTGCATTGCTTGAAAGTTAGAGTTTTTAAAGGGAAGCTTCAAAGAGAGCAAGGTGCAAATCCAGAAAGGAATATCAAGCCCTATTGTTATTTCTCTGAATTTTCAGAAGTGCAGTACTAAGGTCAATATTGCAAACTGAGACTCTAAACCCTGCCTGCTACTTTGTCTTGGTTTTTTTTTTCATTATATACTTTAGTTTGCTTTCTTTATTTATGCCATATGTGTTCCATATATTTATCAAAGAAGTGGATTATATATGATAGGTATCAAGAATAATGTAAAATGCAGATTTTAATGTGCACTAGCACCTTCAGCAAACAAACTGCCTGATATTTAGACTTGCAACTATTGCATGCTAGGTAGATCCTTGAATTCTTGTATAGTAAGGATGAGGTATATTTTTAAGAAATTATATTTCTGTAATGTCTACACACACGCACACAATAAACTTAAGCATTGATAAATGGTCAAATAATATCAGCATCTAGGTCAAAAGAACCTGAATAAATCTGAGGAATTTTAATAACTCCAGTTTGCACTAGTGGGGATCCTTCCTCCAAGACAGAACAGAGTAAAAAAAAAAAATCTTATTTATATTACAGTATTGTAAAGAAACACTGAGAAACATGCCTTTTTTACTTCTCTGTTGTAATTCCCAGATCAGTACCTGGAAACTGGATCTTTCCAGTTAATTCTGAAGCATGTGCTTTTCTTCTTTATTAGATTTGGTGTTTTAAAAAAATCTTCAATACAGCATTTTTTAACTTCACCATGGAAGTCTGCTCTGCTGTCAATGGTGCTATTTAAAGGAAACATCTTCCACTACAATTCATGAACAATCTGAAGTAGATAAAAGTGACCCAGGGTATTTGTTCATCTCTGCCTAAAATACTGAAAGCAGTTGTACTTCTCCTTTTCAGAGCAATGTAGTAAGGCACAGCAATATTGTAAGGCAAGAAAGGAAGAAAAAACTTCTTTTCCCATTTAGATTTCAGAAAAATGAAACTGTGAATGTATAATCACTTTCAGACTTTGGTCACAGTTCTTCAAAACCTAGATATAAAAGCTGTAATAGGTGTAATATTTAAGTATAGTATGGCAAAGACCTGAAACCATCCCATGTTCTGTTTGAAAGAGTGCCCATCTAACAGTCCAATTCTCCTGCTAATCCTGGGTGAGGACTTTATTTGGGGCTTGCTAAAAATCAAGTATCTACTGTGGGATTGTCTTCTCATCTGAAGAGAGCTCCACAGGCAGAGGTCATAATATTAAGATCAAGTTTGATGCTTTGCCTCAGGGGGTCAGTTCTTAGTTTTACATAAATAGTCCTTTGCATTTCAGTTGAATAAGTAAACCAGTAATGCACTGCCACTTGTTTAATTAACATTATATTTAATTTTATATTTAGAAGCAGAGTTCACAAATATATCAGTGCTTTGTAAATGTCAGCATGAGAATCACACATAAGTAGTAAGAAACAGAGGAAAAAGAGGAAGAAAAAGGTCTCATTGGCTGCAAGCACAGAAAATAAAATTTAAATAGTGGGGAGTTATTTTTATTTTTTAACTACAGCAACTTGAGTTTCAGTATCTGATTTACTTTGGTTTTAGAACAGCTTGAGGACTAAACAAGTTTTTATTTACTTTTAAATGCTTTAAAGTGTTTTTGAAGAAAACTAGAGTTAAAATTTATAAAGAATTCTAAGAGGGTTTTTTTCTATAATTAATTTGTATGCACTCCACAGTTGTAGCAGATTTTGTGAATATCCACAACTGCAGATGTTTTTTTTAGAACATGCAGTTTTTGTGTGCTCAGAGTTTTTTGGAGTGAACAGAAAAATTTAGTTATTATATTAAATACACTTTGAGACTCATGCAAATCCAGTACTTCAGGCAAGATAATATTAATGCTTAATATTCATAAAAATGATGAACCCTTTTCATAATAACGTTTTTGAGGCTGGGATTGTCTGGTTAAACCCTATAACTGGAATGATTTGTACATCTGCCATCCTGACTTTGGGCAAGGTTCTTCAGTGCATCAGCAAACTTCTCTGGAAAACAGGAGTATATCTGTCTAGTGTGCTGAAAGGCTAATATTATTAAGTGGAAGCTTTTCTTAAAAGAAAGAGCTTTATAAAGACTGGAAAAGGACTTGAGATTTACATTTATATCTTCTTTTGAGTTAACTGCACACTCTTCCTTGAAAGACTAGAAAGCATACTTGGTGATGTAATGAACTTTCAGTTAATAAAGTGCATTTATCCCTGTTTCAGAATACTAAATGAAATTTTAGTTTTTGGGAGGAGTTCATGTGTTTTAACATATTTTAACATTATTGTTAAAATCTTTTTGCTGGATGTAGTAACTAAATTATAGTCAGGTCCATTCTCAAAATCCTTTCTTGGAGCTTTTTACTGAATATAATACTTTGTGTAGAAATGCAGGAGTTATTAGTCAGTAGTTAAACTTCTAAATTTGACAGTGGCAAATTGACCATTAATAAAAAGCAGTTTTGGGGGGTTTTCCCCAATGTATGGTGATGTACTGGATTTCAAATTTGATTTTAAATGATCAAAACCAAAGCAAAACAAAAGCTGACTCAAGTTGTGCCAGGGGATATTAAGGTTGGATATCAGGAAAAATTTGTACATCAAAATATGCAGCCCAGGGAAGTGGTTGAGTCACCATCCCTGGAGGTATTTAAAAGAGCTGTAGATGTGGCACTTAGGGGCATGGTTTAGTGGTGGACTTGGCAATGCTGGACTAGTGATTGGACTCGAAATCTTAAAGGTCTTTTCCAATCTAAGTGATTCTATGATTTTATGAAGACTAAATATTTCAGGATTTGAAGATTTCAATTCTTTAATTATATTTTGTTTGTGTTTTGTTGTTTTAGTTACTGTATTTTGTTTTAAATAATGGATTTCATCCCAGGTCTTTATTATTAGAGAGCATAAATTCTGCATACTTAGGGAAAGTATAACTTATGTAAGAAATATTTGACTTACTCATGTGGTCTTTGTGGGATACCATCAGTACCAGAAATTACATCTCTGTTTTGGTAAGATACTGCTTTGGGAGGGTATGATAGTGTCATTTCAGAAGAATGTGTACCTCACTAAAAGTTACTTAGCTTCCCTTAGGTAGATTAAGTATTTCCCTTATCTGTTCTTCAGTGTTTGACTAAGTTATGTAAGAAAATCCTATGTTGTTCAAGTACTTTTCCTATTTTTTTGACTGGGAAAGGGGGAGGAAGACCTCACACATTCAGTAATACCTTGTTTGATGTTTTCTCTGAAGGAACTCTCAGAGTTTGCACCAGAATACCCAAGCCATTTGCCACATTGGGATGTGATCCAGCTTTTCATGTTTCTGTTTCTTTGCACCACTACAGTCCTCATTATTTACAGCTTTCTAATTCTATATTGCTCCAGAAAGGCTGACTTGGGTTATGAGCTGTGAAATAACATGAGCCCATGTTTCTGCATTCTCTTCCTGGGTCTCAGCAGGCATCATTGGAACTCTTGCCACTGACTGGACAGATCACTTGAGCTGTCAGGCACAGAGTTTTCTGACAAACTGAGAATGGAAACTTGGTGAAATATTTGGAGTAGGAAATACAAGCATCTTTCTTCTATGCCAGTTTAGCTACACATAAAGAACTATAGAAAGCATTGGAGAGTATTTAATTTCATTACTTTTCCCTTTGGAAAAAAATAATTTACAAATAACCTTGTGAAAAGCTGGTGCAATGAACACTGTCCAATACATTCTACACAGTTTCTCTGCAGTGTTCATATTTTTTTTTCCTAGGGAACAAGACTCCTGATTCCAAATTCAGTATATAGTAAGAGTAGTCAAAGCAGTTTTCCTTGGCTGGTTATATGGCAGATGCACAGGCTATAAAAGTTGTATCTGAGAGCTTGCATCTTCCCAATTTCTTTGCCCAAACTCTTTTAACCATATAAAGTATTAAAATGGAGCTACCATGTTACCAAATTCTTTTTCTGAGTCATGAATACCAGACGCTGTTGAAGTCACAGCTACCATCTCTCAGGGTTGTATTTACATGATAGTTTCGTACTGATTGCTTCTAACAATACAGCTACTGCTGACATTACTGGTATTGAAGGACTGCATGAAAGACTGAAAGAGGCTTGGATTTGCTACAGCACAGTTGAGACTGAAATTGTTGTAGCATTTCCGGTCTGAGAAAGTTTGGACAGCATGAGGCACACAGTATTTCTTCTGTGATTGTAATGAAGGCAGCCCAGTTCCACGGAAGCAATTTTACATCAATAAGATAGTTGGATGACAACATGGAAAGAATCCAACCTTCCAATTTCATACCTACTTTAGAGAGACTAAGAAAAGAATCTGCCTTTTAAACATCTGGAATCTATTTCTTCAGTTTTATGGTATTGATGTTGGGTTTTCTTTTATTCATTCTTCTCTCTGTTTCTGGGAGACATATGGTTGAAGTTTTTAATTAGTTAGAAAATGGAAGTTTCTGTTAAGGATTATTCAGAATAAAGTTAAATAATGGCATTGTTAAATTCAGTAGGATCTACATTTTATTGCTAGTTTCCTATTTTTATAGCACCCAACTTAAATATTTTCCTTCTTTTCCCATGTAGTTCTTCTTCCTCAAATAATAGCTGAGGATGGACTTCAGTTGGTATACATTACCCACAGATGAGCTGAACATGAAGTGTGCTGTAAAAGATTATGTAGTTCCACTTTAAAAGGATCTTTTTAGTGTCCTCAATGTGATGGCCTTTTTAGAAATTTGCTGCTACTTTTGCATAGCTGTGCAAGCAGTAGCATTTCAGAAGGTCGGCTCTAAGAAACAGGCACAAAACCTAAATAATTGTGAAGAAAGATTTTGTAAATTCCTTTTTAGAGACATCTTTCTTTTTTTCACTTGGTTACTATTGTTGGTAGCTCCTTCCCATGAAGCCAGTGGAAAAGTTGGGGCAGTTAGGCAAACAGTCTCTTGAAGCAAATACCGATCCACAGAAATCAGCGTCAAACCCAGTCTTTTTCTCCTTACGTTCCTTAATTTCCCTGAGATGTAGCTACCTACCTCATTTGGGTTCTTGTGGAAATCCCACCTCTTGTCTGTCCCTGTAGGCACTAAAGCTTTAATCTGCCCTGTACATCTTTGTGTGGGGTTTGATTATGCACAGCTCTCAGTACCAGTGCATACAAGCAGTGTCTTCTCTTGCTAAACCAAACAAAGCTCGTTTTATGCCTTGTTACAATGGGAGGAAAACAGCAGACTACCATTAATCGCATTGTTTGAATTTGGAGCTAAAAATCAAAGTCAGACTTCTTTTTCTGCCTGCTACTGTGAGGTTGGATTGTATTCATTATCTTGCTGACTGGCCTGTGACTGTCTTCCCTTGCTTCCTGCTGAGCAGTTTATCCCGGCCCCAAGCGTGTTGCTTCCCCTTCCACTTCCTGCCAGCTTCGCCTCCAGAAGTGCAGGCAGGCCAAACTCTGAAGTCCCTGCCCTGAAAAAACTGATTCTGACTTGGATATCAGTATTTGGAGCTGTAATTTCCTGTAAATCCTTCCTTGCTGAGCTCTTTAAAGTTTGCTATAGTTAGGATAAGTAAAAGTACCAAATAAGTGACAGTTGAACAGCAGAATGGATTTTCCTCTTTGGTTTGTTTTGGAAAGACCACTGAAATATGTAATTGCTCTGGGGAGAAGTCATGACTTTACTGTGGCAGAGAGACTGTAGCTGTCTATTATTTGGAGTTGACCCTTAGCAGGAAAAAAAAATCATTGCAAATTGTAATATTTGTGTTTTATTGCAAGTTCTAGGGATAAACTGGCCTGCCTTTATGTAGCAATAATTACGCATGGAACTGCCAATCCCAAACAGCACTTGTACATTTTGCTTTTGAGAAGGTAAACAGAATCCATAGGAAAAACATACTAAATAGGAGATACTTTTGTTAAAAGACCACTCAGTTACAAAACCAAAATTAATCTTAACATTGTAAGCATAAAGAAAATTTAGACTAAACTGTTTTCATCATTCAAAAGGACATAAATATGAATATAAATATTCATAAATATGAATTTTTGTGATTTAAATAAGTAATTTGTAACTGAAAAACTTCTCATGAGTGGCTGGAAAATGTTAGTGTTCAGTATGATGCATCAGAAAAATTAGGAGTTTCATTGTGGCTTTATCAAGCACATTAATAATAGATAATGATTGCAATAGTATTTGTATATTTATTAATATTGTTTTTACATATACTCTTTTTATGTTCAAATGACCAAGTTACCTTCAGTTTTAAGTCTAGATTATCATTTTGCCTGTCTGGAATATTCCTAGATAGAATGAATTTTACCACTTAAGTGGAAGATGCTAGAGTACACAAAATATCCAGTTGCTAATTTGGTTGATTTCAGGTTGTCTTGTCAGAGCAACTTGTTTCTGTTGCACTGTTTTGTGGTCTCACCTAAATATCACTATACATCCCAGAATTTCACTTTGCACCTAGTTTTCCCCACCACATTAATCTTCTTCTGAATGAAAAAAACCTAAGCAACTTATGTGCATCATGTGTTTCCATCACAGCTGGTGACAAACATCCAAAATGAGTGTTTCCTTTATTTGATGTTGTCAGTCTCGAGGTAGATACATCAAAATATTTAAATCCCTACCAAAGAACAAGACTGTATTGTAAGACTTGCATTTGCTTCCTTTTTCTGCTTATGGCCTTGTGTTAATTTTTATGTTCCTTGTGGCAAAAGCACAGAAATACCTGTTTGAAAACTAAATAAAAACCCAAAGCAAATTTTTAATTGTTTCTGCAAGTAAGGAGTATGCAAACCTTACTAAAATTTAAGCAGCTACTTGACTATGCAGCAAAATATAATGTAAGGTGTTTTCAGTGTTTTATCATCATCTCTTATTTGAGGTATGAAAAAACTGGTGTTACAAAAAGTTGCAGGACAATAGATTATGTAATTTAGAATTAAAATCTTATATAAACTATAATCTTGATACCATGGTCTTATTCCTTCTGCTGTTATTGTTGATGTGATTTATATGGAAAGTAGCCAAGGTTTCCTCTGCATGGCAATAATTGCATTTATATGGTATTTCTTATCATTGTGGTACACTTTACATATTGCTTAAGCTTTACATCTTTAGAAAATGTGGTTTTATGTGTACAGAGATGCTGCCAGACTGGGAGGATTATAGGCTAGTGGGTTGGTCAGTGAATACAGAACTCAGGAAGCTTCCTCAGCAAAAAAGTATTTGTGACTTCGGAGAAGTCATCAATTTACCCCACACCAAGGTTCTGTTTGTATGTGAGAATGATATTAAACTGATATTAAATAGGACTGCCACAGGGATAAAACTCGTGGAAAATTAATCAGGCAGCTAGGGCTGCAAAGAGACTGGAGCATGTTGGAGCAGAGATTGTCATGATGCCCTCACTAGGAGCCTGAACTCGGACAGTCAGCGCTGTGAAGAAAAAGATGCTATGAAACGAATGGCTACATCTGTGCCAGATGCGACATGACAGAAGCCTTTTAAATCCATTTTGTTAACAAGAAAGAGCCTTTCTGATTCTGGAGAAAAATATAATTAGAAATGTTGGTATTTCTATTTCTCTTTTTTCAGTGCAGTACTTCAGAGCCTCCAGCTAGTAGCAAGTTCTTTCTTTTTTGCCTTAGGCCTTCAAACTATGGCAGATTATGAGGCAGAATTGTTTTTTGGGAGCTGGGTGCTGGAGCTTGGGTTCAGACCTCTAAAGGAGGGCTATCATCTGTGTTCTCCCTGTTGTATTCTCAAATCAAAACTCCTGAATAATCTGGAAGTGAAGTGCAATAACTTTAAAATACATATTTTTGAACTGCATACATAGATGAAGGAAATACATTAAATTGTTTTGTCAGTTTAGAGGAAAAGCTGCTGGTACAAATTCTGGTTTGCTGCTGCTGAAGGCCATGGCAAAGATCTGCCACGCAGCTTTTTCCCATAGGATCAGCCCTAGGCAATCTTTTTGGTGTTTCTGTTAGCACTTGGTCACTTCAGAGATGCAGTGGAACCCACAGTATGCTTCACCTGTGACCTCCTTGAGAAGAAAATCAAGTTTGGGTAACGAAGCCATGCAATAATACTGACATGAAAGTGGTTCATTTTAAAGCTATTAAATTATGACTGAACCTCTTTTCAGGATTGACCACCGTGATCCTCACTCATGCAGGGCAAGTGGGGATTGCTGATGTACAGGTTGCAAATCAAATCCTTTATCCTGTGTCTCATCTGTGTGACACAAATAAGGAAAAAGCAGCAGCTTAATGAAAGGGTGCAAATTTTAATTTTTTTTTAATAAAATATTCCACATTATAGTTTTAGTGTAGAGTATCAAATCAGCTCTGATCTGCCAAGTCTTTTATCCATATGCTAGTCACTGTAATGTAAAATATGGAGAGTTCAATTTTCATACCGCATAACCTGGAAACTCTTGGAAAAAGAGAGCAATTGATTATGAAAATAGTTGAAACATCTTTTAAAGCTACAGAAGTTTATGTCTGAAATAGGCAAACTCCTTGGAGGAGTTTCTTGTTATTTAGAATTTATACTCTTGATGTTCAGTTCAAAGTATTTCAACACAATGCTTTTACCTGAACAAAGCTGCATTCAGTAAAAGCAGAGGGAATGGATTTTGATTTGTAATTGATTAACTGTCTTAATGTGTTTGCATCAATTGAAAAATGCACTAGCACAAGCAAAAGCACAATATTGCTCCGAGTAATTTTCCAGGCGTCTGTGTTTCAGTGGCTGGATGGCATTTAAGGTAACTCTGCGATGTAACGGATGCTGATTTCATCCCATATTGCTGTCATGCTAATGACTAATAGTGCTGATAAAAGGCAGTTGAGCGTGTGCCTGGGGCATGGAAAACTGGCTCTCTGGGGTGAGCTGTGCCATGATGTCAGCGTTGTTCGGAATGCGTGGATTCCATCATGGCTCTAGGTTTTGTCTTTAAATAGTCCTTGCTTTCATGCAGGACTCCTCTGCTCTGATTTACAGCAGAATTATTGTATCTCTGGTGGTGTTAAATTGCAATCAGCACTGTAGACAAAAGCAAAATTTTAAAGTTTTAAAAAATAATCTCTGCTTTTGATGTTGAGGGAATACTTGGGTGGCCTGTGTGAAATCAGTCGGTGGTCTAAGTCTAATTCCTCATGGATGCCTCAAAAACAAACAAGTAAAGAAACCCCCTTCATTATAAACAACACCCTTGCTGATACATTCAGCATGGAACAAAAACTGAGCTGTGGAGGAATGAAATCCTCTGTTTAGTTCCAGCTTCTCCTAAAACACTGTCCATAGTGGTAGAGGAAATTTGAGTCTTCTCAGTGTCTTATTTTGTTACTGGATTTAATAACCAGCACACAGATATAGTTTAAGAAGGGAGTTCCATCCACTGTTTACTCATTTTTGAGCAAGTACAGGAAGCCATAAAAAGTTTTGATTAGGTACTGACTTAATTCCTTGAAATATATTTTCTGTGTGTCTTACCTGTTGGCATGCAATATACTTAAATCTTACAAAATTTCTTGCATTTGCCCTTACTGATTAAACTAACAATTAGTAAATCTCATGTGATTTGTGATTTTGTGTACGAGCTTGTATTTTTGTAGTTCACAGTGCTCCTCACTATCAGTCAAAAGAAGGAAAAGGAGCAAAGGTGGCAGGGAATCCACTCACTAACACTATCTGCTGTTGGGTGTGGCTGAGGAAATCCCCATATTGGTTGATGACAGCCAAATAAATTAATTAGCTTCTTGAAAATTCTTATGCACTGTGCCGTTAGATTTTGGCCAACTGCATATAAATATAAATATAAATATAAATATAAATATAAATATAAATATAAATATAAATATAAATATAAATGGAGAAGCTGTGATTGTTTATTAGTGGTATCTGGAGATTAGCCTGTCACTTTCTTCTTCCAATATTCTTTAAGAAACAGCAGTGATGTCACGTGCAACTGTGATCGTTTTTATTTTGTTTATGTCTGTCTATAGTGACTTTTTAAAAAAATTATGGAATCCTTTAATACATCCTGTATTAAATAATAGACTTCCATTTTTCCTGTTAAGTTACTGTTAAACTTACCTTGGATATGGTTAAGAATAGGATTATTTAATCCTTGAGCCCCTAGATGGGAGCTGTATCTAAACCTGTTGAGGTGAGTAGGAATGCAGCAGATGGGCTCGTTTCAGTGCCTACAACATTTCATGTTATTTGAAATAACAATGAAATCTGCTGCTTTTAGAGGTGTCTCTCTGGACAGCTGTACACAAACAGCTGTGCAGCAGTAGGGCAGAACACAAAGTATTCACCCAAACCTTTGTATCTGCCATCGTTCTAAGAACATTTCAGAGTCTGTGTGGAAGATGAGGGTTCTCTGTACTGCAGTAGTTTCTCGGTGCTGTACACCCCTCTCGTGTTTGACTGAGAGCCTTTCTGTCTCATCCTTTCATATGCAATAACACTCCAGTGCTCAGCTACTTGTTGAGCCTATTAACCCAATGGAGTTTCTTGCTGGAGGATGTTTAACTTTAAACAAACCATTCATGTTTCTACTTCTGTTGTTTCCCAGTATTCTGCAAACCAGGAATCAGGAATGGGAGGAGCCCTAGCTGAGCCGTTGTGCAGCTGAAAGCTGCATGCTTCCTCTTGGCTCTCTGCAAAAATGCTTTTATAAGTCCAGTGCAAGAAGTTCTAGTGCAGTTTGACTGACACTTTTCCACGTGCATCTTCAGGAAGGATCACTGTGGTGATAACAGCATGTTGCAATGTTTTCTGTGTTAGCCAAAGTCAGTCTCAGTGAAATGTAGCAATAGTGAAAGTAGAAACATAATAGTGCTGCATGCTTAACAGCAAATGCAGGTAATTTGAAAGTTTAGTCCATCTTTCTCATTCGTATCCTTGTTTTAAATTTCAGTTTCAGAAATGTGTCTTTCTGTTAAGCTTACCTTCAATCATACACAAGCTGTGGCTAAAACAGAATCTTCTTGTCTTCTTTTATTTCTGTGCAGAACGTTCTTCTGTGTGGAATAACTTATAGAAGGAAATAAAAATGCTGAGAAAATCAGATCTGTTGATGTAACTAAATGTATTTATTTCAAATTGTCATCCTGCAAAGACGAGATTTAGTAGAGAGGGGACTCTTTCGTATATGAGGCAAAGGAACATCTGCAGGTGCATCTGGAGGAAACACTTGGATCCTGTGTGTTGTGCTCTGTTTTTACTGGGCTGTTATTATTGGTCACTGAAAGGCAAGATGCCAAAACTGGACAGGAAATACTTTTTTTTCCCCTTTCTATGAGAGTTTTCTGACAAAAATATATTTTGCATAGAAGCTTCTGAAAATAATGCAGAGTTTTGTAAAAAAATTTATTTCCCATCCTCCCACAGCCTTTTTTCCAAAAGGCTTTTTGAGTAATCTTGGCTAAACCTAGTGTGTGACTTCTTGAACTGAATTTGTTATAAATAGGTGTTTCCACTCAGCTTTGCATTTTGACAAAAGAACTTTCGAGCAGAAACTTCCTGATTTTTTAGGCAGTGCTGTTCTAAATATAGGAACTCCTAAAGGAGATCTAAAAATGCTTCATGCTCAGGTACTTACTATTCAAAACCACTATGATGACAGTTCATTAAAACTTGAGAGATGGATTGGGAAAAAAAAAATCTATGCAAAGTCCATGTTTGTGCCTCTTGCCTCTCAAGATTTTTAGCATGTCTTTCCTTCATGCCATAGCACACACTCACCCTGAAAATAGCTTCAAGGCTGTTTCATTCTTCTGTGTCTGTGTCTCTTCTTCCTAATGGAGAACGTAGTGTTCCTTCTGGAAGCCTGTTGGCTTATTTCAAATGTGATGGAGCAAGTGAAGTGTCAAAGGTGATTATGTTCCTACAAGCTCAGTGAAAAATAAATGGCTTGGTGAAGAAGGGAGGACCTTTGTGAAAGATTCAGAAGTGCTCAGAGACCATTCATAGCAAACTGGTAGAAAAGCAGGCTTTGGTAATTCCAGTTTTTATGGAAGCACTTTTACCTGTCATAGGCATCTCCATTTATTTCATCTGCTGTTTTTCTGCTTTTTTTTTCCCTTTCCCCTTTCTTCTTAGAGGTGCTATTGAAAAAATGCTCATTACTTTGACCAAAACTCTGTCAAAACAAATGTGATTTAAATAGTCCTCTCCTGTGCACCACGTAGTTGCTGATTCATCGCTTTGCCTCTGGACATGGATCTGCTGGTGGACAGTTTGCCCCTTTGTGGCCTGAAGCTACACTTGTATTCCTCTGAACACACTTGGGACCTGAGGGACTTCATAGTCTGAGAGTTTGCCATACTGCACTGAACTGAGAACACATATTTCAGTGTAATAGTCCAGTCTGACACTGAATGATCCACCACCCCCCTCCAGAAGACCTCACATAAAGTCTATAAATTACCCTGTCTCATGAGATACAGGTGTCTGATCTGTGCCTGTCATTCGTATCAGAAGATGAGTGAGAGCTTTGGGATGCAGGTACATTGCTAGGACTTTGACCTGTCCATCTCATGGAGAAAAAATAATCTGCAGGGAGCAAAACCCAGCTGTTCTTCTATGGAGCATCCATCCAACAAGACCATCATACCTGTCCTTTAAATATTCAGCTTCGAGGGGGTTTTGGATCATATTTTATTGAAGTTTAGCTGATTTCTCTCTCTTTCCTTTTTTTTTTTTTTGGTAACAGTATTTTTTACTTTGGTACCTGCATATTGTGATTTTAAAAAATAATCTTTGAAATAGGATTGAGTTTCTATGGTACCCTTGCAGATTGGGAGAAATAGGGTTATCACAGTATTCAACTAATTGATCAAATTTATGTATACTGAAAAGTACCCATGCAAAATTCATTTCTTTCGATCAGATTCTTTGTGCTGGTGTCACAATTGTGATGATTGCACAATTCAGCTTCATCAGAACTTACATGATTCCTATAACTATTTTGATTAGACTTTACTTTTTCATTTTAACAATTCCTTTATTGAAAGGATGAAATGATCTTGGTGTCTGAAAGCTGTGTAATGCTAAAGGTAAGAGGATAAATTCATACTATATCACACAGTTATAAGTTCTGTTGCTGATTGTTATATTCGACTGTAGATGTTATTGTGCAAGAACAGTATCTGGTTTTAGGTGGATGGAAGGTTTTGGCCATGCAGGTAATATTTCAAGGTTCATTGTTGCCATTGGAAAAGTTTCCATAGATCCTGTTCAGTTTCACGCTGACCCTCATGGCTCAGTTTTGACCTTGGCAGCTCCTGGCTGTCGTGCTTCTGTAGGCAGAATTTTAGAACTGAACCTTGTAACTTGATCTTACATGTGTTCAGCACCTCTAAAAGGGCTGAAATGCAGAACTAATGTTTCAGGCTGTTCAGGTTTGTGAAACAGGACTTCAATTTGTCATCAGGCACCTTTGTTACTTCTGTCTGATACATGGCTTCCCAGGGAGAGGAATAAAATTAAGAGTTATGGGTTAATCAGGGATAGACTCGTTAAACAAAACGACCACAACAGTGGTCACCATCACCAGGGGTGAATTGGAATAACAGTTTTTACTGTATTTTGAAGTATACTGAACCAACTCTTGATTCCTATTAGTGCCATTCATGGAGTGTATATGTCTTGCTTTTATTCTGGTGGTATTCATGGAGCATCTGAAAGATGTCAGGGAGGCTGATAGGCTTTTAGCAGGTGCAAAATCAAGTCTGGCAACTTCTTAAAGCTACAAGGGTTTATCAGCATTTACATTGCAGCTTCCCAAACATTTGGAGCCCTTCTGCCCAAGGGTATGGTAGTCTCAGTAGCAGATGCAATGGAGGTTTATATTTAGAATTAAACACGGCAGCTATTTAAGATTTTTAGCATACATTTGTGACGTAAGTGAAGTGCCTTGAAATGTTAGTATTGGTAGGATGGATAATCAATAAATAGGGCTACCTAATTACTTGGGGAAAAAAACCCCTAATAATTAGGACTTAGAAAAACCAATGTGAAGAGCTGCATTTAAAATCAAATTAATAAACTGTACTTGCCTTTCTAACTCGTGGGGCTGGACGTGAGTCCTTTCAGAGTGAATAGCTCCATACCCTCGTGTGACTGCACTGTCCCAAGGCAGCCCTGGTTAGAAGGCAGGGCACAGCTGTGCTGCACAGTCATGGTCTGCTCTTTCCTCCCCTGGAACGGCTCCAAGGGCAAGCTCCCAACCTCTCCCTCTACCAGAGCTGCTGATTTGTTCAGTCCTCTGTGACCCAGGCTCCAGCACGTGCTGAAGGTTTACCTACAAACCCTCCACATGCTCTCAGCAAAGTGCTTGTTGTCTACCAGAGACTGAGCTGAGATAAGGATATTGGAATTCTTTGGTTTACATACATTAGTGTTCTTGTATATAAGTGTGAACAGTGACTATAGTGTGATAACTAGCAAACACATCTATATCAGTTACATTTGGGAAAAGAGTCTTTGCAGGTCTGTATACTGAAGTTGCCATTTTACGTGTGTAAATGCTCTCATTTCAAACACTCATCCAAATACTGACTGAGCATTTAGAGTTTTGAACTACTGTAATTTATGTTCTTTATGCTTGCTTTCTAATTAGCTCTACCTTTGAAATTTTTGCAGTGTTAGGTTTGTGCTGACAGAGTTGCTACTTGGCAGAGATTTCAGCTGTGAAACAGAGTGACAGTATGTGCTTTGAATTTTTAATTTTGGTTCCCTGTCTGGAGAAAAATGTTGTCCTTTTAGATTGTATTGCTTAAGAAATAGAAATTTATGAATGAGGATAGAATTTGGTGGTTTAGGCCATGCCCACATAGGAGTGGTGTAATGAAATCTATGAATTAGTCTAGGCAAACACTTGTTTTGGAGCCATGCTTTGTTATCCTGCAGCATAATATAGATTTACTTTGGATGTGAAAAATGAAAATAATAAGGACTTTATGGCAATCTGTATTTTGGTTTGTATCATATTTAGGTGTGTTTCAGCTAATTCTGAACAAACTAGCTATAGTACTGCATAAAATAGGCCAAACACAGCTCTAATCTTGCTCCATCTTTATTTAAGAAGAGTTGCAGATGTAGCAAAAATACAGCCTGAATGAGATGCCTGTGTTCTGCTGTGTTTTCCCTCTAAGGATGAAAATGCTGCACAAGTCATGTTTTAAACCAAGGAGATCAGCTATAGATGCACCTGATAACATGCACAGAGAGAATAATCTATTGCTTCTACTTTCCGACTATGGCTGACATTTTTTTCTTCAGGCTTCTCATTTGAATTGATTTCAGATTGATTAAAATGTTTCACCTTTTCGAGATACTAAATTTTTCAGTTACACGTGTGTGTATGGGAAAAGTATCTCTAAATTACTGGAAATACATGAAGCTTATATCTGGGTTATATTAATTTTCAGTGGAGAAGATTAAAGCAAGATGATCAAAAGCTGTTTTGCTGTAAGACACAAGTCCAAAACCAGTGTATGATTGTATTGAAAAAGTCTTTAACTGTATGTTCACATCAAAGAACAGAATAATGTGTTAATCTTGTCTGTAAATATTTATATTTATAATAGATGGTTTTGGGAACCTCAAATTGTATTTCAACATGAAATCTGAATTCGAATGAAAACTTTATTTTTTGACAGAGAAGCGTTATTCAAGAGTGCAGAAGGGAACCAGCCTGACAGTCATTGTAACTTTGACACATGTAGTAATTGATCCACAAGAAATTATTGGGAGGAGGTTGTGGTGTGGTGTCTGGACATGACCTGAAAAAGGAGGTGTACTGATTTTTTCCCATCTGGTTTTAATCATATGTAGTTGGCAGAAAACATCCCAATAATATTTTCATAGTTAACTATAATGGAGCATCTGCAGTTGTACCAATAATATTTTACAAAATTTTTCTTGAATCCAGATATTAGTTTCTGAGTTACAGATACTTTATTTAAAAGAAAAAAAAAAAAATCCAAGTGATACTGTACTGACCTCCTTCCTAGGTCATTCCTTCTGGTAGGTTTTTTTTTTTTTAGTTTAACATATTATTCGTAATTCCTACTCTAAAATTTGTCTGACTTCTATTTTTACTCTTTCAGTTTCTTAACATATGAAAACGTTGTCACTTTGTGCCTGTTTTTTTAAGTGAGCTCTTAATGAATATCATTATTCCAGAAAAGGTTAGATTTTGAGAATAGAAGATGAATTCACACTGTAGTTGCCCTGTTATGTTCTTCTCTTTAAAAAAAAAATGCTTGTCACTAATAATGTTGGGCATATGAAGCAGTAAAATATTTGCCATTAGAAACTGTTTGCAAAATGCCTTAATTTTGTACCTTGGTGCTGATAAATGGAAGAGATTTTGTTTGCAGAATCACCATGACATTGAAAGATGTTATATAACAGCCACAATTTTGGTTAGCAGGAACTCAATATTGTGTAAATATCAGAATAACCCAGCTGACTGCAGCAGGAGGTTATAGCACAATCAGATTGATTTTCCGTAATGAATGTTAATAATGATCAGTTAATATTAACTACTTCTTTCTGCTGTGTGATAGCAAGGGCTCCTGTTAAGTCGGGGATAATGTGACAGAGCTTTTAGGGTTGTGTGACATCTCATACAGGTGTGGAAAAAGCCCATCCTGTCAGAGGATCATCATTTAAAGATCCTGTGGTGGGTTTTGTTCTGCTCTTCTTGCTCCTGTGTGGGTACCAATATCTCAAAACATTTTGAGCAAGCATCTAGGTAAGTCACAGAAGCAGAATTGCTCAGAGGTCACGATGACTTTGCATAATGAGTCCATTAGATGCGGTAATCAATATCAAGCCCTTGGATCTTATGAATATTGATGAAGCAATTGTAGAGAGGAGGTAGATGGGGAATTGAGATGCATTTTGGCATAATCAGAGTAACAGTTAATGGTCTAGGTAGATTATGGTTCCAGTAACCACCTCACAACATTTTGGATCTTTCTAAGTTATCATTAATAATGGAAAAGCCATTATGGCATTTGCAGTGGGAAAAAACTGTACATGACTTGTGTTGCATTCTGCCCACACAGTGCTTCTAAAGACAGTGAGTGTCACTCCATTGTTTGAAAAACAATGGTAAAAATCCACTGGTGAAAACAGTGGGATTCCTCACAAAGTGAGGAATTATGTCACCTTTTCACTTTTCCTGTGAATTGTTTTTCTGCTTTTCTTTCTTTTTTTTTTTGGGTGGTTTTTTTTTGTTGGGTGTTTTTTGGTTTTTCTTTGTTTTTTTTTTTTTTTGTTGTTTAATTGATTGGTTGATTTTGCGTTTTCTTTGTCCTGATGATTCCCTCTTTTCTGTAGAGGAAAAAGAATCTGGAAGTTTTTGTGAGTAGTCATGAGCATTAAGCTGATTTTTGCACATGCCCACAGTTGTGTGCCCCTTTACCCTTCTGGCCTGGGTTTAGTGCGATGGCTTCATCCCTCTGAGCCCTGTAAGCAGCACAGAAACTTCCGAAAATCCCTGCTGATGGCTCACATGCAAGTGCTGGCTGAAATATGTTGCACTGGTATTACAGAGTTTGCAAGCACAAGTGCTTGTAGCTGGATTATAGAATCAATCATCTGATCTGTAGTGCAGCTATCAGTCTGCAGAATGGAGTAAACAAAAATTTCTTACCTTGCAGAGGTTGAGCTGAACATGTATCAATAGATAACTGGCAAACTTATGGAGGCTGAGGTCACTTCAGGCCTTGTCCTGAGTGTGGGACAAATCAGTCAGACGAAAGAAGATAAGGGAAAAGATGCAGAAACTGTAGAGTCAAAGTTGATGCTTTATAAAGTAAGAGAAGAGTCCCTGACAGAAAGACATTTGAAGTGTAAAAAGCTCTGGCCTATGAAAGGAGAGTGCACAATTTTCATTTCATGCTCTTTTGCCTGTGTAAGCAGCTGACGTGGTGTTGAAGGGCACAGCCTTTCTCATTCAGCAGTGGGAATGGATGGCTCTGAATTGAAACTCTGGGTCCGGTCAGAGGGTTTGTAAAAAACTTGGTTCAATCAGCAATGACCAACTCACTCAAGTCATAGTACAAAATCCTGAGACTTGATTTTTATTCTAGCATTTTTTTAAGAAAACCGGTATGCAGAGCAAGTAGGATTTTTTACATAAAAACTGCGGGGTGACTTCAAGGTTGCATCTTTTACTTCAGTAAATCACACAGCTTCCAGTGTGATGGAAGTGTATGTGATTAATACACACAGCATTTGCATAGAGGGCCAAATACAGTTGGAGTGACAAAAAAGTTACGTTGACAGAGGATATTTCAAAAAATAGATTTCCAGATAGTAATAAGTACATTTAGCTGCAATTGTTCTCTGGTGACTAAAATAAATACCTAGGAATAAATGTTGTCTATAAATAACTATTTGGCTTAGCACCAAATTTCTCTGCTGTTTATGGAAAAGCAGATAAAAAAAAAAAAGCAGTTGCTGTGACTTTTCCAGCATATGACCTGTTTTGACCCTTACTCTAGCGCTGTGAAATCAGACCAGTGTGGCTGAAAACTGTCAGCCACAAGTCCCATGCCATCAGAGAACTGTGAGAGGGACATTTAGAGGAAACTAGGCATATCAGTTTTGAGATCTTGAGATCAAGTTTGAAATCACAAAGGAATTATGTTACATAACTTTTCTTGTTAAATAGCATCACTAGAATGCGTGACCTTGACTGATTTTGGTGAAGTCTGTAGTAAATACTCTTGTTTTGTATTTATTTTAGAGATATTATACATTTTTGTTGTTGTTGGAAAGCAGAAGGGCCCTTTTGCTTCTTCCAAATAGTGCTGACATTCTACAAATGACAGCAAATATTCAAGCTGATAACACCAATAACTTTCTCTGTCTTGTAGTGTCCTGCTACTGAAGGTGGTGTCCAGCTGGACTCTGATAGTGTCTCACACTTGGCACAGAGTTATGGTCTCATAGAGGCCCGGCCACCACCTGTCCTTCTTGGAATATTTTTATTTATTTCAACTTGGTATCAATCAGAATTCTTTACATCAAATTTCAGTACTACTAAAGCTGGTTTCATTAGTGATGCCAAAACTTGAAGGCACAAAACACTGACAACTTACTTTCAAAAAATACTATTCACCTTTTTCTATCTGGAATTACTGTGTTACTCTGTAACACCTGGTAGTACCATAAGGATATTTTGCTGTCTGGTATTGCCTTGAGAATGTTGATTTAGAATCATATTTGTATAGTTCAATGCTAGACCCTGTAAGTTCACTCATGACTTGAATTTTCCTTTTTTGATTGCCAGGATTATGGGTATAGAAAAACAGAATCCATAGAATCGTTTAGGCTGGAAAAGACCTTTGAGATCATCCAGTCCAGCCATTAACCCAGCACTGCCAAGTCCATCACTAAACCATGTCCCCCATCTGCTAGATCATTTTTCAACCATTTATTTTCACGCTCCTCAGACAATGGAGCACTGAGTTAACATCATTGCCCTGTGTCACACTTGATGTCCCCTAGTTCTTACATGCATGTGCATTTTCAGCTTCCATTAACAAATATGTAGAAATTACTTCTTTTTCTTGCAAACAGTTACAAAAAATACGTATTTTATCTTGCTATATTTCTATTAATTTCTTCTATAAACTTTATGAAATGGTTTCTTTGTATTACAAACTGCTTCTATTCTGTCTTAGTTTTGACACAGTACCTTTTCATAGAAAGCTGGGAATGCAAACTGAGTTAAAAATACCTTTATGAGCAAGTCATTCTGCCTTCTCACAATCTTACTATGGTTTTAACTTGTACAATTGTTTTAACTTGTACAGGAGCCATTTTAGTGTTCATTAGTCCCAAACAGTGAACCATAAATATATGGCTTTAAATGTATTTATTCCTCAGCTGGTTTTTTTCTGCTATTAGCACTCACTTGCTCCAGAATGTTACAGCTTTCTGTGACTCTGCAACAAGATGCACCATCACTCTTGGGCAGATAATTTCCATTGGGTGTGCCCACAATTGCAGTAAAAGTGAGAGACAGGAAAGTGGTAATGTTACTACTGTAGGCTCAGCCTTCTTAATCCAGCTGTTTGACCTGTTTCAGCTAAAATTGCTCTAGAGATTCCCTGCCACTCCTTCCACAGCAACCTACTTGGAGTTCAGGGAGTGCAGCTTTGTTATGTGCAACCTGTGGAAAATGCCATCTTTCCTATCCCATAATGTGAATGGATTGGTTCATCTTTGATTCATGACGTTCAGTCCTTTCATGTGGATCTTCATCTTTACAGTCACCAAGCAGCTCCTGTCAGTTTGTGAACTGGAATACAGCTAACCATATCTACTTTAAAGCCATTTCTAAATATGCATGTGTGATTTCACTGCTTTGCTCAGACTTGAATTGGTTTTTTACTGTTTTCCTTCTGCAGACAGTTCTGTTTCTCTGAAGATAAATATTAGACCCTTGTTGGCCTGTATAATATTTCCCTTTGCCCTCTTGAGGGGTTTTAGTGGTGTTGTGGTGGGTGTTTGTTATTGGTTGGTTTGTTGTTTGGGTTATTTTTTTTTTTTCCAGATTTCTTTTAAACGTAATTGTTAGGCATTCTCTGGAGAGACAGTATGCCAAGTGATGTAATCAGTACCTGGGCCTTTCATTTCAGTGAAATGCCTACAGGTTGCACACACATAGTTTCTGACCCGTTTTGTTTAGAGCTACATCTATGAACATGGGCAGTAAAGCAGCCCTCAAAATTTGGGGATGTTTAACTCTTCTTAAATAATGTCTACAGCTACCAGATGGCTTATTAAAATCATCACAATGGCCTGTTATTTTCCATATTTTAGTTCTGTGGTTTTTAACTTTTAGAAGCAATAATTATAATTATTTTATTGTAGTTGTTAATATCAACTTTTTTTTAACATTAATAGAAAAAATATGGGAGCCCTCTGGTGGGCTGTCCAATCTCTGCATATGTCTCTGTAAATGTATAAATAATAAAATAATAAATAATAAAATGAAGTTGGTTATCAATCCAGTGCCAAAGTGAGAAAAGCCCCCAGTGCATGCTTATTCTCACACTCAGTTGGTTTAAATCCTATTGGTTGCACTTTTGGTAATCCTTTGCATTGCTTCTTGAATTTCCTCCCCGTTTTCTAAAATGAATTTGATCTGAATGGAAACGGTGCAACCCTTCCAGCCCCGTGCATCCCCTGCTCGCAGTGCTGTTCACATTAATCACTGGTTTGTGTGTGCATATGAACAAGGTCTTGGGGAGGAGGAACCATCCATGTAAATCGTGAATCCCACCACAGGAGGTCATTCCAGCTTGTTGGGGGGACATAACCACAGCCCAAGCCCTGGCCTTTGCTGGCAGAGAGCAGTACATAACACAGCCCTCCCCAGTTTCATTTATTATTTTGTTTTCCTGTAAGGCTCCAGGCCATGCTCCAAGGGCTACTCTGTTTGAAGATTCCAGAAAAATCAAGGCAAAGAAAGAACACTTGTATTTAACATAAAAAATAAAGGCATTCAGCTTGATTATTGTTACATATGCTTGGAAAGGCTAACAGTTTTGAGAAATTAGAAAGTTATTTACAGTATAGACAGGGCAATTATGCTCTCTTTTTCCCTGGGGTTCTCTTGGATTCAGAATGTACATACATGGTTTCATCAGCTCGAGAAAAAGAAATCAAATGCCTCTGGAACTGATTACATAAAAGCAAAAGAGCTCTTCCTGTCTTTATATGTAAGGGGTGGTTTTGAGGAAAAAAGCAATTTTTTTTTTACAAAGGTTTAAAAGAAATTAAATTATTTTTCTTTAAATTTCTTTTTTTTTTCAGTCTATTTCAGTGGCAAAATGGGGGAAATGAAAGAGACAGAATGGCAATATAAACATTGAATGAAATAAACTGAAATGTCAGTGTACTCTTTTTTTAGATAGCAGAACAAATATCAGTCTACTTATATATACCATTTTTGAAGAAAAAAGTTAGTTTTTAATCTGTCTTGGGCTTTTTAAGTATAAGCACTTAAATTCTTTTTCAACGTAGTTTTATTTTTGTTGTCTTTTAATAATGGAATTTTATTGCTGTGTAAAATAGAAGTCTTTTTGCCTTCCTGTGTAGTATAAAGCCTCAGTTTTCCCCCTATTAGATAGATTCCCTGAAACAATGGTGAACTATATCATGACAGCAATGCTGCATGGCCTGTCTGAAGTCAGGCTGGAAGGGTCTCCTTCATCAGAAGGTTGAATCATCTGTTCAGATTCTGGTGCCTGTTGTTATCTTCAACGTAGTTTAACCTGATCAATCCCTATAAGTCACTAAAGAGTTGTCTGTCTGAAAGGAATGAGAGGAGAGATTAAAACCGTATGAAACACTCCAGTGTGCATACTGAAAAACAGTAACTCTTTCACATTGACTCTTTATGAATGTTGTATTGCTTGACACAGCCAAGGCCTCAGGGTGCCCTGGCTTCTCCTCCTTCTTCATGTGTAAAAAAAGCACTTTTTCTGAAATAAGAGCAAGTGCTATGGGAGCTGCTCTGGAACAGCCATTCCAGCTTGCTTCTCCATGTAGACAAGTGCTTGCATTGTACTT
Organism: Daphoenositta chrysoptera; assembly: GCA_013397915.1. Lineage (NCBI taxonomy): Eukaryota > Metazoa > Chordata > Aves > Passeriformes > Daphoenositta > Daphoenositta chrysoptera. Next base: position 1,352,453 of record VZRO01001591.1, on the reverse strand, counting down.
GCCATCCTTGTTGGACCAATATAAAGCTCTTTTTCTTATAAAATTGGCAACCAAACATTTGGAAAAATTTAGCCTAATTATTCCAGTTCAAAATCTTTTTAATGACTGTAATATTTATAACAGTAGCATAAGGGGATGAGACTTTATCCTAGTGCTATAGTAAGGTGGTAGAGCACCTCACAAAAATTAGGAATTTGGTTGTATACCAATACAAATAGCCAATTCCGTTCCTCTTAGCTGCTGTCCCAGCTCCAAATAAATATAACAGTAGAGTATTTAGAGAAAAAAAGATATCTTCAATTGAATAAAATGACTATTATTCAAATTGAAAATGCAATGAGCAGACAAATCCAATCATACCACTTATGACTTATGCATGATGACTGGCAGTGTTATTACATTAGTGTAATAGAGCTGACTGCTGAAAAATTTAATGAATTTCTGGGAATGTACAATGTGGACACTTCCTAGGCATGATTTAAATTGCCATAGTGTGTGTGTATGTATATATATAATTTCATGCAAAAAAAATCCGTAATGCTTCTTCATATAATTTAAATTATACTTGTCTGTGCTGCTGGAAATTAGTTTTTTGTTTCCTGTGGTCCTTCCAACTCCTCCTGACTCTGCTGTGGTGGTGAATGATGTGTTGGGGAAGATCAAAAAAGAAGGAGCGTGGATCATAAAATTACTAGAAAGCCTCATGGTGGAACTACAAACATGAAGTGAAATTCAGTTCTGTGGTTAGCAATAACAGAAGTTTCAACAAAATTCCAGAAGAAAAAAAAAAGGAGGTGGTGGAAAATTTCTGCATTTGCGGATTGTTTTGTTCTATGTTTTGATTTACATTCAAGTAATATCAGAGGCATTTTTCCTTAGAATGATCAGGAATTTGAGGTTCTTCAGTGCAAAACAGCATTATGCAAGAAGCTTGCAAAATTGTTGTATTTATTTGTGTAGCAATCCAATTTTCGGAAGTCAAATAGGCAGAATACTTGAAAGAGTAGATAGAGTACAATTCATATTGATATTTGTAGCACAGGTTTCTGAGGCCTTTCAAATAGTTGCAAAGAAAACATTCCAAACATGAAAAGAGCCTCAGAAGTGTTGAAATTATTTCCTGAGTTTACAAGAGAGCCTAAAACAATAGCTGTGAGGTGTGAATAGCTTCCTTCATTTCAGTTAGATGTAATTTGAATTAACTTACTTGTATAGGAGTTGTATGGTCCTACTTTGCTAAATCATAGTTCAGTTGATGAGGATGTAGGAAAGATGATTCATGGGCCATATCTGCTTAGTCATATTTGCACATTTGCAGAACTTTCATTTCACTTTTAAGTTTCTAGCTGAGCTCAAATTCCTCAGACTTCATCCTCAAGTTTTACTGGTATGTGAAAGTTGGTTTCACGGGGGATGTGAGGTTTGGCTTTTCTCTAGCTTTAGGAAGTCCTTACGTATTTTAAGCACGAGGAATATTTTTCCTAATCTTTTTACAGAAGATTAAGTGATCAGGGAAACATCTTCCCCTACCTTTTCCTTAGTTCTCTGCGCTGTATCTGGGCAGGGAGAGCAGTGAGATCCTCTGCTGGTGTTTGAGAGCCAGAGTGGGGCTGTTGGCTTGGGTTAACACACCAGGCTTTCACCCACACGACCGGGTTACCTGGCACTCCAAGGCCAACTCCATTGCTGTGCATAATGAACAAATGTCAAATGATATTAACAAAAGGGTGAAGCAACAATGCCAAAAACGTTTTTAAACAACTAAGTTCATAATATATTGATGTTTTTATTACTCTCACTGGCTATTGCACATGCAGAATAGTCTTGAAACAAGGATAGCAAGATCTGCAATGAGCTTCTATACATCAGGAGATTATTACTAGTTTTCATAGTAAAATAATGATTGAAGAGCATAGCTGGCACAAACATAATGGCCATTAGGAAATACATTTCTGTAAATATTTCCTGAGAGAAGTTTGAGAGAGCTCCAGTAAAACCAAGAAGGAACCATTTTTAAAACTAGTCATGGGAAATCATAGCCAGTATGGCTGATATGTAGCAGAATATTTGGTCACAGGAAAAATATGGGCACATTCATAGTACATAAAAATCCAGAGATTTTAACATATAAAATGCATTGGAAGTTATTTCCATGGTAATGATACTGCAGTATAATTAAATGCTGCTGCAGTAGTTTTTGCCTAGAGAGCTTTTCAATCTGGACGAGCATGTTGTTACAGGAGCAGCTTCACCTGCAATTCCTTTTATTTCTTGTAAAACATTATCCAGAGACATGCAAAATAGTAAGAAGGTGCCCATTTCTTCCAGAAAGGCATCAGAATAACCTTCTGACATACACTTTGGTTTTCAGAAGATGATTTTCAGCTATGCTGAAGTGCTAAACGCTCTGGTTTTCAGGAGCACTTAATAACCGGAGCCATTTTGGAAAGTCCAAGCCTGAGGGCTCAGGGGAGGTTTAATATGAAATACATATAAAGCTCTCTCTCTTACTGTATTCACTAGTGTGTAATGCACCAGGAAGACAAAAAGTAGATGCCAAAAGAATCAGGGAGCTTTCTTCTTCCATGCCTGAGGGAGGAATTATTGTGTTCCTGCAGATGAGTGGTCCTCTAGGCACTGGATTCCCCCTCTTGAAGGTGTCATTAAAACTATGATGGTTCTGAAGAGCTGATAATTTCTGTTGTTCAGTCTCAAATACATTATGAGGAGACAGTTCAGGAAAGAGGGAATTATTTATCATAGTAAATATTACTTGTATTAAATTACATATTCTGCATTTATATTCACAGCTAGTAGATATTTTCAGATATGTTTTACTACAGACAATTTGTGGAGGAAACTTCTTTTTATCATTTTTAAATGAGTACTCTAAGGAATGAGAATTTATTTGAGACTCACTTGAACCCATGATCAAAATTTTTAGTAAAGATGAATGGGGTGATTCTTTATTGTTAGTTGCAGTTCTCAAAATCAGTCTAACTGCTTTCTATATGGTTGCTCTGGAGAAAAAAAAAATCTTCTTTTTAACTTTATGGTTGTTTAATTCCAGATTCAGTAAAATTATAGGAAACTAAGTACTAGCTTACAGTTGTGCATATATGCAAGTTAAATTCTATGAAAGCGTGTTTTTTGCTTTTGTTGTAGTCTCAAAAACCAGCACCAATTTGTGCTCTGCTGTTAAGGGAGAAGATTTGGCTTCAGAATCACTGATAGGTATGAATTTACTTCCTTCTGCTTTCTTAGGTATAGAGCAATAAATCTTTTCTGAGAATCAGCCAACTCTGTACTGGACCAGAAAAGCTGTTTGTTTAAAGAAGGGTCTTATACTCTTTACATTCTCTAATTTGAGAAAGCAGATGGAAAAAAATTACATTAAACTGCTTTTTGAGACAGCAAATTTATGCTACCCTTATTCCTGCTCTTCCTGATGGTAAGATTTATGGAGTTGCAACTGACTCCCTCAACATTCTCACTGGATTTGAAATAGTTTTAACTATTGGTGGTTGGATTGCTGTTTTAAGTCTTATAAGTAATTCATTGCCTGTTAATGCTCTCCTGCATAGAGCTTTAATTTATTGTCATAAAATTTATCATCCAGCAGTACCTTTTCTATTGGCATTTAATATTTTCTAGCTTGCTAATGTGTAGCTTTCAAGATCAATGCAGTATTACTCTTACCTATTCTACAGCTTCCTTGCTATACTTAATCATCTTTAGTGTAGCACTGGAAACTACTAGAAAGATGATTCTTAGCAAATGATATTAATATTGATGGTCTATAATTAAGTCCCAAAATGTATAAAGGTGGTAGCAGAACTGGGTGTCTTTACCACACTTATGAAAAGACAGCTTAAGTTTAAGCATTAATACTTTCTATATTCAATAAAACTTTAAAGATTAAACATCCGTCTTTCCCAGTTTCTGGGTCTTACAAAGAAGAGAGGCAGAGAAACTCAGTGCTGATCTCACAGTGCAACTCGCAGTTTATTAATAAAGTCTATTTCTCTTTTCAGTATAATTATGGATGCTTCAGGCAGGTGAAAACTGTGGAATCTTTTCTGAGATGGCAGTTTATAAAGAACAGAAAGTCAAGTTATTAACCTCTAGAGATCTAGTTTTAGTTGCACAGTGTAAGAGTAACTACAATAATTTTGTAGGACAAAAAACAAAAAAACTTAAAAACTTAAAGAGCTTTGGCCTTCTTATTGTTTGGTTTTTTTTTTTTACTTTGTGGGGTTTTGTTTTTATTTTTTTGTTTAGGAGCTGCTTTCTCTCAAAGGTTCCAAGTACTAAAGTGACACTGTTTCTTTTTCTGTTTGAAAACTCCAGACAAAAATGAAAACTTCAGCTTAGTTATCCGTGATTGGTTTAATATCTTGAAAATTCTATATACAAGATTTTGTTCAATGAGCAAGCAGACCTTTTTTTTTGGAAACCCTGCAGGAGCAATGGTAACAGTGCTGATATTTATGGATCTTGACTTTATTCAAGTTGCAAGCATTTTATCCAAGAATATGTCTGCTGTTTATATCTGTTACACTGATGAGTAGATTAAAAGATATTTGATATCATTATAGACTTGAAACTGAAAGCAGCAAGAAAAGTGAGGGCAGGGGAGAGGGGGTATGTTGTATTTTTGTTGGGGGTTATTTAAAACAGTGCATTGTTTTTTCTTTCTTTCTGAAGAAGACCTTTGAGCCTCATATCAGTTGGAGATACTATTATCTCTATTTTACTAGGAGTAGAACTATCTCTTTGCAGTGGAAGTTTGTGTTATTGAAGAATTGCTGAGGCATGTGACTACATGCATGTAACGTTCTCTGCTTAGCAGCAGCTACTCTTCCTCCTGTCTTACTCACTAGACTGAAGGAGTCATTTGTCATAAAATCAGTAAGACTTTATCAAAAGAAATATCACTTAAGTACATGTTGTCTGTATGTTGTCCTTACAGACATTTAACCTATTTTCGTTTGAAGTAATTTTCTTTACCATTAGCTCTTGTGACGACTTAAAGGAGAAATAAAATGTTCTTCAGATGTAATGGATTAGGTACTGATTATTTTATCTTTATTTTGCTATTGCAGTCTTACTTGCTATGTCTGATGGTTGCCATATGCGTGCTCTTGACCTAATGCAAACGTGAATTCCTTAAACCTCGTTCATTTTGGAGTGTTGCTAAATTGTTAATTTAAGTTCATATTTTGCTTCATAGCAATTTGTTTGTGTCTACAACCTCTTAGCTGGCTGTGTTGAAGCCACGCCGACTCGGCCTCGGAGATGGAATGGGCGTTCCCTGCGTCGGTCCTGTTCTACCCAGCTTGCCTGGCCCATCTGCCAGATTGACCCCTGGCAATGACCTGCTCTGTTCTTGTGGACAAAGCAGTTTTGTTTTGACCACAGACACTCTGATGTCCTGCTGATGAATATTTCTCCTGCTATGTCTGTTTTGTCAGCAGGAGAATACCTTACTGTCTTTGTTTTTCAGAAGGATGGAATTTGCATTTGGGCTTTTGGATTTAAGCACTTCTCCTTATTTATTGCTTGAAAAATTATTTTTTAAATAATGCTTATAATCTACACTTGTGTCCAGATCTGGGTGACTGACAATGTTTCTTAATAATATCAAATAATCTCACAAGTCATTCAAATTTGAATGCAGGAATTTCTTTGTCCTTCACGTGTACTGACTCTATGTCCTAGGCTCATCATGGAGCGAATTATCCCTAAAGATGTCTTTCAGCCTAAAAAAAACCCACTTTTCTTGTGCTCTGTACTTACATACTCACATGTAAGCTGTACTACTGAAATCTGTTCAATATGGGTAGCTGGTAAAAAGGCATTTGAATGTGCATGCATACTACATAATTGTACTTTATACTGTGATTGCTATTCCTATAAAGGCTAGGGGAAAATACATTTTTGTGGTCGTCAAAACAGGATCAGAGCAGGGATTCTTTCTACATATTTGCCATAGCAAATTATCAGATTCTGAAGGATCACTAAATGAACTGTATTTAAATTTATATGCTCACAATTACTTTTTGTAGACAAGGCCTCTATTTTTGTGAAGATTAGTAGGATAGTAGGATTATTTAGAATGAGAGCAAATATTTGGTGAATGAGTCCTTTTGAAGTTCAGGTGCAACATACAATAAGATGGAACAAGATGGAAATTTTAAAATGGAATTCAGGTCTTGCAAGAAAACTCTTAAGTTAGCAGATTTTTAAGATGCAAAGTACATACTTGGAATCTAGCGTGTATTCCTAAACTGATGGATTCTTATGCCTTGAAGAACCATTTTTCAGTAGGGTTAGATGAAGACTTTATTGCTATGGCAGTTCAGTGTTCCACAAAGATGTCTGGCGTGTGTTGTAGTAAGATGTCACTTTGGTGCACCTCTATGTCATCAGGTCTGAAGTGGGAATAATGCTGTGACAGAAGCATGAACAGTCTGCCCTTTTGCCTTCTTGTTCATTCAAATTGAAGAAGAAAGCAGATGCTGAAAGACAGTAATTGCTTGTCTCTGTATGGTAATGAGGAGGATTTGTCTGCTTTGATATGTAACCTGACCAGGACTAGAGACTGTGCCAGGCACAGAAAAGGGCTTGTGCAATACAGCCCTAAACATGGCTCCTGTGGCTAATTCTGGAGTTTCTAGCCTTGACAGTATGCTTTATTTCAGTTATTTTTATTTAATTATATATGCTTTTGTTAGCTATGGCCTATGTTATAGGCCATGTGAGTAATGGCAGAATGCCTAGATTTCAATCCTTTAATGTGGCTAGTTATGTGTCCCCTACAGGCAAATATTCTGAGTGCTGGTCTCTCCCCAGGATATCCATTTACTCCTCTACTGCATCCTGACTACTTAAAATGGCTATGTAAAAGACCATTATTAATGACAGATAAATATATTTTGAAAGGAATTTGTCCACAAACATTGTACTGTGTAGCTTAAGCTTCAAACTTTTTTTTGTCTAGGTAACCTTCTTACATCCTTGAAATGGTGAAAATTTGGTGTCACAGTGTCTGAAGCAAGATGAATTTTGTTTGCCATCCTCAAATACTAGAGGCCTGTAGATAGGTATGTAGTGCAGGATGTTCCTTGCTGTATGAAAAACTACACGTGGTTTGTACTAGAAGGAAATCAGCAGTTTGATTGATGCTTTTTATTGAGGCATAGGCACCTCCATCTTTCTTTTCTCCTTTCCTCTTGAGTCAGAGGAAAAGTGTACAGCTGCTTGCCATTACAAGTTGAAGGGTGAGGGAGAAGACAGAGAAAGAAGTAGCATGAACGAGGGTCATTATTATCCTATGAATTTCTTAGCAATATTTTATTAAATTGCATTAAGATTGTTAGGTGTGCTCATGTCTGTCATTATTGAACAGATAAAAACCAGGCTGTAGTAAGGCAGGATGGCTCTTCCCCTAACATGAAGTTATGAAAAGCCTTTGAACCTAACTATAGTGTGTGTGGTGATGGTGTTACAGCTCACTGCAGGGTTAGAATTATTTGAGTTAGAGCAACAACAGAGCTTAGCACTGGAGCTCAGTAGGTGCTGTGTCAAGACCAAGTTCCTTTGAGAGGAAGCCGGTCATGGGCTCATTTCACTTCTTTTGTTTTGCAAAATCAAAACAGTGGCCAAAAGAAATTAATTATATATAGTCTTCAGCTATAGACAATTATAAAAGTTTAAAGGCTTCAATTGTGTGTATTATCTGGAACAGAAAGGCCAGAATGTAGGAGTCCTCAAGAGTTAGGAAATAATTTTCCCACTGATGAACTGTTGTCTGACAATCTACCCCATGGAGCCATAATTTTTTTTTCTGTCCACTATTTGGGCAACTCTTGGATAAAACACTGAATTAAATGTGTCCAGCCATATAGCCTCCGTGTCAGACAAAGGTTTTCCTTACCTTTGTTAGAGGCTAAGGCAGTTTTTCTTTGATTCCCTCCACCAGATATTAACCTCTTGTACCACTATTATTAGGTACCCACATTGCCAGCTTTGCAGATTTGGTTTCTCGCTCACTGGATGAGTCTCTAAGAGACACGTTAGCAGGCTGTAACTTAATTTTCTCGGAATCTTATTGGGATCTAATTTCATGTACTGCTATTTGTTGTTATGGCAACAGTATAATGAGTTGAGCTGTATAAGGGTGGAAATATCACACACAGTTTCTGTTCAGGGTAAAAATGACAAAATGGCATTTCTATAAATGGTGTTCCAGAATAAACTGCTTCAGTGGGACTCATGAAGTTTTTCTTCCAGCTAATTCTTCATCATTCTACAGTTTTTAAAGTAAGTGGCAGAGGAAGAATTTTAAAAGTAAAAATCCTGGAAGAACTTTTTATAAAAATAGCAGGAAGGTTACCCTTCTCATTTAAAGTATAAGAAATAATAAAAAAAGGCCAAGATACTGTGTCCAGAAGTGTCCTTTTTAAGACCTTTATTATATTAAAGATTATTAATCCAATGTATATTTCTTTGCAAGATAACTTTAACTGCCAACCATTTTAACTAAAAGAACAATGCTTTTACAATGTCACATAATTGTCTCATAAAAATAAAATTGTGTCCCAGTAAATTTGATATAATGGATGCTGTCATGCTTGAGGGCTTGGTTCCCTTCTGGGAGTCTATATGGAAATATGACAAACATGTTATAGGTGTCCTTACGTGGGTAAGGCCTGTGAATATAGATGCAGTACTTGCATTATTTTTTTCTTTTATTATAATACCTAATATATAGAATAAATCACGTAACTTGCTTTCTGGAAAGCTGAAAGATAAACTTGCTGGAAGTCCCATGTCCATCTAATGCCTAAATGGATAAACCATTGGCTTTTATTCCTTTCTCAGTATAGAGATGAAGAAATGTTTGAGTGTTTTGAGATCATCTTGCACTTGGTGTGGAACTAAATTTACACCACTTGTTATTCAGGCTTATTCCATAAATTAGGGAGCATTTTTGAGAAGCATGGATTTAATTTATCAGAATGATGAAAAGAGAAAGCTAGAAAGCCAAAAAGATAATATTTGCACTAAAGAAGTTTGAAAGCAGAGAAATACTATTACTTCTTGAGTAGGAAAAATCTATTTATGCATTAACATCCTTAACACTTGTAAAGGTATTGGATCAAAGAATTGCTTTGCTGCTTAATTGAAGAATGTGGGATGCAGAATAGAACTTTACATCCCAGGGGCTGGGGTTAACCAGTAGGTCTGCAATTCTAATTGCAGCTGAACTTTTGCAAAAGATCTGGCAAATTTTTTTAGTATTTCTCAAGACAGTTGCTTTCCATCATCTGCCATTTTCAGTCTTTAGCCTCCTCTAGCTCTTATCTGCTTATTAATGTACAAATACAGAAAGCAATTTATCACATAGTCATAAACTAGGTTTTCAAAAGGCTATTCAAGCTTAATGAAATCAGGCCCTGGCAGTCTGGCCCAGTCCCAGAGTCTAAGGCAAAAACACCACAACAGGAAAAGGTTGCAAGTTCAGATCAATTTTCTTATCTACCTGAAAATGTTAAAAGAATACCATCATGCATTATAAAATGCATTTCTAGCAGCAGAGGTCCTGGTGCTGATAAAAAGCAGACCATTATCTTGGGAAATGGAGATAGCTTCAGCTAGATGGACTAAGCATCTGTCCTAGCCCAGGGACAGGATCACACTCTGTATGTTTCTAGCTGGAATGAAGACAAGGGAAACATTTATCTAAAACTAAGGGAAAACCCCATGCAAATAGTTGTGATCATTTGCTACTACAGTAGTAAAATTTCCTTATTGCAAAGATCATGCATAGTTAAACAGTTTATCTGTTTAATTACACATCTTTTCTCAGTGTGTGGTCTAAAGTTGTTTTTTCCTAGATTTGTTCAAGTAGATGGTCAGAACATAAATAACTAGAATAAGGCCCAAATGTGTGTGGAGGCACCCACCTCCAAAGGTTCCCTGCCCTAGGAAGAAAAAAAAAGGGAAAAAGAAATTTAAAACTTGAAGCACTGTTGGTACCTTTTGCTATTTGTTTAATTTGCCTCCCTTCTTTCTATAATGAAAGATGTCTTCATTGCATCATAAGCTGGCTGGGATTGTTCAGCTGTTCAATTGTTTAATTACCTTCCTTTCAAGTCACTCTTAGGCATTGTTTGGAACATACTGGCTGCTGAACACTCCCAGATTATCCAGAGCTACCTTTATCCAATCCAGTCTGCATTTCAAATTTTTCTGGTACAAACAGTCCGATTCTTCCTTTTTATTAATATGAACTTTTAATTGCAAATGTTCTCCTGAGAAACAATAAAAAGGTAGGATTAAAAAACTTTCAGGTAGTATCACCCTGTAGGTGATCTTATTTTGTTTATTTTTCTTATTATCGTGGCTACTTAAATGGCATTAATTGGCAGTGTTATGATAAAACATAGAGGAATTACTGTGCTAGTCATGCCATCCTTATAGACGGTGGAGAAAACTTTCTACCCTGAAAAAGAACCAGTATGAAGAGTATCTCGTTATTACATCTTGATGGTGATTACATGGGAAAATTTTTGCATTCCATATACTAAATAAAGTAATTTTGCAATGATTATGCAATTAACTGGTTTAGGCTTATGCAGTTCAGTTTGGGTTTTTTTGCATTTGAAGAATCTTGCTAACACTTCCTTCGTATTGTTCTAGCAGACTTTGGATGGGGGAGGAGAGACAAAGATAGATTAAAAAAATAAGATCCATATTTGGCCTCGTGGTGCTGTGCATGTGAGCTAGTACATTATATATATATATATATTTACACACACACACAAATATATATATATAAGCATGCATACATACACATACACACACCCCTACACCACCCTTGTTGCTTGCGACACAGTCAAATGTTAGCCATAGATCTATACCCAAATATATCACATTTGTGCACTAAATAAATTGCTTAAGTAAATATTTTTAACCCTGAAAGTTCTCTTATATTTTTTCCTTTGGAAGAGGCAGAACTTTTTGTTTTCCAGGAGGTCTGAGTAATTCACCAGAGTTCTTTATTTGATGTAATAATGAAATTTTCATGTTTCTGCTTCTGCCATAGTCAACGCCTTTCATTTTGTTTTATGAAAGGTATTTTGTGGTACTTTTCATAATACCTGTAGAGTACCTTTTTTAATACATTCAAAAGCTGGTGAAAATAAAATTACTCTTTATGTCAAATTGAACATCCAAGAGAATATTTACCTAAAGGTTTCTTAATAAAGTATAAGCATGGATTTATATTTCAAATGGAGATCCAGCATCTCTTTTGCAACACTGTGGTCTCCAAAGCACAACATCTAGAGACTGATAGTAGAGGTTGTAAAATCTCAAGAGGTGATGGTAATGTAGCAATGTACAGGTCTTGTCAGAAAAAGTAAGTCACCCTGCATGACAGTGTGTTTCATCTTTGACTGAAATGTTGCTATAGCTGATATTCCCAAATGCACTTCACAGACTTGTCTGATCCTCTGGGTTTGAAAGAAGGCAAAGGAGGGGATGGATGCTGTACAGGACAACCCAGTGCAGAGCAGAGCACTGTCTTACCTACCAGCCTGACCAGCCTGTTCCCTGCAGGCACCAAATAAAGATTTGAGGGATCTGGGGAGCAGCAGCCTCAGCAGCTCAACCCACCAGCACCCTTTGACGTGGGGCACTGCAGACAGGGGGGAAGACAAGCCAGGTTTTTCAGCTTCCTGTCTCTGCTGGCTCCTATCTGCCAGAGAAATCACAAGCAAAGGACTCGGCAATTTCCTTTCCCACCCAAGGAAGCGTGAGAGAGAGCAGAGGATCTCCCCTGCCCCTCCTCTGCAGTCATACTGAGCCGTGGATCTCCCTTTTCTCACCAGCAAGGCAGTGTACAACTGAGTGGTAAGAAAAAGCTTAGAGTCATCTGTTAGAGGGATGAGTTTTCAACGAGTGGGATGTGAGGAAATTTTAGAAAGGTGATTCCTTAGGAGAAGTTCCCATTACATTTTTGTCTTGGTGCCTCATGTTTTGTTTAAAAAACAGCACTCCATGAAAGATTACAGCTTAGAGAGTGAACAGTTTTTTTACAAATTAATAATGAAAGCTAGAATGAGGATGGTTTGACAGTATTTTAAAATTAATGGCCTGCCATAGAGCATTTCTCTTCTTTTTTTGCCTGGACCTCTGGCAGTGTAAATGAGTTTAGCAAATCAAGTTTATGTGAACTAGTTTCTGGTGCTTTTAGCAGAATTATTGATGACACTATAATGCTGTAGATGCTACTGATTAAGCCGAATATATTGATAAACTATTAATTGACAGGCTTGAAAGTGGAATATTGAAAGATTACTTCTGAAATACACTTCAAGTAAAGCAAATAATACCATTGCTCACAGTCATACAAACTAATTTGATGAAAAAAATGCACATATGAGATAAGTATCCTGGTTTTTAGGAGAAATATGCAGTGGCTTATTTGGAAGGCTGCTTGAAGAAAGCAGCCCACACATGAAGAACTTGTCTTTCTACATGCATAACACAATTTAAGGGTTTTATTTTTTTTAATTTTTTAGACAAAGCTTGATTTCTGTACAAAACTCCAAACTGAAAGAAGCCTCACATAAACATGGGCCTCAATGCAGACATTTTTCACAGCTGCGTTCTTTAGAAGCATTTTTCCAAAGTTGTAGTGATTGTGTCTGCAGCACAAGGATTTCCTTGGTAGTATAATTACATGCAGGATCTGGCAGCAGATCTGATGTGTAATTAAAGCTTTGTGTTGTGTATGCATGGCAAGATTCTGGTAGTAGGGGACCTATAAGGGCAGCTTCTGTGAGAAGATGCTGGAAGCTTCCCCTGTGTCCAACAGAGCCAGTTCCAGCCAGCACCAAGACAGACCTGCTGCAGGCCAAGGCTGGGCCCACGGCTGACCTCGATGGTGGCAGTGCCTCTGGGGCATCATTTTTAAGAAGGGGAATAAACACCTGCACACTTGCAGGTGGAGAGGGGCATGCGAATATGTGAGAGGAGCAGCTCTGCAGACACAAGGTCGGTGCAGAAGGAGGGGCAGGAGGTGCTCTGTGCTCTGGAGCAGATTCCCCTGCAGCCCATGGCGCAGCCCATGGCAAGGCAGGCTGTGCCCTGCAGCCCAGGGAGGTGCATGGAGGAGCAGGGAGGTGCCCAAAGGAGGCTCTGACTGCTTGGGAAGCCCACACTGGAGCCAGCTCCTGGCAAGACCTGTGGACCTGTGTTAAGGGAAGCCCCAGGTTTGCTGGCATGACTTTGTGGAAGGGATCCATGCTGGAGCAGGGGGAAGAATTTGAGGAGCCCTTCCTGTGAGGAGGAAGAAGTGACAGAGACAATGTGAACTGACCACAACCCCCATTTGCTATTTCCCCGCACTTCTAGGGAGGAGGCGGAGGAGATAGAGAATTTGGGAATAAAGTTAAATCCAGGAAGAAGGGAAGGGTGGGAAGAAGATATTTTAAGATGTAGTTTTATTTGTCATTGCCCTATTCTGATTTAATTGATAATAAATTAAACTTATTTCTCCAACTCAAATCTGTTTTGCCTGTGACAGGAACCAGTGAGTGATCTCTCCCTGCCCTCATCTCGATCACAGAGCCTTTTTGTTACATTTTCTCTCTCCCTGTTCAGCTGAGGAGAGGAGTGATACTGCAGCTTTGGTGGGCACCTGGTGTCCAGCCAGAGTCAGCACACCACAAACTTCTATATTATCTTGCTTTGATTGCAGATAGCAGTATTTGAGCAGTTCCAAGGAGTAGTGAATGGATTTTTGCCCCATATAATTGCTTCACACTGGGAAGGGGTTCCATGCAGACTGTGTCAGCAGCTGCCTCCTTGGCTGTCAGTGGCAACCTCTGCAAGAACTTTCCTTCTTATAGGTCCTCTCTGACTTGGGCTTTAAGGAGAAAAAGTGTGAGGGTTTTTTTTCAGCATTAGCCTAATCTGTGGTCACTGGGCTTCCTATAGACAGTTTAGTTTGTCACAGCTTTAAAATAGAGGAACAGCAGTAATTATATAGGCAAGTGAGTAAGTATATGTTTATATATAAGATCCTGCAGACTTGCAGATATTCTTTGTGGAAAATCAGGAGCAAAGAAACTAAAACTCACTAAGCAGCAAGCACTCTTGCCTATTAGTAATCTGAAGTCTACTTTAAAGAGACCCGAGAGTCTGATTCTCTTTCTGTCTGGCCGTATTTCCAGCTGAGGTTAGGTTTAGGTTATCCACTTGCAAAAAGAGTCCAACAATACTTGCATAGAGTATAATTGCTACACAAGTATTATTATTATTATTATTACCAGTAGTTTAATTGGAAGATGAAAAATGACAAATATAGATACTTATACATTTTTAGAAAATCCTTGTGCCTACTATGTCCTCTTTTTTCCAGTTAGGTTGATAACCACTGAGCCGTCCTTCCTCTTTCTTTTGCTTCTTAATTCTGCACTTACATCGTAGAAAGCCTCTCAAAACCATTTTATTCCTACCTAAAGGAGAAACTGTACTTTGCTGTGTTTGAGTAGAAGATAGCACTTTGCTCATCTGCTTATTTTGTGGTGCTGCAGTGGGAGGGCTGGATGGCAGCAGTGGTTGTGCGTTGTCGCCGTGGGAGCCCTGCGGTTCATGTGACTCTCTGCAGCCTGAGCAGGGTGCCACAGCCCCTGCAAGTGCCTGAAGTCACCCACAGAGCAGCTGCTCACCTGAATCACGTCCATTTAGGCTCAGGGGGCATCCTGGAACCCAGGCACCATTGAAAACAAAAGGATTTAAGCATGTAAAAACTTTGGTGAATCATGGGTCTTCCTCGGATTGTGTGCCTGGTACGCAGGTGTGCAGAGCACCAGGGCCTCCTGGAGATGCTGCTTCCCATGGCTGAGTTTGAATCTCCTGAAAGGAGTGGTTTTCTTGCCAGGTGTGAGCAGGGAAGGTTGATTTGATAGCTTTTGTGGAAGTTCTCATGAAACTTGAGCCAATAAATTCTCTTTAGATACGGATAAGTAAGGAAACTAATACTGATTAGGAAGAGTTTTTGACAGCAATGCCTCTGTGCAGGAGCATAATGTGACTTTTAACAGAAGTGGGGATAGAACAGACTGAGAAACTCGGAAAGAACGGGTTGCATTTCTTTGAGCAATTGCTATGGGATGAGGAGGAGGAGCAGTACTTGTAATGGGTTATTTGCTTCTTGGAATAAATAATTAATCTCACTATAATAGTCCCAGCCCTCCTCATATCTCTGAAAGATTTCTGAATGAGCCTTCAATGAACTCTAAAGAACCAAGATGGTCTAGTTATGGTAGTACAGAGCTCTGTGCATGTTAATCAGTCTCTTGAAGACTAAAGACATAAAAGATTCAATAATACCTCACGGAGTCAATACATCTTTTTTGAAATTAATTCTAATTCCATCTTTTTACTGTTAAAAATGAGAGGGAGCATGTGCAAATGTTTAGCCTGTGCATTGCTTTGCAGAATTATTCTATTAGATCAGCAGGCTGGGGATGAATAATTAACATGGATAATGTAGGGTGTTTTGTATGTGTGTTGGCTGAATGGGCTTGAACTGTATTCTTTGTCATGACACAAAGCAAGTTTGTGAACTGTGTTTAGTGTATTGATAGTGATTTGAAAGCTATTTCAAGGTATTATATAATCATTTACAAAAAACAGAATACCTCATCCAACTCATAGACAAGACAAGGAGCAGCTGCAGTTGCTCTGACTGCTGCTGGAACCTAGGCAAATTCATTTCAGAAAAATTGTGTCTATTCCATTTTTTCTGTTCTCAGTCTGGACATAAACAAACAAAAATCTGTCACAGAGCACTAGGGCACAAGACGTTTTGGAACCACCCATCCTGGTTAGTCTTTCTGCTTTTTTTGAAGTACTTTTTGTCCATTATGGGCTTCTTTGGACCAAAGAGACAGGTGTCATAGTGCACAACTGGTTAACATTTTGATTATTCAATAAAGGCTCTCACCCCTCACAAGGAACCTGTGAAAATAATAGTTGCTTCCGTAAAATAGATATAAGGAAAAACAAAGTATACTGCTATTGGAGGAACTATTTTTGCTAACTTGTGGCACTATTTTCACTAACTTATTCTGAGAATTCTGCAGGTGTTAGCAGTAATTCTAATATAAGGAAAGACGCATCATCAGGCTGATTTAAATTGAAACTGCATTAGGACAGTTGTAAACTTCAGTGTAATTGCAGTCACAAAAATATCAAGCAGAAAAGGACAATCTGAGGTCAAGAGTGGGAGTGGAAATGCCAAATTCAAACAGATGAACATAGAAAAGGAAAAAGAGAACTTTTAGAAACACTAATGATGCTTCTAAAATGATATAATTCAAAAAATATTCATTTTGGTAAGTGTGTAGTGGGGTTTCGCTATGCTTATTGCACAGCAAGTAAGTTCTTGCTACCCTTTTTCAAAAGGATGTTGTGACAGCACCTGTCCCGTCTGCTTTGATCCAAAAACTGAATTTAGGAGCGTTGAGAAAGCAAAGGCCCCAGTTCCTGTTCTGACAGTACAGGGGGCCTCAGCTTTTTCATGAGCTAGTTCATATATAGCATATGAAAAAAAGGTGCCAACCATTTGTGGCAGAGAGTGACAGCAGTCACAGCTTACTCTTCCTATCCTGGTGATGTCTTATATTTGGAAAAAAAATGCTTTAAAGAATCATCAGAATGTGTCACCTGGGGGGTGAGGATGGGCATTAAGAAAGAAACTGTATGACCAAGGTGGTTATTTTGGTTCCTGACTATTCTGCCTCTGTGCTTTGGAGTGGGGCAGGTGGGGTAGCCTGGTTCCAGCCGTGCCTCTCCCTCCAGAATCTCCTGTCATACTTAGTATTTATGCCTTGGCATGGAGTATGTCATATGGCAGAAAGGGTGGAAATTGCCAAATGAAATGTCTCTTAGTTTTAAAAGAAAGAAAATTACTGTCCTCCAGTAGCAGTCTGCAATAGCAAATGTGGCAAGTAAACAATGATAATGTTAGCTGAAATGTTCTGTAAATGTCTGCAGGATATTGTAATAAACTTTTCCATTATTGGTTTCCCCAAACAATTTGCAGTCTAACAGCACTGGAGGGCTGCAGTAAACAGAGCAGTTTGATTCTGCATTGTAAACCTTTTCTGAAATAAATAGGAAATACAGCATTTTTTTGAACAAGGGGAGAACATTCAAGTCAAGCTATCTCATTTCATTCACATTCCTTTGCCAAGTGTTTCCTTGGTCTGGCTTTCTACCTTCAGAGGTGCCTTGGCTCTGGAAGCCAAGTATCCTAGGGATTTAAATAGCATTTAGGTCCTCAGAATCTGGGCCATGTTTGGGATGCTGTTCTGTGCACCAGAAGCGGTGTGAAAAAACGCATCAAATTGGAGTGAATGAAGGAACAAAAAGAGCCACGACTGCTCCGTGGTTCAAAAGCAGAGGGAAGAATCCAGGCATGAATGTTCTGAGAGGCAGAAGCCCCATTTGTAGATAAAACTGCTGTGCTCTGCTAGCTTTTAAGCTTTCAAAGTGTTGGCACTCTGTCCTCTGTTTTTGGCTGGTGTCTTGGGATAGACATGTGGAATGTGATGCAGCAGGGGGGTGGGAAATTTTAAAGGGGTTGGAAGATGGAAAACAGTTGGCCCAAACGAGTAAAGCTGTGCTGGTTCCCTAGTACAGGGTGGAAAAGTTGTTTCTAACACTCTGATAAGGAGGCTTAAGCTCCTGAATGGCAATTACCAGTGCAGTCTATAGGTAGAAATCATTCATCAAACTGTAGCGTTTTTCCTCCTCTCTGTCACTGTAAGCAAGCATTTTTCAGTCACAATGCAGAGAAAATCCAGCTTCTCTTTTGTCTGGAGTTGTTTGAATCCTCTGAAATAATAAAAAAAATTCTGGGAACTGCTGCTTTGCATAATTTTTTTTCCAAATTGATGCAAAGATACAGATCTGTTCCTAAGAGTCAAAATGCCATAAGGAAAGAAATTGAATCAAAATTATTTTCCATTACCATAATTTCTTTGTCTGGTAAAAGTAATTTATTCAAGTTTACAGGATAGATTCTCTCTCAATTTCATCGGTGTGTCTCAGAAATTTCCTTACCTCGGGAAGGATACAGTTGTGGCTTTCAGGACTGCTGAAAGAACATTTTTAGAAGCATCAAAAGCAGTTGAAGCAGTTCTCCCATATTGCTATTAAACAGCAAATTAACAGCTTGGGCACTGAGGCCAGGAAGGGGGTCTTTGATAATGCAGGCTATTATATGAAGTTTCTAGTTTGAGACTGTTTTCCTTTTAATTGTACCAGTAAGTTTAAAAGCTATACTCTGATACTAGTCCAACCAGATCTCACCAAATATAAATAATGTATAGCAGGGCCCTGGTTTTGTTTAGTATTTAGGTTGCAATGCTTCTGCTGTTCCTGGATACCTGGAGGGCAACATCAGGTTTTCTTGACTTTGGGCCTGAATGCTGGCAGACAGGACTTTGTAAAATTTAACTCTAAGTTTAGCTCAAATCTTCTCTGGAGCATGAGCAAAAATACGTTTTGCCATCCCGAGGGTGACAAGCCAAGGTTTTCTGCTTTTGGAAGGTGAATGAAAGCTGGAAAACAGAACTGATCTGAAAAAGCAGTATTCCTCCCCTCTCTGTGGGGTGGGAAAAGCGGAGCTGGGAAATGCTGCTTTTCAGCAAGGGCCACCCCAGCCATTACCTCAAATATCACAACCTGTTGTTCTCAATGGGGATCTTGATTTTCCAGGGCTGTGTTGGAGGAAAAGGGAACAGTGGGGCATCAGCGTTACAGATGTTAAATTAGCTGGTGATGGTCCAATATGAAAGAGGCTATGCAAATATAAGAGCATTTAATTATGTGAAAGTGATGTACCTGTAATTGCATCTCTAATTAATACTATAATTGATATTAATATGATATTCATTTTCTTGATATTCATCTTAGTATGTCCTTTTTCTAAGGGCATATTGGCAGTGTCTTTTGGAGAATCTTGAGAATGTACAGCCTTATGCTTCCTGTTGGAAGTCACAAATTGTGAAAATTAGCATACAGCCTAATGTTGAATTGTTCTGGGAAATGAAAATGAGAGTCTGTTTAAATGTGTACTGTAAGCTGGCATAAGCTGGTTCTCTCCTTAGACCTTCCTGCACTGATTTTCAGCATGTTGATGCCCTGACTGAACCTGTCAGGCGGCAGCGCCAAGAGACAGAGGTGATGCTCCAGCAGAGTTGACAAGGGAGAGGATTATTTCTTCCACTGGCAGCATGGATTTATAATGGTCTAAAATGACTTCGTAACAAGAATCTCAGTGGGGTTTTTTTTCTATTAATTTGAATAGGAAACAGCTCTCTGTGACCAGTTACTAACATTGCTTGGATTGCTGCTGTTCAGCCGTCAACTTTCTAGTCATGTGATTTCATGGAATTTGGATTTAAGATAACTTTTCTTTTTCCCTAATGTTTTCAGTTAGAGAACACATCTGATTATCTAAATGCTTCCTCAATTACTGTTGTCAAATTAAAATTTTATGTTTTCCTCTGTTCACATACTTTTTGCTTTTATATTAGTTGCAAGGTTTCCAAGGGATGTATAAACATTAGTAAAATATTTCACAAGTTACAAATTATGTGCAATTGTTATTCTAGTACGGTGGCTGGAGAAATCCGAGACCTTGTGAATTATTCAGATGTATGTCATAAGGCTGCAAACGGGAAACAGAGAGAGCCTATGCTGATGAGTGCTATGAGCTCTGACTGACTTTGAGGTTAGTCCTGCTTTGAATGGGCTCCCAGCCAGATGACCTTTCAAGGTCTTTTCCAGGCTAAATTATTAATGCACGTGTGGGGTTGGGGTGCAATGCCACCTCAGTCCTGGATGCAATGTAGATGTATAAGCAAATAGCAATGGGTGAGGTTAATAAAGCTAAAGAGAAGCTGAAGTATTACATTTCTTTGTATAATCTAGTAAGGAGAGACATTTTCCATAAGGGTAGTTATAATTCAGATTTTTGTTGAAAATGCAAAAAGTCAATTAAAAATTGATTTTTAAATTAAAAAAATCAATTAAAAAAAACCACCATCTTCTAAAAATTCAAACTTCTGTTCCTCTTATAACTGACAGCAGTCAAATAGAAATTAATCACGTACAGTGGGAAGTTGGTAATGAATACGTTATACTATGGCTAATGTCTGCTGAGCAGAACAGAGAAGCTATTTAATATAAATGTTTTCCTTTTGCTTTAGTTATGTTGAATTCATGTTTTAGATGTTGCCTATTTCTTTTTTCAAATTTTATTTCACTTGAAAGAGTTTTTCTTCACAGGAAGAAAAGCATTAGCATTCTGTTTAACTGCATGTCGCAGAACCTAGCTTAAGGGCCATTTGCCAATATGAACATTTTGTCACTAAGACACCGATGATGCATACATTCTCTCCAAAAGTATTTATAATAGATTCCCGTTGCAGCTTTTTGCTCCTGAGTATTGTGCAGTAGTTCTGATTTGTGGAAAGAAAAGAAAATTATACTGCCCAAATTTTTTTTAGTAATTTTTCGTGTGGGTTAATGCTTACTTTTTCATTAACTTGCTGAAATCTGTAACCTGGCATGGGTATTCCAATAACTAAATGGTATTAATTTAAAAGGTACATTACTAATTACATTACTAATGCTTTGCACAAGTTTTTTTCTCTGGTTTCAGTAGACTTCTACTTTAATGTGCTACAAATAATGAGATGTACCATGATAGACACAATGAAATATACATGTAAGAGATAGCATTATAATAATTTGTGATAGCAACAATACTATCGTTTTGTATTTTCAAATCCCAAAATGTGCCCCAGAATCTGATGGCTCTGCATTAGCACAGCCTCCAGCACCATGGGGTTAGACTTGTAAAGCAAAACTTCAATGCTGAAGGATCCAGTGTCCACACTATGTGTGTTTTGAGGATTTTACTTTAGACAAGCTCTTGTCTGCCTTAGTTTTGCTGGAAAAGGGCCTAGTTTGTGCTTTCTGAGAGCATTTGGTGATGTGGAGCAAAGCGTGGTAGGTAGGGATGATCAGGAGACTTGCTTCCCAAAGGCACACTTAATTTGAGATTAAATGCCAGTGTAAACACTCTTCATTCCTTGTAAGAGGGGAGCCTCGTGCTGTCTTTTTTCCTCTTATACACCCAGAATCTTCCAGTGATTATAATTTTGCTCCAGACAACTAGTATCTATGAATGTGACAAATCATCATCAACATAATACATTCTGGGATCTACATCTGTCATCAATCATTCTTTTATTTTGCTGCAGTCTAGCTGAGGGCATTTTGATTTTTGTCAGAAAACACTGAGGAGCAGAAAAATCTCTGTTGAGAGGTAAAAGCATTATGTGCAATTATTTAAAGTTATAAATAGTAGGAGCTACATTTAACGAGCTGTATAAAAAGATTGTGAGATCCATTTAGTTGGATTCTTGGTTTTAGTTGCAAAACACAATATTTATTTTAATTGATGATACACATATAAATGTACTTAAGATTCTTTGCAGGAGGTATTCCCTGGAGCTTTGCTTCAGTAGATTTTCTGCCTGGTTTCACTTGAGTGCAGTACGCTGCTAAAGCTTTCAGGCTCATTCAGGAACCACCCTGTTGGGTTAGCAGGTTAATTGTTTGTCGGTTGTGGTGGCAGGAGTGTGCACAAGCCGAGGGGAGGAGCAGGCTGCTCGCTGGGCAGCGCTGGTGCCAGGGTGCGGTGCTGGTGCAGGACATCCCCAGGGCCGGGGCAGGGCAGGAATGGCCGTGGCTCTCCGGCCGGTGACCCGGGGGAGCAGCACGAGCCTTCCTGACCTGTGCGCGCTGAAATGCATTCCATTCTGCCCGGGTCCTACTGGAGTATGAAACAGAGGAGAGAAAAGTCAAATAGACTGCTAGTTGAAGCCCTATTTACTAATCTAGTAAAATAAGTAGTGATCTGTTTTAATAGTGATAAAAAGAATCTCTTAAAATTATGGATGGGTATATAAAATTTTCAATAAATGCTGTTATTTTTAATGTGTTTTCAAATCGGAGCTCTTCCAAATTTTTAAGCTGAATCTGGCATTAAAACAATCGTTTGGAGGTTTTTTCCCCTGAAACTTTATTAACAATTAAATGTAAAATAATCTGATCTTATTTTAAATTGAGGTTTCCAGTTGTACAAGCTTTCAATCTGAAAAGCAGCAATTCAATTTGCAGCAGCTAGAATGCTCTGGGAAGACACGTACCTTTACCAGCCCTGAGGGCTGAGTTACCCTGAACCAATCCGTTTTTCATCATCGTTATTAGGGGCAAATAATTTATTGTGCAAGCCCGTGAGGTTGCACGGCCTCCCCAGAGCAGTGCAGCTCCTGAGCAAGATGTTGGTTCTTCTGCCACCGTGTGGTTGTGCTGCTCCGAATCAACGACCATTTTAGGAAAGGTGCACCTGTCTGGCTTCTATAAAAACAAACTATAAACTAATCACAGTTGTTTTGGTTTTGGTGATCAGACTTTAACTTCAGCTGTGCTGTTTGTAAGTGTTAAACTTGGAATTACATGTTTAGAACAAAGCCGTTTCATTCAGTAAAATTGTCTTTTCATCTGCTGGGATTTACTATAAATTGCATATTTTTGCCTTAGCCTTTTCTCCTGTTGAAAAGAAGTAATAACGATCTTTCTTTGATGTTTGAGAACGCTATTGGTCCCTAAATTTTGTTGTCAATAGTGAAATTAAAATGCCCAAAACCACATTTGAACTTTACTGATTAAACCTTTTTTCTGTTTCCCCCATTCACTACAATGTATTAAAAAGTTAGTCTTTGCTTAAAAATATAGGAGAATGCCCACTCTCTATTTAACAATTTCCATTTCAGTGAAGAGAGACTTGTAGAAATGTGTTTGCAGATGGGTTCCATAAGATTTTTGCTGCAAATTCCTTTTTTATCTATTCATAGGATTCAAAATTGTACCTTCAATATGAAAACTAAGTTGCAAAGAGCAGACTTGGCATGCTTTTTACAAGGGTATCTACTTGTCAGACCTATTGCTTTTCTTTCCTTCTTTCCATGCTATTTTCACACAGCTCTTTCAGATTTCTTGTCAAAATAACCAGCTGCCATAAACCCCGTGATTATTACGTAAGCCGTGCTGCTACTGAAATACTCATTAACATGGGAAGGTACATGTCATTTCACACCATGCATTGTCTGAAATTATAATTTTTGTTCTGAATAAGCTTTTTACTTTTACTCCCCTGTAATAAAAGATATTTTTAGTAGAAGGGATGAAACTAAGTTTGAATGTTGAAGTATGGGGTCTGTGTGAGCAGGCAGATTTGAAAGGTGTAATTAAATCACTTAGCTCTTTTTTTATTAACTCCACTGAGCGCTACCTCTGAGGCTCAGTCATCTCCCTTCTACTGTTAATGTATTTAAAATATGTTCAATAATAAAACCTGATTCTTTTAATTGATTTTGCAGATTTTGAAACCTTCAGTAAGGCAACCTTTTTAGACAAACAGTCTTAGCAGTTGATTCTCAGTGCTCATTCCTTTGTGCTTGAAGCACTAGGTCTTACATTAATATATTAATGAGCAGAGTTTTGTTATAGGATGTTTTTCAGTTATGTTTTGGAAGACCAACGCATCCCTCTGAAGATTTTCTTGGATGCATTTGAATACATTTCTACTGTGCAGATGGACATTGTGTGTACGTATCGAAAGGCTTCAAAACTGTTTTGTAAAATACAATGAAAGATGCTTTGCTAAAGAGATAATGGTTTTTGCAAAATGCTAGGACTTTCAGCATATGCTGGAAGCAAATTCCATACAGCTGAGTATTGCTTGGGCAGATAAGGACAGGCACCACAGCCAAAACGATTCAGCAAAGTTTAGAAATGCAAAAAAACTTGAAATAAAGAGCCAAAAATATAATCCTTTTACATTTTCTTTAAACTAGGTCATAGAACTGTTCAGGAGCAAGTCTTCAGAGAATCTTTAAGTGAGTTCCACTGACAGGAAAAGGTAGTGCATTCACCTGAAACAAATAATATGCTCATTAATGCTTTGTGGGTGTGAGCTTTTTAAGCACAGTAATGTATTTTTACATTTTGGAGTCCCTATTTGAGAAGCACACACCACGTTCAGTTCACTCTGCAAAGGGAATCCATTAAACGAGGTGAAAGGACAACACTGCAACTAATAACAGCTTGTAGTGTCATGGGTCTATGTCACAACATCTGAAATATATACTAAGTTTCTTCTATTAATTTAAATTTTGTTTAATATTTTTACGTATCATTCTTCTCTGACTGTTTTTCAGGTGGTCTCTCCGTGTAAATTATAGCATTCTTTGAAGGCAGTTTGCAGGTTATTTATGACTGGGTGGAAAAAACCCAAATAATTGAAATCTTATTGTATCCATTAAATAAATTTTTAAAATGTGGTAGTTGCCTCATAACTGAAAGTTAGCTAGAAAGTTTTTCTGGAAAAACAATTCCTGTTAGCTTTCCATACTGAGTGCTACCTCTGAGGGTAACATTTTGGAGCTACTTAGAACAAGTAGCATGAGTTAAAAAATAACATATTGTGCAACTTACGGGTATGATAAAATGCATCATTGTTCCAGCTTACTGTCACAAGGCAAAGTGAGGTCCTGAAATTTCTAATTATATGTTGGATCATAGCTTAAAGTCTTCAGGGATCTTAAAATTTATGGGATATTTATGGGTTTTACACTTATGACTGAAAGGTTTGTCAGCTTGAAGCCTTGAGTAATGGGATGTTTGAATTGCTGTCTTCAAAGGTTTGTCTTGATTATGAATCTTCTTATTTTCAGAATGCTCAGGTTTTTTATAGCTCCTTTAATAATTGGCTTTAATTTATCTTTTATGATCTTAAACATTAACATATTTCTTTAGTATTTAGAGAGGCTTGTTTCCTAGGAATTGCCTTTCTCAGAAGTTCTTTTCTTAAAATTTCTAAATGTTACTTCCAGTTCTTAGTAATTCAGCAACAATTGGAAGCAGAGCACTGTTCCATGGACTGTCACTAAACTGAATAGACTTGAAAAACCTCAAGCACTAAGAGGAATATTTTCTGCAAGAGGAAAAACAAAACACTTCTACATGATGCTACCTCTTAGGAAATTTGGTTATGGTTTTGTTCAAGAGGCCCAATAGTTACACCTGTGTTTAACAGAACAGGTTAAAGGTGGTGATGAAAGCTGTATTGCACTTACAGATTAGAATTTGTATTAGTAAAGTTTATAAGAGACAGTCTCTGTGCTGGTAAATATGCCTTCTTATGCAATCTTCCAAATTCCCCAGATGAGATGTGATTATAAATTTCACAGGGAGAGGAGGGCACAGCAGAACTGTGTACATCTCTTCTGACATCAGGTTTGACTGTGTATGTATCTATATGTGCCCATAAAGGCATGCCACATGGTATGAATGTTAAATAAAAATATTTAGCCTGTTTTTCTAAAATTTCACTTCACTGCATAAAGCATCCACATCCCTGTGCTGAAGCCTGCATTTAGGGTCATTATCTCAGTCAGGTCTGGGGAGATCCCCACTGAGTGTGCTGCTTTGCAGCTGGGTTTGTGCAGGACTGGAGTCCAGCTCGAGCTGCAGGGCTCCCAGGCCCCTGGATGTAACACATGGGCAGAAGTGCTGAGCCTTGGTTGCAGATCTAATCCTACTGCTGCAAACGACTTTTAAACTATGCAAGCACTGGGCTTAAAAATACTCATGTGCACTGGTCTTCCTTGAAGACTAGTCAATGAATCATGATCTGCTAGAAAGATTCAATAACCAAAAATAAACCAGAAAATCCTGAACTCCTCTCATGAAAAAATATCTTCTTTCACAGTAAACCATAATCACTAAATTAAAAAAGTTGTCTGATTTATCTGCCTGTCTGCCTACCTATTACATTGTAAATTGTATCTGAAAATCTTGTCAGTTTTGATATACACTGTTTTCTTAGCCCTAGATAAGGGAAGGGAAGGGGGCCACCATGGCCAAGGCAGTGGAAGTAAAATCATAGCTTTTATAAGTGGGGGTTTAGAAATAGGTTTTTAGGAATAGGTTTCTAATTTTTGTTCTTCCAAGACCCGGAGAGGGAGGAAAAGGGAGAATTGGTGTTTGACAGTGTTAGAAAAAGAAATTGATTGTAGGAGAAATGCTATTTCTCATGAGTGAGACTTACATGAAAGAATAACACCATTGCATGTAAATAAAAAGAAAAATTATTTTTTTTAATTAACAAATGAGTCATTATTACTGTAGTCTAGTATAATCTGTTACTTCATTTTAAATGGAGGAAAATTTCTATTTTAATTTCTTAAAGAAGTCTTATGCTTGCTGAGGGATTTTTGCTTTGATTTTGTTACGCGTAAACTAAAAAGCACCTTAAAAACCTGTTCCA
This sequence comes from Daphoenositta chrysoptera, assembly GCA_013397915.1. Taxonomy (NCBI): domain Eukaryota; kingdom Metazoa; phylum Chordata; class Aves; order Passeriformes; genus Daphoenositta; species Daphoenositta chrysoptera. Next base: position 1,325,956 of record VZRO01001591.1, on the reverse strand, counting down.
AAGAACTGTTTTTCTGAGAACCATTTCTTTCTTTATTTTATACGTGCAGAGACAGATTACTTTTGTGTGAGTTTACAGCAATATAACTCAAAACTCCTGGCAGTTTATCAGAGTGGGTCCCTGACCAAGACCATTATATTTTAGCATGTATGGTGTTTGTGTCTGAGGGGGAAACAGCTGTTTTAGAGGTAGTGCCCCTTAAAGAAATGAGGGGTGGGCTGAAAGAGTTCCTGTGCTAGGACCAGTGGTATAACACCATGTTAAAAAGGAAAATTTACCAGGAGTATTTCAGTAGCTATTAATAGGAGTTCACCCTCTTGTTGCACGAGTGACCCAGGCAGATGATGTTCTGAAATGTCAGCAGGAAGTTACACGTTTGTGAGAATGAAAGGAAGGGGAAAATGTAATGCAAATAAAACCAGGGGTCTTCGCTGGTCAGACAGCAAGTGCTCCTTGCATCTAGTGATTGTCCCATTAGTTTAAAAACTTGTAAATGCCCAGGTCAGTTTATTTTGCTGGTGATTCCAAACATGCTTCTAGGGCAATGGTAGAGCCAAACAACTCCTGCGTTGCTGATGGCAGGCAGCACTGATTTGCTGATCTCTCCATACTCAAACTGGGATCTTACTACTTTTGATTTGTGATGCAGCTTTCTACTTCTTTCTAAATAATTTACAATTCATTTTCATCGAAACCACAGTTCTGGCACAGTTATCATAATGTTTCAATTGGCTTCTCTTATACTAAGATTTATTTTTGCCCTTGGTTTCCAGGAATACTTTCTATCCTGTTTTTCTTCCTACTGGTAAAGATAAATACAATGCAGAGGGAGGATCATATTAATGATTTTGTGTCTGTCTTTCCATCTAAGGGACAAGTGTAATTTGTATTGCTTGCTGGAATAGATATGGGAATAATTATTTTAAATAAGTCTAGATGCGGCTAATAATAGTGCTAATGCTTGTTCAGAGGAATGCTTTCTTCCCCCTAATGTTCTGTGTGGGCTGACTGAAAATCACTTAGTGACATCTAATTTTCTTGGCCTATTTCTATGACTTTTTCCCCACCATGGAACAAGGGGCATTGTGTAGACTACGATGATGTTCTTGCATGTAGCAGAGTAAGCAAACTGATTCCACAACATGGAAATTGTGGTCCAGGTTCCCAAATAGAGGCAACTATTCTGAATACCTCTGGGTTTGGATATAGGATTTAAGACACTTTTAATGCAGCTGAGTTCAGACAGCTTCACTGTGTCCTATAAAATCTATACTTTCTAGCATAAGTTTGTTGTAGTGGTTCCAAAACTACAGGATCACAAAATTGGTAACTGGCAGTTGACTGGTTTAGATTCACTGTGTGATATCAAATTCTCACATTCAGGGGGTGTTCCAAATACATCGAAAAGTAAGGTTTTCATGTGTTGGAAGGGGTAATACTGGTAGCTTTAAAAAATCTTGAGGATTCACAGTGAAGACTTTTCTTTTAAGAGATTTTTGGAGTGCTCAAATCTTGAAATGCTGTGTTTCCATTTCCTTGCATTTCTTTTCTAAAGATGTTTTTGTTAAAAAACATCTTTATATGTTTTTTCTCTTTGTTAAAGTCTTTTGGTTATGGTTTTCCAGAAGTGGAATAAAGAAAAAGTCAGATTATAAATGTGGTTTTATTTAGTTTAAATTAGCTTTTTAAATTTTTTTTTCCATTTTTATTTGCATTTCTTAAAATGCATTCAATATTTTTATTTGGCTACTGTATGCTAATGGCAAAGGTAATGTTTTATTTTAAAAAAAAATTAGAGACAACTTTTCAACATGTAAAGAGTGTATTTTTGATTGTCAATACATAGTTACTAAAGGAAGAGGTTTCATAGGGTATATTAGCTCTTATTAGTGTGATTTCTGATGGTAAAATCTCTTTTTAAAGTGTGGGATAATCTCTTAGGGTGTTTTTGTCTCCTCAAGAAGGAAGCTCATTTTTTTCTGAATTAAAATGATTGTAATAAACTATTTCATGAGTGCTGTGATGTGTCATGGAGAGTCAAGTTAGAGGCTCCAGCTACAGAGCTGGCAAAATTGTTTGAGGTTTTGGTTTTTTGGTTTGTTTTATTTTTTTTGAAGGAGCTTCTCTCTAGAGGTTTTTTTTCTAAAGACAACCAGTGTTAAAAGGATTTTCTCGAGGAACTTCTGACACCTTCTTAGGTAATTCACACTGAGAGAAAGTGAGTGGGAAATCAAAATCTCCTTGAAACCAACTTGGAAATGCTGCCATATGTCTTATTCTTGAGATTATACAGGGTTGTTTAGGAAAAAAAAAAAAGAAAAAGAGAGAGAGAGAAAAAAAGAAAGAAATTCAGTCTCCAGCTTTCAACTGCCACATCCTTCAAACAGACAGTTCTGGGATCTGTTAAATGAAATCTCCATCCACCACACTTTGCAACTTGTGAATTGATAGATGATACAGCTTCCTGTGGTGGTATTTAAGTTTACCATGGGAACAGCTAAATCAGTGACAGCAGCAATAAGAAGGCACTGAATATATTTTTTCAACTTACAGCCAGCTGACTTTCACATTCTTATTCAGCAACCTGATAAGGCTACGTTTAAATGAATTATGTAGTGTTTGAATATGAGCAGAGGTGCTGGCAAAGCAAGGAGGACAGAAAGGTTTTGAGATAATGGGCTGTGACCTGAATTTTTTAAGGAAAGGTTTTTTTAAAATGTCTGCTATCTCTTGACTTGTTAATAAACAAAACAATAAATGGAATGAAGTTTTAGAGGTTAGTTTTTTAGAATTGCTAGAACATTTTGTATCTTTCCAGTTTGGACACAGACAATTAAGGTTTCTTTTTTTATCCCTACTGTAAGTAAACTGAGCCAAATTCTCCTGGATTTTATGTATGTGTCTCTGTTCTCTGGCGTAAGTGTAGAGCTGTAACCAAAGATAGATCTTATCCTCATGTGGCTATGCATTTAGAGCATTAAGTTTTACAAATAGTTGTCCTTTGTGCTGCAGGCAGTCTCCTTGTCATTCTCTTGGCTCTCCACAGATTTTGGTTGGACCCAATCCTCCCTGTGCTCTGCACAGGTTTCTAGATGAGTTTTGTGCTGTCAGTGTCAGGAGAACTTACCTGATGCCTTAGAATATCCAAAGGTAGAACCACTGGTGTGAAGACAGGGTCAGTGCTAAACAGAAAACAGCTACAGCACTGGAATAATAAGAGAAAAATTAAATCTACAATCACTCTAAGAGCTTTTTGTCTCTGTTTTCATTGCCTGATTTAGTTTCTGGAGTAGGGAGAAAGTTGTTTGGATCTCAAAGAAGCATTTATTTGATCTTTGTCCTGAAGAAGAAAAGAAAAGAACTCAGAGGGGTTTTTTTAAGTTCTGTTCTCTCTCTCAGATACAAGATACAGATACTCAGCCCAGAGTTTAACAAATATTTTTCTTGAAAGACTTACAGTTTTAAGAAATCTTGAAGCAGGTTTTCTCCTGCACACATTAATTCTTATATGAAGACTTCACATATATTTTGGAAGTCAACCTTCAGTAAGTGCTGAGGGCATTTGTTGGTACTAAACTGCTTTCTGTTTTAGGAAGTAGCAAAAGGTTATTTATAGAAGGGGAAGAACTAGAAAAGCTGACTTTCTGTACCAGTTCTTCTGCATAAATGTAGTTTAAATTACGTTTAACTACCGTGAATCTAAAGACATAGCCATCTATGGTGGGATTTTTTAGGTTAGTTGTTTCAGTGAATTTGATTGACGGTATCTTTGGGAAAACCTTAGCAAGTCTAACATATTTTCTTTTGTCATGAGAATATCCAATCTGTTAGAGCACTGTAAGACAGGTATCTAGATCCCTGTGGAAAAGGCATGGATCTTGAATACTTTTCTGTAGCTAACTCTGTACATGTATCTGCTAGTTCTTATGTATGAGCTTTCTGTAATAAGGAGAGTTAACTTTTCTGTACGGCAAATGGGTAGAAAGGAAATCAATTGATTAACAATGATTTTAAACTCAGATTGCCCTTGGAGTTTGGGCCATTGACAGATGTGAGCTGCTTTGCTCACAGTTTGTCCTACAGCGAGGAAAAGGAATATTCTCTGATATGTTCTTTTCATCAGCCCTGTGTTCCCTTTTATTCCTCCCTCCCGTTTCTTTCACATCCCATTTTTCTCTGAGTTTCCTTCTCCAAAGTGAGAGGTTTAAGACTCTGTTGGATTCCATTTTGGTCTTCTTTTTTTTCCTCTCAATTCCCATGCTAAGTCACCTCATCATCCAACATCCCACTCTTCCCACTTGCCAGCTGCTTCCATCAGTAAGTTTTTAAGCATTCCTGAATTTTACATCAATTTTAGAGAACTATGAAAAACAAAATACATCTCAATCAACACATCTGTTGCCTCTTTGCCAATTCTTTTCCTCTGGGAGTATACTTTTTATTAGAGACTTAATCTGCCATAGGTCAAGGAAAACTGCTCAAGTCCCATTAGATTCCTTCAAGCAGATGATGCTTCAACATTTTTCTGAAATTCTGACTCAGTTAGAAATTAGGTGGCCAGTGAAGCATATTTTCATAAGCCAGCAGCACTTTTCATTTCATGTGAAATTTTGAGCCACATGCTCTCCAAATCATTGAAAATGAGAAAGACACCAATACATCTGTTTTACCAAAGGCTGGAGACTAAGGACTAAATGAACTTTGTAGCTAGGACATTTGGAATATTAAAAATATAGCATAAGTTAGAAATAAGTACACTTTTAGAACTTGGTTCAAAGAGAGTCTAGTCTTTTACCCCTGTGTGTGTCTTACAGAGTAAGACACAAAGTTAGTCCAGTTGTAGTGGGTTGACCCCAGCCGGGTGCCCACAAAGTCTCTCTGCCACTCCCCTCTGTAGCAGGACAGGGGAGAAGAGTCCTATGAAAAGCTCATGGATTGAGATAAGGACAGGGAGTCATGACTCTGGGGAGAGTGTCTTCAGGATGAAACAGACTCAGCCTGGGAAAACTATTTAATTTATTGCCAATCAAATCAGAGAAGAATAATGAGAAATAAAACCTTTAAACCTTTAAAACCTTTAAACACCTTTCCACACTCCTCCTTTCTTCCCAGGCTCAACTTAAGACCCAAATCTTCTACATCCTCTCTTGCAGCAGCACAGCAGGACAGGGAATGGGAGTTGCATCAGTTCACCACACGTTTTCTCTTGGGTTCCTTCCTCCTCAGGGGGAGGGCTCCTCACACTCTTCCACTGCTCCAGCATGGGGCCCTTCTCATGGGAGACAGACAAAGTCATGAACTTGCCCAACATGAATCCTTCACACTGGCTGAAGTTCTTCACACACTGCTCCAGCATGGGTCCCTTCCACAGGGTCACAAGTCCTGCCAGGAAACCTACATCAGCATGGGCTTCTCTTGCCATGGGTCTCCACATCCTACGGGGGTCCTGCTCCCACACAGGCTTCTTATGGGCTCACAGGCATCTTCCTCTCCAGTGTGGGGTTGTCCATGGGCTGCAGGTGGGTCTGTGCTCCACTGTGGACCTCCATGGGGTACAGGGAAATAGGCTGTCTCACCATCATCTTCACTGTGGGCTGCAGGGGAGTCTTTGCTGTGGCACCTAAAACACCTTCTCCCCTTCCTTCTTCACTGAACTTGCTGTCTGCAAGTCGTTGTTTCTCCCACATACTATTACATCTTTCTCTGTCTGCTGTTGCACAGTGGGTTTTTTTCCCTCCTTCTTAAATACTTTAAGCCAAAGGCTTAAAGCCCTGATGGGCTCAGCCTCAGCTGGCATGGGTCCATCACTCACCCAGCTGGCATTTTTGGGTATAGGGGAAGCTTCTAGCAGATTCTCACAGAAGCTGCCCCTGTAGCTTACCACCACCACCACCAAAACCTTGCCACAAGAACCCCATACTGATCCGAATTCATGTATCCAGTGGAGAGAGAAAAGCACAATTTTCCATAATATAGTTGGGGTGGGGTGTGCATTTGCATCACGTTTTTCAACTGTTTCTCCGTAATCTGAGGGCTAGATAGGTGTTGCTTAATTTAACAAGATCTGGAGTTCTCATATGATTGTGTATTTCAGCAGTCATGCTATACAAAACCTCAAATACTGCAAAATTTTGCTGGGAATCCTAAGAATCATGAGAGAGATCACTTTGTTGTTCTTTTGCACAAACACCTGCAAAAAATCAGCATTACATTTATAGGTAGCAATCTGATATTACAAATCAGAGGACACGATGGACCTGGTAGGAAATGCATGGTAGGACCCCAATTCCTTCTAGAATGAGTTAGAATGAGTTAACACTCTGATCTCCCCTCATTGCTCTTTTCTTTTTATTGTTGTGTTTGAACAATAAAATATTTTGTATATTGAAACCCAAAGCAATTGAAAAAGACATTAAAGCTTCTGTTATTTAATCTTGTCACTGATAAATGCTTCTTCTGCCAGTAATAGGTTATGAGGGTGGTCATCTCCTTGTTCCTGTCATGTGTCAATCACCTCCCCAGTAAAAACCTATGTAACACATTCAGGTTCTACTGACAACATGTAAATTCATCATGTGCAATTCCCTCATGATGCTGTGTCCATAGCCTGGCAAGGAATGAGGGTATACTGTTTAGCATGCGTATCCATTTTTACCATGCATTAGATGCATAGGATTAACCTTGTGCCGGGCAGGTAAATAGTGCTTTAAATATTGGGAAATTTCCATGCAATCCATGGCAGAGTGAACACGCTCTTTCTTATAGCCACATCCATAAATGCTTTGTTGAACTGGGGTCTGAAAGTAGTATGCTGATAATAAATCATACTGAGTACTTTAAAATTTACATAAGATATTTATAACTGTTTTCTGAGTGGAAATTTGTAGTAACGTATGTAATGTTGAAAGACACAGATGTGAGAGTCACTTTAATAGCTCTGCTTGTGAGTCAGAGATGTTCTTAATTAAGCTTTTGTTGTGTGCTTGGGGGGGATATCAGAATAAGGAAAATTCCTCCCACGTTTGCAAGAAAGACAATGGAAAGAGGGAGTGAGTTCTTTTGCTGCTGAGTTTTGTCTCTTGCAATTGATTGCAAGAACTGCCCACTTAGGAAACAGGCAAGATGAGGCTCTTGGTAGAGGAGGACAGGATTGTCATAATATAGTCCTTACTGCTATATAAACTAGAAAGAGTAGTGACATGTTGGAACACTGGTGTAAGCGTGTTATGGGTTGTATATTGGGCCAAAAATGGAAAAATTGTGTCAGATGTTACATTTTGGTGACAGCTGCATCAGAGAACAGTCCTTTCGAGGCATAACACTAATAACTCAGTTTCGTTTTGTTCAGTTCAACAGCCGAGTTGTGAAAAATTAAATCCAAAGATTTGATTGCCTTGTTTTAGTATGTCCTACTGCTTGGGGTCAAATCTTTTTTTGTTTACTAGAACCATTACAGTTTCATCAGTGGGTTTATATACACGAAGGTACAGGTACTTTGTGTCTTACTACTTTAGTACTGTTGGAAGGGAGAATTAATTTCCAAATTTTAAAGCCTTTATTTTAATTAGTTGAAGAATAGCATTATCATTACCTGAAAGTATAAGAAACAAAAGTCTGTATAAATAAAATATTAATATATCACTGCCATTCTCCCTGCCCTTGAAGTTTCCTCTGGCTTTCATGAGCATTTTTTGAGCAAAGTATTGAGGATTCTGTGCTTTTTACTTTATACCAAAATCAGTCAAATTGAAAGGATTCTTCCTGCTCGGGATAAGGAAGCTGCTATGCAATATTCTCTGGCTCTCTGAGTTATTACATCGGCTCTGTGTGAGGTGTTCTGAATCACAGTCAGTTCTGCAGTGGGCTCCCCCTGCCCTGTGGAGGATACAAGCAAATACTTAGTACTTTACTGAGAAACAAATAAAGAAAAAGTTTAGAAAGCAAAAACACTCCTCTAATTGTAGGTAAGATTTCACTGCCAGTGTGAAGTACTCTGAATCTGTATGATGTTTATTACAGGCTTGAGCTTGGTGAGGGCTGCAACCATTATAAAACAATGTTTTGACAGCCATCTTCTCTGACCTGTGTAGGTTATGCACCATAGATCCTTAATGTGGTTATATAGAATTTTAGTATAGAAATTTTAAGTGCAAGCGAGCTTTGTTACCTGCATTTCAAAGCTTGGATGGAAACAAATTGTTGCTGTCAGGATGGGGATCTGGAAATGGAATCAGCAAGATAACTTACAGATTTAGTAGCTTAAGGCAGTAAGTGATTTTCATTCCCTTTTTTACCTTCAGCTATCACGACTTTTCTTCAGCTAGCCTGTGACTGGGATATCCACGGGGTCCCATTTAGTGCAAATCAGTTTCTGTGATTTGTAGAAATTTGCTGTGGCCTGAAAATCATACAAAAGTTCTGTAGTCCTCTTTTCTGTGAGATCTTGCTGCGTCTCTGGCCTTTTGCATGGTATCCACAGGATAATGGCTGCCTTGCTACAGATACTTCAGTAGTTTCTGTGCTGGCAAAAACTTGCTTTTTCAGGGTGCCATCACTCATCCAGCAAAACTTCTTGCAAAAGGATTTAGGTTCAATATTAGAAAAACAGCCTGCCTGCCAGAGAAGTGAAACAAGATACACGAGTGTGTTGTGGAATTTCCCTCACTGGAGATTTTTGAGAACTGTCAAAAAAATGAAACCTGAGGGATGCCTGAAGTACATGAGACACTTCCCCACTGCAGGAGCCAGAGCTCAGGAATCTCCTAGGTGCCTGCCACTTGGGCTTCTGTTTTTCTGTGGGAAAGGAACAAAGCTGGGGTTGAACAAATATTTTGAGAAACAACTTCTGAAAGACTAGAAATCCCAGTCATACAAGGATCTGTTTCATCATAATCTATGCAGCTTTTGCAAATATTAGAAAAAGACTGCTGAACTTCTCTAATCTGTCACAAACACTTGCTTAAAATAGTGTCATTTGGGATCTGTCTGGTTTAATAGTTACCTCTGGGAAAAGGGCTTTGTCCTGAAGTTTTTACAATGCTTGTTTTCCTTCTTTGCATCACAGCACTGTTTCCTTTCCAGGGAGCTGACAAAGGCCAGCAGCTCAGGTGTTGACCCTGCAGAGAGGTCATTTGACCCTGCAGATACTTCCATAGCCAGGAGCTCTGTAAAAATAAGCATGGCTGTGTACCACTGTGGAAGTTCACCTCCCCCAGCAGCCCTGACTGTGGTGGTTCGTCACATTCTCCTCCTTCCATTGCAGACAAAGCACAGCCAGTGTGAGCCTGTGTCACCAGAGCAGTGACCACCAGCAGTGCCACCTCCAGGGGCTGGGTGTGCTCTGGGGAGCATGGTGCCATCAAATTGTAGGACATGTTTGCAGACTTGCAGCAGTAGCGTCCCGAGGACAGCTTTTCTGATCAATACAATAATCTGATCGGTTACAATAATCTTATAATAATAATCTAATATGTTATATTATATATATAGTTTCTTCATTTAGAAGATTGTGTACTTTTTTAGCTCTAGTTAGTAGTTGACTTAATATATTTCATCTTGTTGGTCTGTCAAGGCTTACACTAACAATGCTAACACCAGGCTGCTAATACTGCTCATTACTAACACTGTAACAATATGATCTGACTCTTACTCACACAAACTAATTTGATTTTCTGCCTGCAAGTTTATCAAGTCAAGTTATGGCACAAAAAATGTTCTACATTTTGTAAATTATTACATTACTAGTTGGGACATGAATAAACACATTAAATTTCATGGAGTAAGCTTTTTCTCCTGAATAATAGCTTTAGTATTTGCCATATGTAGAATGCATTTCCACTTCTCTAATTTCAATTGCAGATTTATTGACATAAGGCCATTGTGTTTAGAGTGAGGCTGTTTGTTCCTCCTAAGAAATAACACCAAAAGACTGAAATAACCTTAGTTAGCTTTGATTTTCGGTTTTTTGGTCCTGTTGTCTGTGACATCTCCTTTCCAACTGAAAAAGCACTAAAGTCTGGGTTGTGGAAAAAGGTTGGGAAGCTGAAACTTTATTTTAAAAACCTTGAGATGTGAAATTCACTTTTCAGAAAACCTGAAAAAAAACCTTATTATAGCGATAAATTCCCTGTGGTATTTCTAATGATATAACTTCTTTTGTCAAAAAAATTTGTAATATGTAAATTATAGTTACAAGTTGATTGTTTCAGGAATAGCATTTTTCTTAAAATCATTAATGTCACCAGTAACAAAATTGAGAGGAAGTAGGAGGAATCTGTCTCTGATTTGCTAGCTTTGTGGATCTGACAGCTGTTTAAGTACAGAAATTGCTATATCTACCCTTGAAAATGAGGTCAGTACCCCATCATCTGTGTGAGCTCCCAGGGATCTAAGAAATGGACCACATATCCATCCCCTACCAGTGGTCCAGTTCCTGTAAAACAGAATTCTGTTTGCTAAATACTAGATTTATTAAACCATGCTGTATGATCACTGAAGATGACCATGTGTAATTCCATGCTGTTAATACTTTAAGCTTGTGTAAATTGTCACTAATTCTGTGGGCATTGTGGAGATCAAGTGCAGAAACTTGAGGGCTTATCTTCAATACTTTCTTAAGAAAAGTCTCAGAGTCATTTAAAGGAAAATTTTGTGTGAGCAGGTATGGAAACAAATCCCTCCTCATTGCAGCCTCTGCTGGAGCCGAGTGGAGGGGCTGCAGCTGGGGCAGCAGTGGGGTTCACCCGGTCTCTTGAGGTTCCACACTCCTGGTTTGGAGCACTTGGTCCAGATTATTGCCAGCCAGCAAGGTTGGGACATTTCTGAAAACTAAATTGGACTTCTCCGTGTGGTGAAATTGCAATTGGACCATCAGTATCTATGACACTCTTTTGTACTTCTGGACACTAAGTCCTCCTTTATTAAGTATATTGAATGTGAAAGTATTTCTGTTTGAAAGGATATGGGGAGTTACTGTTGTTCCTTCAGCTTTGAGTGAGCTTATCAAAGTGTTCCTGATAATAATTAAGTATGTAGAAGAAGATTGAATCATATGTAAATAATCATTGGATAGCTTTGTAGTGCTATTGGTGTTTTGGTTTGGGCTCTTTTTTTAGGAGAAGGAAAGTAATAGAAGGCCTCAAACAAAAATATATGTCTGTCACAACCCAAATCAACTCTATCTGTGTGCAAATCAAGGGAAATTTTAAAATACATATAGGTAGATTCTATCTTGTAGACAAGAATATAAGCATTTATAGGTAAGCACATGCTTGAAGGCAAATATATTTGAGCCTCAGCCCATGCTACAAAACCACCCACCATATTTGGGCTTGATATACTTTAAAATGCAATTTATTCTTCAGTGCATTTAGTAAATAGCTGGTGTTACCAGACATGTCTAGGCACATATCTCTTTTAAAACTCACCCATTCTGTGAGCAATTTTTTCATTTCTTTAGCAGCACTCAGCATCTTTGTTTTTGTTAACAATATAGTGTTATCAAAGGATCTGATTCTTCTCCTATTAAACAAGAAATTTCCTGTTGGGTCTCCTAAATAAAGCAGATTTGAGATATAGTAAGCAAAACCTGTATGCTTGTTCCTTGTTTAAGAAATAGTCTGGAAACATAATACTTCTAGAAAGACATAGAAAAATTTCATGCTTTTTCTATGACTGTAGTAAACGATCTACTTCATTTCTGTGCTCATCGGTAACAGCTTTATGAAATGATATTGGAGCATTTACCTTTCTGTTTTTTTCTCGAAAAGGTACGAAATTAGTTTGTTGCATATGTTACTACTAAGCACGACTCTTTCAAAAGAAATGATATAGAAATGCAAATAAATGCAAATATATAGCTTGTTGTTGTTGTTGGGTTTTTGTTGGGTTTTTTTTCCATTTAAAATAGATTAAAGTCTTCAAGGCAAAATCCTGTAATGATTTCTGACTGGAGAAATCTTGATGACAGTATATATGCTTCTACTGTACAGCCCAAAATAGAGTTTGGGAATAATCATTTGAGACCTAATTTTGATGCATCATGATCTGGTTACCCTCCATCCTGAATCCTGAGAAGTCCTGGACATTGTTTCTGCCCCTTCTCACTTTCCAACATATTTTTAGACAAATTACCTCTCCTGCTTCGATCAATATCCTTCCTCTGGTTAGACATTATATAGTGCTAAAACAAAAGCTCTAATTCAGTACATGCATGCTGCTTAAAGTGGTCAAGCTTAAATATGATACAAAGGCTTTTAGTTTTCATCTTCAACAATAAAACTTCAGTACAACCGTTGTTCCTTTGCATTTGTTGTTCAGTTAGGGTCAGCTGTAATTATTAAAGGTTGATGTTAAACCAGCTGGTTTTTCTGGATGCTGCTTGTAAATTAGGGATGACAGCAATGTGGCACCCAGGAGGTGCCCAGGGTGAAAAGCCCCTCGTGCCAGAAGTGCCATGAGGGGTGAGTGTTCTCTTACCTTGCAGGGGTTACCTGGCAGCTCCACCATTGCTGCAGGGGTTACTGTACGTGGCCCACACTTTGGATTTGATGGGGCAGAAGCCATTTCACTAAAGCTTCATTGGTTTTTTTTCTTCCCCAAACACTGACAGTTTGGTAACAATTACCTCCAGGTTAAGGGAAGGGCTCAGCATGTTCCTATTTAGAAGTCACAATCCTCAGCAATAAAAAATGCTGGATATCCCCTCTGTTGTGTGTAAGGTCTCTTGCCCTTTTCGGCCTTATTTTTTGCATTTTTTTGGTTGTTGTCAGAATTCTGTAAGTACTCACTATGTTGAAGATGAGAAATGGAAATGGCTATGCAGGATAATCCTGTTGCAGTTAGTGCTCCACATTGAGCCCTTCTAATTTATGCTGAAACTGTTTAAGTATGAAACAAGACCTGACATGGTTGAGCCTTTGTTATTTGGTGTACAGGTACATTCCCTCAGTCTTGGTTCCTTTGAAGGTTGCTGAGCATTATGCATTACTTTCCTTTTTTTTAAATTTTAAGTAATAACTTTTAAGTTGTGACTTAAAATTCATGCTTAATAGATACTACACAATGAACAGCATTAAATGTAGTTCCAGATAGCTCATTTAAGCCTCCATTTTGCAGGTATTTATGGATTTTGTGCAATTTTTCATGCCAGATACAGAAGTATGTATCTATGGAAGACTTTTATAACACTTCCCTTAGAGCTTGGAGTTAAGCCTGCAAGTCTTTTGAGTCTTTAAAATTGTAGGCATTATGTATGTATGTACATGTAAGTATATAAAAGCAATTACATGCTATTGTTTTTCAAATAACTCAGAGTTACTCTTGGCTGCAATGAAAGAAGTAGTGGCATTACTGGGTATGGTTTTGAAACAAAATTAGTTCTAAATTTGCCAGTTCTCAAGTACCATCATGTAAAGCCTAAATTCAATGTGCTCCATTGACAGTATTCTCCATGAACACTTGGAAATTATCATCATTTCTTACTCTATCTTTTGAAAATTAAAATTAAAGAAATGCATTTTAAAAGGATAAACTGAATAGTACAGAAGACAGAAGGACTCAAAATCAAAACAGGGAACAGAATGTACATTACATAAAGAAACAGCCTTTACTGAGGAAATGGTAACCCTCTGTGACTATTCATTAGAAATACCATGAGAAGAAATTGTTTATATTGAAACTTGCTAATATTCTGACTATGAAAAATTCACTTAATTTTGACTCCTCTGCTAAGAATAGAAATGCCATGCGCAGTATGCAGTATTCTGTAAGACTTTTAAAAACATATTTAAAAGGCCGATTTTGTTTGAGATGCTAGCGTTTTCAAAAGAATGCATTGAAAACACTAGTTGTCTGTATCATACAGATGCTGGGGGTTTTCCCAAGTACTCCCTGCTTTCTGACAGCATTTACTAATCTTTGCTTTCTTGTTTGTAAACGATGAGAGATGTTTGGGGAGAGCAGTGTAGCCCCCTTTCAAAGTAGATGTCTTCAGACAGTTAAATTAACATCTCTAGTGTGGCTGTTCAGTATGAGATAAATGGATTTTATTTTAATATAGACTATTGTTAGTTCTGCTAGAAATGTGGCTCATAACCCTGGGTATGAGCCAGAACAGATGTGATCATTGCTTCTGAGTCACCTGGGACAGTTCCTGCCTGATTTTATGCCTGTGGCCCAAAACAGCAGTGTGAATCATAGGATTGTTAAGGTTGGAAAAGACCTTTGAGATCATCAAGTCCACCTGTTGACCCAGCACCTCCATGTTCAGCACTGAACCATGTACTTAAGTGCCATATGCACATGTTTTTTGAACACTTCCAGGAATGGTGACTTCACCACACCCTGGACTGCCTGTTCCAATGCCTGGCCACCTTTTCAGTAAAATTTTTTTCTTAAAGTCTAGTCTTGTGCAAGATGTGGCAGTGTTTTGCTTGGGGACTGTGGAAGAGCATTGCTTATATGTTTATGTAGGGTCACAGTGAATAAGCTGACTGAACTTAACGTTAACTGGGTGTTAAGCTGATGGGCGAGCTAATTTCTCTTGTGACTTCATCTGCTGTGATGAAAGGCTGATGTCCAGTGATCCAGTGGTCACTCATGCACTGTAATGTCAGATGCTTGTTTAGTCTGGAGAAAAGGAGCTCGAGAGGAGACCTTTCATCTCTCTAAAACTACCTGAAAGGAGGGTGAAGTGATGTGGGAGTTGGTCTCTTCTCATAAATAGCAAGTGATAGAACAAGAGGAAATGCTCTCAAGTTGTACCAGAGGAGGTCTAGATTGAAAAAAATTTCTTAACAAATTATGTAGTCATGCATTAGAACAGGCTGCCCAGGGAAGTCACCATCCCTGGAGATATTTAAAATACATGTAGATGTGGCACTTAGGGGCATGGTTTAGTGGTGGCCTTGGCAGTGCTGGGTTAATGGCTGGATCAAGGGATCTTAGAGGTCTTTTCCAATCATATGATTCCATGATTCTATGATTCTACCCTGCTCCAAGCCCTGTAAATAAGTACTGCTGCCCACTGATGAGATGGGGGTTCTACACAGGCTGGAATGAGAGGTGAAGTGGAAGCAGAGTCACTGCTCTTGAATATGCAGTCTATCCATGCATTTCAACTCTAAAGCAGGGCACAGTGCATGGATTTGTCCAAGTGCTGGTCTTTAGTGACAAACAGGGAATAGTAGACTGACAGCAGAGACTGGGGGCAACTCGCTAATGGACCTCCAGCATTATCCAAGATAAACCAAGAAAATGACATTTTCTTGAGCTGTCAGAGCATCCTTCTCACACGCAATGATGCTGTTTGTGTGGAAGTGATTTTGATAATCGAGGCCTGCCATTTAATCTGATAATTTCAGATGTATTGCTTGTATCTGTTTTCAAGTCAGTGCATTTCTGAAAAAGATACTCTTTCATTGTTTTATTTAAACTGTAAGTATTAGAAGGGGGAAAATGGAATTTCATTGAAGTATTAAATATAGAACTGAAAGTAATGCAGTGAAAGTAGTTTTAAGACTTCATTGGTAGAAACAAAACTAACAAACAAAAAAAAAACCCAGTGTCATGATACTGTGTTTATGTAGCCAAAACAAGAGGAGGATTTTACATGCTCTGTAAAATTACAGGTGCTTTATCTGTGAATAATTGAACTTAAGATGAAATAATGAGAAAAACAGTATTGTAGACTGAATATCATATCAAACGTGTATTTTACAGTCAGAACATCTTGTTCGTTTCATGTAAGCAGATAACTTTCTGGGAAACCTTTCCAGAAGAGTTGAATTTTTTTGGGGAAACCTTTCCAGAGGAGTTGGATTTTAAGTTTCTTATATACAGGCTGTGCATACTGTAGCAAAATCTACAGTCTGGATGATAACCCAAAGAACAAGTCTCTGTTAATACAGAATTATTTCCTATAATAGCTTTTAAAAGATTTCCAGCAGCCTTTTAAAGTCAATAAATCATTCAAGAAGCTGGAAAAATGGATCTTTGGTTGGATTTCCAACTAATTGTTACATATGCTTTGTGGAAGACAGGCTTTCTCTTAAGGAGCAGTGATACTTATTAGACATTAGAGTTTTGCTTAATACCTAAAAATAAACAAAACTGACAACATAAAAATAAGCATAATTGGTAACTATCTGGTATTTCTTATTTCTTTATTGAAGGGCGACCTACAACCTTTGCTTTTTGGTTATTCTTCAGCATAAATAAAAGGGGTAGCTTTGTGTATGAGTCAGCAGTTATTTACTGAGAGCTCACTTTAGAATAGAAAAGTAGTGCCCCTCTGGTCATCCCACAGATGTGTCATCTTAGGGTGAAAACCCACTCCAAGTAAGAAGGTTTTCTGAGACATTAATGTGTATGGAGCTTAGGCTCTTTTGCACATAAATCAATTTGCTGGTGTCATGGAGTTTAGCCCTTGCTCTGCAGTGAAAGACGTTGATCTCGATTTGTTCACCTACGCTCTGTTTTTTCCTAAGATGTCCATCCATTGGTTTAATTTAAGACAATTTTCTAGAAATTATTTAATCAATACATTTTATTTTTACAACCCTCAAAACCAGAATTTATTCCAATGTTTGTAAAAGAATTTGAGACCTTTATACATTGAGTTGTTCTCAGACTTTGAATTTTCTATGTGTTATTATTAGGTACTGTACTGTTGCTTGGACAACTCAATCATGTACAGAAAAGCTTGCAGCAGACCAAAGTTGGTATTTTTAGGCCATTGTAATGATAAGTAGCTGAAATTCAAAGAATGACAAGTGTTAACTACAGATCAAAGTGTCATATGCACTGAAGTATTGAGTGCATAGATTCAGTTGGCAATGGATGACTGAATATGGTTCCCTCCAAGTCTTATATTCTAGTTTGCCAAGGCATGAGTGGCTCGGGGGGTGTTTGTAAAATCTGTCTTTCATTAACAATTGTCAACCGTTCTTCATTGCTAATTCATCCTCAGCTTTTGCTTAATGCATACAGAACATTATGGTGGCATTAGTGATGCTTTTCCAAAAAAAGCTTAAGAAAAAGACCCAATGCACTTTGAAGAATTTTTTCCAAATGTTTTCATTCTCAGATATATCAACTTCATTTTATACTTCCTCTGCCATTAAATCTCATGTACAATTGGAACAGGAATTTGTTAAGAAGAACAATTTCTTTCCCTTGAACATTTTGCTGAGCATGTATTAGTATCAAATCAGGTTATTAGAGCCTGAAGTTCAGATCTTAATCAGAAATTCTAAAAAGTAGACAATTCTGGATGGAATTTTTTGTTCTGCTTGATAATATGTACTTTTACTCAGCTTTCTTGACTTGTATCAGCACTTTCTGAGTGTACAGGGACCAGGGGATGTTGGGATCTTTTTCTTCCCCTGAAGATCAAGTGAGGTGAAAGTCTGAGCTTTTTGGAGAATCTAACTGTGTAACTACTGTTAAGAGGTTGTCAGTGTGCTTGATAGAGATAAAATGTAGAGGACTTAATTTCAACGTAGCATGAATTTATAGGTGAAGCTTTAGAGGAAATAGAAGTTCCTGTACTAGGCAATGAAAACCTTTGCCCTTTGGTAATTGATGCTAAAAATGAATAAAAATTACCCAGAACTTAAGTAAGTTATTTTGCACTGCTGGGTAGAGAGGATTATTTTTATTTTTGGAGAGCATCTACCTATGCATTGCCTTTGAGTTTCCCCGTAGCTGTGTCTGTGACAGCCGGTGTTTGTGTTTGCCTGTGTTTCAGCGCCCAAGGACAATGAGGAGCGCGTGTTCCGGGAGCGGATGCGCCCCAGGAAGCGCCAGGGAGCCGTGCGGCGTAGGGTGCACCAGGTTAACGGGCACAAGTTCATGGCCACCTACCTTAGACAACCAACGTATTGCTCCCACTGCAGAGACTTCATATGGTATGGAGCCACTTCGGCTTTGCTTTCTTTGCAGCTTCAGACTGGGGAGCTGGCACACCTTCCTGTTCTGCTGAACTGAATATGGTGTCGAGCAGTAGTTCTTCTCCTCTTTATTTTGACATTAAGCTGTCACCGGTGTTGCAGATGATAATAGAAGCCTGTTAAACTCCCGTCACAAATGTTAGAATTTGTTGTATTTGTGGTTTCTCTCCTTTGAGCAATAAAGTTCCATATTTCCCTATCTAATGCACACTAAATTCCAGGTAGACACCCAGTCTAGTATTATCTAAGTGCCTAAGTGTAGATTTAGACTTAATATTAGACCTTTACGTTCTGTCAAGATGACAAGAATTCTTTGTTATATGCTTAAGAATCACCATGTTCCTTCTAAGGAATGCAAAGCTCCTGTACTCCTACTAAAGTTAATGGAATGTGGGTATATTATACTTCTAATTATACAGAGATTTCAGTGCTCAGTGTACAGGGTCTTTATTATTACAATGTACACCAAGAACTCCCTTTTAGAAATTATTTACATTAGTTTTGAGTATTTGCAATATTCAGATGGGGAGAAGTGATGGAGACATTCATTTTTCAGTTATTTTTCAGCAGCTCCTGGTGTTTTCCAAAGTGACCTAGAGATACTGATTTTCACACAAGATCTGATGTGATCCACAGTAAATATTTCTTAGAAATGTATGATGACTCAGTCTTTCTTAATGTAAAACGATGTGAAATGTGCGTTAACTCAACTGCATTCTTCTAAAAAGTGCCTTGAGGTTAGGCTTTCGTTTGGCTAAGGTGATTTCAAGCAATATTGACGAATGCAATCTTCTGTCTATTTAGAGGTCTGCTTGATGATGATTTCCCACTTTGTCCCCTTTCCATGCACCCTTTGGCTTTGTTTCACTCTAGTAAATGTGTCTGTACTTCTGACTGCCTTCATGGTCTGTCATCCTTCCTGTTACCTCTTAGCAGCTGAAATGTTCCTACTTTGAACTGATCTTAGCCTAGGCATTCAATTGTCAAATGGCTGCTTATGAAAAGCTTTTCTTTAAACATGTGCACGTCCAGGAAAGGGAGGGAAAAATGTTTTCATTTTTAAAAATATTTCCTCTTCATTTTCTAAAACACTTTATTATTTTTCAGGGGTGTAATAGGAAAACAGGGATACCAGTGTCAAGGTAAGAGAAATTCTACATAAGGACAGTTTAAATATATTCATGTTGTTATAAAAGTAATAAGATATTTTATCAGGCATTGTATATGTACAATGCTAAGAATTTAGCACATGATGATCAAAACAAGTTTGTCTCAATCTTTGCACCAAGTCACAGTAATTTTTTTCAAAACTGTTGGTATTAGGCGTCATATATGAAGTAGGAGCTTAGCTAAAAGCCCTGAACATCAGATCCCAGATATCTCTTAATGTATATTCAACCATATCTGCAGATGTTGGCTTCTTCAATTTTCAAGTCTCACATTTTAAAATTGAGAGCTCTTTATTCTGCTTAAGATTCTATGTTTAAAAATTCCAGGTAATTGCGAAGACTGTAATTTAAATATATGAGATAATTATAGAGGTCATCATTAGAGAAGGTTATAGCAAAGACTGCACAAGTGCTTCACTTTCATCTCCCATTTTTCAACTCAATATCTTGTACTCCTACTTTTTTATGCAATCACCTCTTGGGATGATATGTTAGTACTTAATTCTCATCTAACAAGTAGAAACCATCAAGTTAGTGATGATTTTTCAGTTATGAAAGGCTTGATGAAATTTCATTGGAAATAAGTAAATGCCATTTTTTTATAGAGTTTTAGATGCTATAATAAGAACTACTGTATTAACACACTGGCAGGGTACCTTAACTTCTGATATAATTTTTTTTTCTTACTACAATGACCAAAACTGGAGAAAGTGAAATTCATTACTTCACTATGAGAGATTTTACTTTGTTTAATGACCAAATCTATGGTATGATAGATCTAGTAACTGTTATTCTTATCTGTCATATCTGCAAATCTTATTTATTGATTAAGTAATCAGGATGTATATTGGCAAGGCATTTTTGCCTCCTGAAACCTTTTACTGCTATCAACTTATGATAATATGTTACAGAAAGAATGTTCTACTTTTTTTTTCTCCATTCTTTTGACTTTTACAATGAGTTATCTTTATGTCTGTTTTCCTGTGGAAGCTCTTTAGACAGGAATTGTTTTTGCTATTGTCTCATGTAACGTGGAGATCATAGACTTCATCAGATAAATAAATCATGTATGTAAAAATGGAGAAAAATTGCGGTTAACATTTCAGAAAGTAATTTGTACTTTTATAGATGAGATATTTGGCAGATATGCTTTAGTTATCTTAAAATTCTTTGGTCTTTTGAAAGTCCATTATCTTCTGCCTTTGTAAAGCAGCTTATTTCATAGGACTCACCAAGTCACCACCAGCCACTTGCACACTTTCAAATCCCAGTGGTTCTAGTCTTCTGAGATCAGACTTCTGCTTTCAATTAATCTTCATGAAAACTCATTCTTTTATGTGTTTTTGTCTTTCTAGTTTGCACTTGTGTAGTTCACAAGAGATGCCATGAACTTATAATAACAAAATGTGCTGGCTTAAAAAAACAGGAAACTCACGATGAGGTAAATGTTTATAAAATAATATTTCTAGATAAAATTCTGTCTTTGATCTGTTCAAAGTAGTATCATCTCCTCTGTTTAATCAATAAATGCTGCAGACTTTTTTGTGCCCTTCTGGTTATTTTGTGGTGTAACATTTACTTTGGAATGCTAGATTGCCATCACAGTTTCATTTACCCGGGAACTATCGTACAGAAATTTATTTCCAATTGGTTTACATTCTATAACATCTGAGCTCAAAGTTTCGGAGAGCCTTTTGCCCTTCTTTTAATTTTTAACATTCTCTCTCTATTTCTGAGTTAAATGAGCATTTCTGATCAAATCTTGTCAGTTTAATTCAGAAGAAGCAGGCTGGGATCCCTCATTCCCCTGGCTGCATGTTGTGTGGCTGAGCCATCAGCAGCTGACAGGAGAGCTGGGGTGCTCGGGGGGGTATCTGGCACCAACATAAAATACTGACCAGAATTCGCTTGCAAAGTCTCACCTCAATAAAGACTGCATCCAAACTGTCAAAATGTAGTTATGTTTTAGCCCTCAAGTATAAACAGTGAATGCTTTTTTTCTTACACAGAAGTTTTTGGTTTGTTCTTCAACAGAAAAGCAAATGTATGCTCACTGTCCTGTTGTTTTGTGCAACAGCAAGGGCCTGTTGTCTTTCATCATAGGATTATGTGAGGTGGCCTTTGGGTGATCACAATTCCTTGGCCAGACAGAAAAACTACATTTCTTAATTTTATTTGTTAAAAGCCTACCTTCATATGATTGAAAAGGTCTAGTTTTAAGTTACAAATTGTAGTTGTATGTAACAGGGCAGTTTTAATCTATTTTTTCAACTTCAACATGGGTTTGACTGAGGCACTAGCTCATGATCTCATTTTTCCTGTGCAGTTCACTAGCATTTTCCTTACTGGAACCATTCTGTAATATCTAGTTCATAACCACTGTTTTACATCGAAATTGTGATCACGTGCATACAGTTGTGATAAAGGGCTGTGTTGGGCTAGTGCTGGTTTTGTGTAGTACTCACAGGAAGACACAAAATCTTGTGCAGGTTTATATTCCCAGGCTCCAGACTGGTGGAGACTTGCATACTTTGCTGATACTCTCATTGTTTAGAAGGGGTATTAGATCACTGGAGAAAAGCCAGCGGTAATAGAAAAGGGAAGGAAAAACATAAAAATAAATCTCCTGCAATGCAGTGGCCACTATAAAAACTTACCAATGACATCCTTTAATTAGTAAGTAATCATACCTTGGAATCCCTGAACACAACAGGTTATCATTGTCATTATCATAATCCAAAGAAGAGAGAGGTATGAAAAGGTAAAGGGTTTATGATATATTTCTTTTTCTAGTCCTGTATTAGTTTGGCCTCCTGCTCCTAAAACAATTGGGAGTGACTTCCTTGCCTTCCACATTAGAGATCTTTCCTGATAGCTATGTATTTGTTGTTCCCAAAAGTACTAGGAAGTAGACTTTAATCTTTATCTCTTGGACAACAGCAGCCCTTCCCCCTCTTTTCCCCAGATGAAGTAGTGAAAAGAACTCTGGGGTTGGAGTATATCTAATGCAATGCTCATCATCTGAGGACAGATCTATTTCATCTCATTTGAATTCTGTGTGGTTTCAAAATGTAACAGGGCCTCAGCATACACTGATTGCAAAGAAATTAATTAAAATGAAATATGCTGTGCTGTCCTTTTTCAGCAAGTGGGATCCCAGCGTTTCAGTGTCAACATGCCTCACAAGTTCAGCATTCACAATTACAAAGTGCCCACCTTCTGTGACCACTGTGGTTCATTGCTCTGGGGTCTTTTGAGACAAGGTTTACAATGCAAAGGTAAGGCACCACTTCAGAGCTTTTCTTTTTCTTTGTGAGTAACTTGTAGACTTGGAAACACTTGTACTTACTCTGTTAGCAGGTATAGAAATAAATGGAAAATAAGTAGTGGACCAATGTAAGGATTTCCATCATGGTTAGAACGTGGTCCTTTACTCTGTTAGCAACACCAGTCAGTAACAAATGCAGAGGTCAGATGTGAAGAAACATTTTGCACTCACTCCTGTGTAGGTTTATTGCACCAAAGGATATTAGAAGTTAACAGAAAATGAGGAGCATGACAATTTACATCCCTTCAGTTTATATGCCTTTTGTGTTTTCAGATTTGTTAAACTTTTTAAAGATCAGTATTCCAGTTACTTTTCCCTTTAATGCAATCTTCAAAAATTGCTATTACTTATTAGCTAGAAAAGGTGGAACCAGTCCTGTGTGCCCATGTCCAGAATATGAGGTATTCTGATATTCAGCTGAACCATCCTTTGTAGGATGGTCTGCTTAGCCCCTCTATTCCAGTAAATAAAGGATTCGTTATGTTCTGCCAGTTAAGGACTATGTACTCTGTACAGAAACTCTGTGTGAATATATTGCTGGAAGGTGCATTTGTGTCATTTTAGTTATCAAAAATGTTTGGTTCCATGTCTCATTTTTTCAAGCAGATCTATATAATGGGTCAGGAAAGAGTACAAACAATTGCAAAGTAATATTTTAGAAATAGTTAATAAAATACTTCCATTAATGGGTGGAAGGAAATGATGTAATGAAGGAAATGATCATCAAATTCTTAGGAAGTGGTGCCTAGTGGAATGACAAGCATTTCCATTTTGTTATACCTTATGAATGGATAGGTCCATCTTCATAAATACAAAAATCATGTTATGTACACCTCTCAACAGCAGAAACATGGAGTTCCACATATATGTATAAATATGTTATCTATGAAATGCATCCTTTGCAGTATTTAAGATGAGGCATAACTATAGGTGAAGGTCAGACCTAATGATTCATGTCACAAGTTTCTGAGCAGAAAGGGAAAGAAGAAATTTCCTTCACAACAAAGTTATACACAGTGAGGCTTCTGAACTTCAAGCCTTCCCTTGTGATTCCAGCTAGTGAACAGTGAAGAAATATTAAGCTCTAAATACTATTACTTTACAGCTACTGAAGATTTTCCTCAAATGCTATCTAAATTATGGTGAAGATACGAAGTGAAGACTTTTCAGTTAAACCTGGGCTTTTTTTCTCCTTGATTTATTTTTTAACCAGAGCTATAGTATCTCTCTACCTAATCTGTGCATATATGAGTTCTATTTCATATTCTAACTCAAGTACTGTACTGTTCATTTGCTCTTAATTGCTCTTTCTCACACATATGCATTTACTGTGTAGCAGATGCATAAAAACAATCAGAGAGCCTATCTTACTTTCTCCATGTTCATGAAATTATTGCCTATAAAAATGCAGTGCTCTCTTAATGAAATCTAGAACTCACCTGAACTCAAAATGTCGTTTTCTCTGTGCTTGGTTTTCTCTCTTTAACAAACACTGATTGACTCCCTTCCTCAGAGATGTACTTCCTTGCCCAATGTGGTTATTAGCACCATGAGAAGTCTATAACAGAGATTTATTCTTCTTCATGTTTTTTTCACTGTTTATTCCTGTGCATCTTTTTACAAAATATGTTAATGAAGTTGGGCTGCTAAAATTTTCCTGCTATTTCAAGCAGTTTGGTTCCTCAATTTTATGGATCCTAGCTCAAACCTTTTACTTGCTGCTGAGGTTTTTTCAGTGAATATACATTAATTGAAAATACCGTGTTTAGCAATTTCTTTTTGCTCCTCTTGTGAGCTGAAATGTACCTAAAAAGGAAAGGCACCAGCTTTCTGCAGCGCACGGTTATGGCCAGATGCAGTGCCTGGGTATTTTTCTCAGAGGCAAATGTGGTTTTTTCTTTAGGAGCTGTACAGTGAAAGCTTCGTTGATGAAAAATATAATGAAATGTAAATTTATAAATAGATATTTTTTAAATTTCCTTTTCTCTAGAAAGTAAAGAAGTGAGGAATTTGAACAATTGAATATTAATCTAGCATTTAATCACGCTTGCAGCTGTGCTCTCTTTATGCATTGCTCCACAAGAGGGCACTGCAGTCTCAGATAAAATATGTCATCTGCTCCTAACAAATCCATACTCCACGAGTTTTTAAGGAGCTGTGTTCTTGCCTCTGCCCCATAATCTGGAAGCAAAGTAACCCTTTTTTCCCCCTCATAATAATATAACAGTTTCAGGAGATTTAGGGGAAAGAGCTTAGTAACTTGATTGCCATCTAAATAAAGTAGGTGTTTACACCTTAATTTTCATTAAAACTTGAAGTGCTTTATGGCTGCCTACATTAGAAGTTAATCTACTTCAGTAAAATAGAGTAAGAAGCAGTAATAGATAAGGATTTAATGTTGTGCTTTCTGTAGTGGACTGTTAAAATCTAAGCTCTGCAGGAATTTTCTTCTAATTCAAATTCTATTTAAGAGGTACAGGATCATTTGATACTTTCATTTGTTCCTATGTCTGTTCTGGGTACTGTGTGAAAATACTATTCTACAATATCATATCAGAAGAATGATAATCAGGTTAATAACTTTATATTAGTATTGAAGTATACATTTAAATCCAGCTAAGTATTTTTCTACTGAGATTGTATTTATTTGAAAAATTTATTGGTAGGTCAAATAAGATCTGATTTAGGTAAGGCAAATGCATGCCAAGATAGTATTTAGTTTACTGTATTATTTTATATTTCATTGCAGTTTGCAAGATGAATGTACATCGACGCTGTGAAACAAACGTGGCACCAAACTGTGGAGTGGATGCTAGAGGCATAGCTAAAGTTCTTGCAGATCTTGGAGTCACTCCAGATAAGATCACTAACAGTGGGCAGAGGAGGAAAAAGGTAATTTTACTATGGATTGTCACATTAAAAGATGAAATAAGTATGACTGCATTGTAACTTTATTAGTTGGGGTTCAATCCCACTCCAATGACTTGCACAGTAATTTTTTTTTAAGTCAGTGCAGACCTAAGACTTTGAGTTTTGTTTTGTAAGTGTAAATCATCTATTCTGAACTTCAAGATGAAATTTATTTTGACCTGGTACAATCTTGCAGATCTGGAGTCTATAATTTCTGGAAGGACTTCCCCTTTTTAATTTTGAGGAAGTTTGACAGAGAGACAATGTCTGGCAACATTTAAAAACAAATGCCTGTTTGGCTCAGAATTGGCATTGGATAATTGACTGATTGGCAGACAGCACTGCTCCGTAGTGTTGTAAATGCTGATAAACAAGCAAAGTGTTGATTCTCATGATGAGGAGCTGTTTGCTAGATGACAGTTCTGGAGCTATCATACCTTTTACAGGAAGAACCAGGCTGTTCTAGAAATAAAAAGCATAGGTCACCCCAAGTACATCGAAAGCTGATGGGGTTATACCTGAGTGATGATATGTATCCTGGATCAGAATGGGCCCACACTTCGCATCTCTGTTTGCATGATTGTCACAACAGACCCATGGGTCTCACAGAAACAGGGAATTTGTGCCATAATTTCTTTAAACATTGACAGTTGCTTCTGTTCATTTTCCTGCTTATTGCCCACTGGGATCCCGTGTACGCTGTTTTAAAATGTTACAGAAATGTAGGAAACTCAAGAATGAATTAATTGTTCTGACACTCCTGGGAAAAGGTGTTGTCATGTTGTTACTCTGTGAGTAGTTTGCAGTGCTTGCCGATAGGTGTTGTAGTTAAATGTATTTACTGGATAGATTTGAATGTGGACTCATGGTGGCCTCTCAAAACTTTCCCACTCACTGGGTATGTATACTACGTTTATTTCATCTTAAGAACCTGTTTTTCTTTCAGTTGCCTGTTTTTCCTCTGTTTATATTATGGTTTGCATTTGATGTGATGCCCTCTACTGTATGGCTGAGGTTCTGCCAGTGAGAATCCATAGGGGTAGAAGATCTTCACTTTGCTTCATAGTTCTGCTTATGAACTAAAGTTGTTGAATTAAATTTCCTCATGGCACAGGAAGATCTCACAGCTGACTGCCCCTTTTGGAATTGTTCTTAGCTAATTGCAGGTGCAGAGACTCAACCACCAGTTCCAGGATGCACATCATCAGAAGAAGATCGGTCAAAGTCAGCACCAACATCTCCATGTGATCAAGGTCAAACAAATACTTTTATTTCCTATCTAACATATTTTGTCACACATTTTCCTGGAGTAAAAAAATCTTTGAGCACCAGCCTCTGTAGATCCAAATCAACAAAGTAGTTACCACCAGAAATTGAAGCATTTAAAGTTATGAAAAATCTTTCAAATCTTTTTTAAAAGGCCTGCTTCTCATTTAATTTAAATCTGTGAAATTAAGTGGCTTTTAAGGGGAAGATTATAAAACAGTCATCCTAAGATATTGTTAAGTTTACTACATGGGCCCTTGTCAACAAAGTATCTTTATGGAAGAAGTTTATATATTCTATTGTAAGAGTGGAGAATATTTTAAATAATAACATAGAACTTGAGAGAGAGCCTTAATTTGTCTGAAAATCCTCTCTCTGTTTTCAAGTTTTTGAGATAAAATTGACTCCTTGTAATTCCATGTTGAACATTTGTAATAATAAAAACTTCCATCCAGACAGGCTATGCTAGCATGTCCATGTGGTCTCTAGAGGCTTCTTAAAACCATGTTTCCTTTCAGCAATTTCTTTTATGCATAGATTTGGACACAGGTATTTTAATATTCACTGATATGACCTGATTTCATTGAGCTGAGCAGCTGATTGACAGAATATGTATGTCGGCAGCACTTTTTGAGCCTGATCTAATTGTTTTTAAAAGTCAGAAGTATGTGACCTCAAATTTGTCAACCTTTTGGTTTCACAGGCATTATTTTCATAAAACCATAATTTTTAAAATATCTGATGTTTTGTTTAAAATAAGAATGAAGAATTTGTCTAAATTCTCTCTTTAATTTGACCCTTGTAGCTGTCCAATAAAGTTGCTGCTTCCGAGGCCATCAGGCAGAAGTGCCATGCAGGAGCCCGGGGCAGACCCTGAGGACTGTTAGTCACCAGGACTCTCTGCATTTAACACTGAGAAACCTTCAGAACCATTTAGCAGATCTACACAATTGCTGCTTAAAGCAGCCCTAGGAAGTGGTCAAATACTTTATTGGCAGGCGTCTGATAACAGCTGGAGCTGAATAAGATGCTCCATTCATGTTGGCTTCAAGGACTGGGACGCTCAACTGTCCTTTGAACTTTTGAAGACACAGCTCTAAAATACTTAAGCAGGAAGATGAGTAAGTGCTGCAGGAAGATAGGGATATTCAAAACAAAGTACTTCTCTGTGGTACAGGAACACCCAAAGTCACTAAAACAACTATTTGGCTACTATTCTGACTTATCTTTCAAGTTTTGGATATGTCATTCTCTTAGGTTCATTTTTAAAGGCCACCCTTCCTGTTAGAGCAGGGGTTTGGCTGATTACTGTAAGGTGGAGAAGCAGTTTGCTAAATATGTATTCTTTAACCACAGAATGCTCTTAAACACAGCATTCAGAGATGATGAACATCCCTTCCCACACTGATACAGACTAACACAGGCTGGTTTTCTGATGGTTGGTTAAAATTAACTTTTCCTCACATTTCCACAGAAATCAAAGAGCTGGAAAACAACATTAGGAAAGCATTATCTTTTGACAATCGGGGAGAGGAACACAGAGCAACAGCTGCAACGTCAACAGACAACCAGCTTAACAAACCTGGGGAGAATGGTGAAAATGGGGAGGTCAAACAGGCCCAGAGCAAGCGAATAGGTCTTGAAGAGTTCAACTTCATCAAAGTATTAGGAAAAGGCAGCTTTGGCAAGGTGGGTAGCTTTATTTTCCCTTCTTTTCTTCTTTTATTTATTTTTTTTAGCTAGTGTTCAGCGGTGGTTTTGACTGCACTGATTTGGAAGCGTTCGTATTGACAGAAAGTGCTTTCAGCTTAGGGGTTTTCTTTCACCCAACAGATCAGAAGTGTCAGTTCCCTGATGAGCTGGCGTTGTCTGTGCTTTAACTCACTCAGTTAACTAGAGTCAAGTCTTTTGAAACAAAATGTCAGTGTTTCATTATTTTGGGGTATTGGTGATGAAGACACAGGTACCGTTACATACATACTGTTCAACAAAATTGCTTGGGGTCAAGCAGGAAAAATCAGGTCAGGAATAATGCTATGGGGTTCATTGATTTTTTTTGCTAATTCCCAGTTCAAGTTTACTTATTTCACAGAACATTGTGTGTACTTGTATTTCCTCAGTGGGTGTGTTCAGTGCTGGAGGAAGCAGAACTGAAGCATTTCCACTCAGATACGACAGGGCTTAGACAACTGCCCAAAATACTGCGTAAGCAGCAGAGCTGTAACTCACCAGATACCTTCCCACAGCAGGGAATTGGTGAGGGCATTGCTCTGTTTACAGGGCTTATAGGTTTTCTTTCCACACTGTTGTGCACCATGGAATCAAAGAGGTGGACTGAAATGTGAATCTGTTTCAGAAGTACACTCTTCCTTCCTTGATATTACGGGAACTTCACAGGCAGGGGAACAGGGCTGAAGCAGTTCTTTTGTGTCCCTGTTTTCTAATCCTTTCTCTGAAGATTATCCTGGCTCCAAGCCAGAACTGACCTTAGACAGAATATAGGGCCTGAACCTTAAACAATAGTAGTAGTTAAAATCAACAACTTGAAAGCAGCTGGAATGGTAACTTTGGATTGTATACAAAGTCCATCACACTCAAATCTCACTACCAGAAGTGGGAGATAAAAGTGGGAAATAAATTTCTGGTTTATATCAACTTCCTTCCTTGTTTAGTTTTTGAGACCTCACTAATAGGTACTCATTAGGATACTTAACTAATAAACAGAATAGATACCTTCTGTTTGAAATTTAAAGAATACCAGAGGTATATGCTTCTAAAATTAGGTACTTTTTATTTTATAAACTGCAGCTTCATTTAGGCAAGTATGTAACTGTCTTTCTATTTTCAGTGCAGTCAAACTCATATGAAACCCTGCATTTATGGCATCTGTTGCTCATATGTAAACAGAATTTTTCTTTGTTTTAGGTAATGTTAGCTGAGCTAAAAGGAAAAGATGAAGTATATGCAGTGAAAGTCTTGAAGAAGGATGTCATACTTCAAGATGATGATGTAGACTGTACAATGACAGAAAAGAGAATTCTGGCATTAGCACGGAAACATCCGTATTTAACACAACTTTACTGCTGCTTCCAGACAAAGGTAAGCTACATGAGTCTTTTACCAGTTTCTGCCCAGGGAATAACACTCACTATTTCCAGACTGAAAGAAAACAACACAAAAAGTACAGCAATATTTTGAAAATATTTCTGGTGAGTTTTTGGCATTTCAGTAGTATTGTACAGTACTTGCTGCTGTTAAAAAGCATAACTACTATTACCATGTAAGTACCAGGAGATGGCAGTAAATGAGTTAAAAAATAAAAAAACCCTACATGCATAAAATACACAAAAATGACATCTACTGAGGTGGATTGGCACCTACCGAGGTGCCATTTTCTGTGCTTCTTTGGTACATTAATAGGGTGTATCATTTGTTGAATGAAGTACAAATGTTTTTAACATCCAGTGTTGCAGTACTTGTGTGTAGAATTGCAGAAAAGCTGTGACTAAAAGATCTTCTAGCAAAGTTGTCAGGAAAGATAAATAGCACAGTGGGAAAGCCGTAGGAAAATGGCTAGTAGGATCAAGATTATAGTGGTTTGAATATGGAAACAGCAAACAAGTAATATGTTTATACAATTCTTAAAATGGTGAAAATGTGCTAGCATTTTATATGCTTTGAAGTTGACACAAAGCAGTGGCCCAGGAAGGCGTGTATGTCTGTGGAGGGTGTTTCACATTCAGACTTTTATTATATGTGTGAACATGCTCTTAAAATGTTTTAATGTATGATTTTAAAATTTATAACTAGAATTAGGCATGTCATTTCAGATGAAATAAGTGATTAAAAGATTGTACTGGGGTGAGGTATAAACTCTGTGAACAGAAAGGGACCTTTAGGACTAAGTGCACTCCCTGGAGTGTAAATAAATGTATAATGGGGCAGAACACAGATAAAAATGAGTTTTGCATTAAGTGAATTATGACAGAAGATTCTCCTGATACTCCTCTGATTTCCTGGAGATTCCTTTCCTTTTGTATTTTTGATCTACTCTTCCCTCTTCCCTTCCATGCTTTCTGCCTTCTTCCCTGCTCTCCAAAGCCATTCATCAAAGATACTCAGAAGTCTTCTCACTGTCTTCCTTCTTCTCAGATCTCTTAACAGAGAGAAACTGTAGTTTGTGGCTTTTCTTGAGCTCAGAGGAACTCAAACTGAAGTGGTTTATAGTTACAAGTCACAGGCTAGTGTCTCTTATCAAACAATCAAAACTACACCTAGTGATACCTAATCAGATTAAAAATCCACAGTTGAAAAGTTGAAGGGTTTTCCTGAGCATGTCCTATGAACAATTTATAAAGAATTCTTTATAAAGGAACGAAAATACCAAACATCAAAACAGATGAAAAAGCAAAAGCGGTATGTCTGCTAAAATGATACATTATTTATGAATGGCAACAAATGAAAATGTACCAAGTAACTTAGTCACTGAATGATTTTCTCAGGTTCAGTAGAAAAACAGGTAGAAAAACTTGCTTGAACAAACATACTCTGTGGTTAAAATAGCTTTATTGAGACAAAGGCTGTAGTACAATAGGTTTGAAGTGTGTTTCACAGTAGTGAATAGTTACTTAGGTTGTGATTGTGTGCCACGCCATGGCGGCTGCGCTTTGCAGAACTGGTCCCTGAAGTGATCATGCTGGAATTAAATTTTACATTTCAAGTAGAGCATATTTGTCGTATACACCCTGACTTAATGGGAAGATTGACTCAGTATTCATTGTCAAAGCACTCAGAGGTTGTCTTTATGTAATGAGATTACTTGCTTTGTTCCTCTTCCACAAAAATGCAGATGTAGAAGTTTGACTTTAAATGCTGCAGTGTTTTCCTTCATTAATCAGCTGAAGACACTGCAGAAAAGTTGCCTAATATGCTTTTTACAGTAAGTACATTGCATTTATTTTTTTTTTACGTGGAGCAGACATTTCAATAGTGTCACTTACTAAATGATACTGTTATTATCATGACAAGTAAAGGATAATATTTAAATTACTTTGGAATTCAGAAATTGTGCCAAAAAATGGCTAACAACACCATACTTTATACACTAGTGTGGTTTTGACCCTATATATCTAATTTATTTTAACAGTTCCATCTAGCATCCTTACTTTAGAGAAATATTCTTGGGACTGATATTTCTTATGTTCCTGCTTAATACAAAAGCAAACTTTGATCAAACCAATTTGCTTATACTTGAGGAGTAGTTTTGAAATCTTCTTCAGTGATCTGGACATTGAGAGAGTTCCAAAGCTTGGGATAAAGTGTGCAAAGCTGATACAGGACTTTTTGTCTGCAATAGTTTGAGGTATGAGCTCCAAACCCAGTCCTACACATCAGAAAGAAGGTAACATCTACTGGCAGGACCTCAGCTGGTCTGGTTTTTTATGTGGGAGAAGCTTAACTCTTTTACTACAGAATATCTTATAAGACTGTGTCACCCTTGGATAGCATTTTTCAGCACTCTTACACTATGGCAGCATTTCCCTTCTTGTTTTGCCAGAGTATGATGGTTGTGTCTGGCAACATATGCAGAGGTTTGAGTTGTGTTCTGCCTGTGCTCTGTCAGTAGGAATATGAACCACGGATGCTGCATTCCGTGTTTGGCACTCCCATGGCAAAACCTGCCCAAGGCCTAGTGTACAGGGCACAGCATTTTTGTAATGACTGACCTTTGCTTATCATCTTTGATTTATTCAGGACTTCGTTGTGTAGGTATTGTTTTCTCAATAAAGGTTTTGAAAAAAAATAGGGCATTTTCAGACTGCTGCTGTTTTCATTGTTTTCGCTCTTCCTCATGTCTTCTCTTTCTCTTCTTCTTTGTGTTGGTCTCTTGATTTTTCAGTAAGGGATATCTTACCTGACAGTAAGCTGATGCTGCCCTATTCCCCTTTTCAGTGTCCTCTTCCCTTCAAGCTCATACTCTGCATCAGGGATCAATTATGGAGCAGTATTAACAGGAGGTTTTATTGATAATGCTTCCATCAGGTGGCTGACAAAGGGGATTTAAATATCTCTAGACATGTTTTCTTCTGAAGACATTCTTGCCTCCATTCACAGTTGGATGTTTCTGAACTGTGAGAATTAAAGGGCTTTTTATGGAAAGGTCTAGGAAATATAAGTAGCTTCACTTAACTCCTCCTACACCCCTGTCAACTTCTTCATAAGTGCTTAAAATTTTCTAGACCTCTACCCTATGAGATGTATACGCACGTATGTGCACACCCTATAATTTATTATGAATTATCCTAATAAATAATAAGAAATAAAATGGGGTTTAAATTATTTAAGGCAGTGAAAGCTTTCTTATGATAATTAATTATAAAATTAGAAGACTAGAGAGCTGCCGCTTTTAACATCTGCCATTTTATTTTTTTATCCAACCTCATGAAATTAGATAAATTTGAAAATAGTGCTCTCCTTCTCTTTTCATAACACTACGTTCAACAGACGTACGATGTGCATGTTAGTGCACAAAAAAGTTACTGTTGAATGATAGAGTTGCAAAGGACCCTTAGTCAACATTATAGCTACTTCTCTTAGAGGAAACAAGTCGTCAACTAAAGGGTAGAGAAAGTCAGTTTCTACAGGTAAATAGTTAGACTGATGCCACCCATAAAAACATTACTCTTCATGACAATGTTAAATCAGTGTATCTATCCATAGCATAGCTCCTGGGCTGACCTGCAAGGCCATTCCCTTCTTTCCTGTGCTCTGGAGTTTCAAGGTAGAGATCAGCCATGTGACATGGCACAAGGACATCAGGAAGAGGCTGTAGTGACCCCGGTACGACTGTGCTGGTCCCTTAAGTGTTTCATGCTACCTAGGGGCTTCACCCTAGATTGTGAGTACTGTGGTTCGGGTGTTATTCCTTTCTGCTGTCTAGCACACTCTGAGTAATGCTAGAAGTCTGGTGTTTATAAAATTCAGGATCTTTTATTCCATTTCAGCTCTTGTGATGTCTCTTTGTTACTCTGAAAAATCCCTGGACCTCTGTCTGCATCAGACCCCTCTAAAAACCAAGAGTAATTAGTCTTCCTTCCACTGTGGCTTGTATTTAAGTGTTTCCAAGAAGGTTTTGGAAATCCAGTGGAAAGGTGTAAAATGGAGTTCCATTTTTAAAGTGAGTTATTTTGTAAGAAAGTGTAAAACGCAAAAAGGAAAGAGAATCATCATACTTAACGATTTCTTTAAGTCATGTTTTCTAAGTTAATTTAGGAAGAATCCCTGTTGTGTGTGACCAAAACTGTCATTGGTAAGGTTAAATAAAGTCCTATTTCTTTTATGTGTATTTGTACAAAAAAAAAATTAAATGTCTTCTGCCATTATAGCTAAGAGGAGTGTCATTTATGATATACAGTGCAAATTAACCTAACTGACTCGCCACTGTTACATTCATCTGGGACTAATCAGAGCTTATAATCCATTTTATCTGGTATTCTTGTACTTTTGTTGCTAAGCAGCTAAAGCCATTATACAGATATTGCTATATGGGTGTAATCAGTTTAACACAAGTTTGCATTGCCTTTTATTACTGATTAGTGTCAAATTAGAACTTTTTAGGGCCCAATTCTGTTCATTATTATCCCTGCTTCAGTGGATTTGTACATGTGAGACAAAAGAGTAAATTAACCCCTGTATTTTTGGCTATTTTAATGCTAAAATATTTTAATACAATTTAAATATAAAATTATTGACAAGGTTTCTCAAGGATAAGTGTTAACTATGGTAAAATGATAGAATAAAATCCTAGCTCAGCAAAGAGTGATGTTGTTTATACTGTTTCTATAATGGTACATTTTAATATACATTTATACACATTTATATACAAACCTAATTTAAATATTTTATTTACCTGTGTTGCTATATATGCACATACTCAGAAAATGTACAGTAGTAGGTATTTTTGAAATCCCAACTGGTTTATACAGGCAGTTTGTATCATAAGAAATTAAAATATACTGGTTTTGACTTTTTCTTCAGAGTATTTCCTGAAGCACTAGAAGTTAGAATAATCTGGTGATGTTTTGTATATCATACAGTTAAGAAGTTGTGTAAATATATAAAATTTTGTCAGAATAAGGTTTTTCAGAAATGTGTATAGTGTGTGTGTTAAATTTAGCTTTGACTGCTACCCAGTGTGCATGCACTGAGCAGGATCACTGCATTGTCTGAACGAACACACTGTGGTCAGGAATAGCTGGAGCGGGGAAGCTGATGATCAAATACTGTAATCATTGTCTCTCTCTCACACACAAGCCCCTGTTTCCAGCATGATGACCCCATTTTGGGAAGCTTGCTATTATGCATCTCAGTTATTGCTAGCTGCTCTTGAGGGATTATTAAAGCCTGGTTAGCTCACTGAAGATTCATTGTTCACATTAGTCCCTTTAGTGTTAAACTTGAAGTCAGGCTAGCAGTGCAGCCAGGCTCATCAAGGGCCCGCAGGAGAAATAACTCCTCCAGCATCAATCAGAAGGGTCTAAATGCTTCTCTGTCAGACAGGAAGGACTTTTATTTTGTGATGTAGCACCCAAACTGAACAGGAGTCTTTCACACCCTCTCAAAGCTCGGGCTTGTTCCTAGTTTGCATGTGTTCAAGTGAGGGCTGCAGCTGCAGCCCCATGGATTGCTCTGCTGTAACCAACTGAGGCCTCGGCAGTCCCGGGAGTAGTCCCGAGTCAGCGTCTGTGGCCAGAATCCACTGCATCTGCCGTCATGAAATAGGTGAGGGCAAGCTGGAGTTTGTGCTGACCTACCTTTTTTTTTTACCTTGGTCCTCATGCCTGCATGTTAGGGTTTTAGAGTTAACATGTCAGTAGTTCACTGTGTTAAAGACATCTTAGTGTAGCCAAGCGTAAAATTCAACATCAGGATTTTAATCCTGATCTGATCATGTGCAGACAGGAGGTTTTTAGGTTAACAGGTAGAGAGCTAAGGGCCTTTAAGGTGCTGTTTTCATATCTCTTGGACAGAGTAGCTGGAATTACATATTACACACTTCTGATCTTGGGAAAAGTGTGTTTTTCCAGTTGGGGCATGTTAGAGGGGAGAAATTTTCAGAGTATCTGCCAGACGCTTTGCCAGTAACTTTCCTGGCAAGTCTGTCTGTCTTGTACACTATCTTCAAGCAGAGATCAGAGGAGATAGGAATACTGTCATCCAAACAGGGTGAAGGGGGTATCAGACTTTGAAGCTGGAGTAGTGCCCTCACTTACCAGGTCCACAGAATCTCTGTATAAGCTTGTGCTCTGGCTGTGTTAACATCATTCTGGTTGGTTCCTGATCTGGCATTCTTACTCTTACAGCTCCTGTGGAAACGGAGTACTGTTCCTCATCCAGCAGGATAATTGAATATTGCTGCTTTAAATGAAATCCTGCATGTTAAAGCTGGATTGTGGCTTTCAGTTTAGTTTTGTCTTGGGAGAGTGGGAAGGGTAAGGGTAACATGACTTGTGGCAGCATCGCTTGGAATATGCCTGACGGGTTTGTAACAG
Source organism: Daphoenositta chrysoptera (assembly GCA_013397915.1). Taxonomy (NCBI): domain Eukaryota; kingdom Metazoa; phylum Chordata; class Aves; order Passeriformes; genus Daphoenositta; species Daphoenositta chrysoptera. Next base: position 1,289,781 of record VZRO01001591.1, on the reverse strand, counting down.
GATCTGTCGCTCTGCAGACAAGTGCTGTGACCTTCCTTTCCGTCCTTCCTCCGCACCTGCATCCCAAGATCATCCTCACAACTGTTGTAGGTTCCCTCATTTGGACTGAAGAGACCTGAGTAACCTAGTCCCTTGTCCTAGCACCCTTACCGCTTTTTCTTGTATTTTATGACCATAAAACACTATTCACTATTCACCTCTTATGGGTTCAGGGTAAAAATTAATTTGCGGCAATAAAACCTATCTTTAAAATAAGAGAAAATGTAATGCTCACATGGGTAGCTATTGGGATGCCTGTTTATGCCAGTTGACTGTTTCAAATTCTATTTAAAGAAAGCCCATGACACACAAGAGATTGTGGGGAAACATTTTATACTGTGTTTGTTAGGTGTTGCCCTTACAAGTAAACAACTAACGCACCCCAAAGGAAGAGTCAGGAAAAAGGAAACTGCATATAAAATCTGATTCTTCTGCAGCTTCTTTTTTAAATGCAGGAAATTACTCTCTTCAGAATTCATTTGGGCACTTTAATACAATATTTTTTTTGTAGCAAGAGTAATCTTAGTAAATTATAATTGTACACAGGAGAATTTCACCATGGGAATGAAGTGGAATTTACAAAACACTTGGGTTTGCATCTTTAGTAAAATTTTCATTGCTTTTTTTGGCATCTACACAGAGTAATTTTGGCATAACATGTCTTCTGCTCCATACACCACATAAGGGCCAAACTTGGGTAGGGTATAGCTTAAATTATGCTTTATCTCCTCTCAAAACCACACCACCAGATTCTTTTTACACTGTTAATGGGTGTGTGAGAAGGTTTAAGGGAATCCTGTTCATGCCATTTTATCTCACTTGTGGGTGAGTACTTTTAGCAAAACCAAACACAGGTTTTTAATGCAGGGTTTATTCTTGCATAATTACTGTGTGCTGTGTAGGAGTAGTGATGCCCAGTTCACAGTCTCATGCTTGTGTGTAAGGAAGCATGTAGGGAACCTTTCTGTGTTCCCACATAAGGGGAGCCCAAGGCCATTCTGTAGGATGAGAAGTATTCGGCACATTGTTCTATCTCCTTAAAGTTATGACAGAGGTGATCTATAACATCAACTGAGCCTTTAAGAGAAGTGTCTCTCTGGAGGAGGGTGAGTGGTGTGTCACTTGTGGGCCTGTGAGTGCACAGAGTCTCTGCACCAAGGCTGAAATACTGTGTGAAGAGTATACAGCTTCCACAAACAGTAAGGAGCAGTAAACATAAATCTATACAATATGTACAGGTAAAATGTATCTCATCATTAAGGCTTTCTGTTCTCTTTTAGTAAACTGATCAGTCATTAAAAAGTAATTGTTCAGAACTGAGGAAACTTGAATAAAGACTCCTTCCAAGTCTTGGCTGTGCTTATTAATACACAGTTCATAGCAATGCAAAGAGTGTTTATGGAAGGCATTCTGAAGGTTAATTTACAAACTTAGCTACTTCAGTTGTGTATAGAATAATACCAGCTAGTAGTAAGTCTGCATATTTCCATAATCTAAGTTGGGACCTAGAGAGATCACCCCATTTTATCCTTAATGCAGCCAAGAAAGACCCAGCTGCAACTCTTCCATGCAGAGTATGGGCACCTTGCCAAGTTCACAAGAAGTAAAATTGTCTTTTTAGGTATTTAACTTTCCACTCAGACTATAGAAGGATGAACGGGATCCATTTCATAAGCTTGTATAAATAAGTTTTTCCAAGAAGCTTCACATAATCACACAAAATAACTGACTTGGAATACCCTTATTGATAAGTAGTTTCTTGAAAAGTTTGTGGTGGTACTTATTTTCTCTTTTCTGTTTTCAGAAACCCAATATTAAAATCACACAGAATTCTGCTACTTAAAACTGCTTCCTGAGTTGTAGAAAAAACTATGCCATGAAAATAAAACACAGTATTTTCTTCTGTGCTGCTTTACTCATTTCAGAGGGTTTAAGATGGCTTAAATGACAGCAGAATTTTGGACAGTGTTTCCTGTTGTCTGACTAATTTATGCTTGTGAATTGCCAGGGGTTTCAGCTGTGTGAAGCATATGCTTTGCCAAAAATTAATCAAGTTCTGGAAACAGGAAGGTATGGAAAATAAAGTAGATACAATTAACGCTTTTAAAGGTCAGTGTTGCATTTATAGAACTGCAGAAATCCAGACAGTGAAGAGAGTTGTATGAATAATGACTTTCAATAGGTATTGAACAAGCCTGGCTCAGGTAACTCATGTTTATCATAAGAACAAAAAAGTCAGTATGTGGGGCTTACACAGATCAATGGATATTCATAAAGACCTTCATTTTCAGGAAGGGTTATGATAACATGTTGAGCAGGGAATGTTATATGTTGACTAGGGATTTTGCCTATATTTATAGGTTTTGATTAATTCTGTGTGTTCATGTATTTTTCTCTTGAAATGTGAATTTTAAACCCCTTGCTCAATTCCTTTCATGCCCTCTTGAGAACTATTTTGTATAAAGGGCCGAAGAAAAGGCAAAACTGAATTTTGTGCTCATGAAGTTCTGCATAAGACATATGAGCAGAGCAACCAACAGCATGTCTGGCCCAGGCTCTAACAGTGCCAAAGCAGATGTCCAGGAAGAATGTAAAGCATGTCATGACTTTTTTCCAGAATACTATCCCAATATCATGAGATAAATGATGACTTGGGCATTTCCTGAGCCAAAGATGGTAGGTTTGCATGTAATCAGATGATACTTTGCACAGAATATTTTTGCAGTAGGTGTTAAAAGTGAGAAGCTATTTGGAAATGCTGGTGAGCACAGCATTTTGTTCAGCCACATGGAGTGGAGAAATCCTCTTAATACCACATCTGCAAACAGACAGCCCTGTTATGCAGTATATTTACACTTTTTCTTTTAAATTACATTTTCTGAAAGTAGTGTCTATGCCATTAAAAATCTCAAAACTGAGGTAGCTGCACTATATTTTCATCATCTTCTAGAGTAGAGAAATAATGTATCTGAGCACCTGGAAATACCGAATAAACATACTGAGTGAGGCTTGTCAGATAGAAAAAACTCAGGACTCCCTGCAGGTATTTCAATATGCATGTCCATAATGTTTTGTTATCCATACATTACATAGAAAAAGTATTACATGTTGTAATACAGGTAAACAGTACATAGTAAATTTGATAGAACACTTCTCAAGTTGCTTTTTCTATTGCTTAGTTGAAAGGTTACTGAAAGAAAGAGATAAGTGTTACACTATCTTGTGCTTTCCCATCAGGAATGTCAGCAGTGAACCACAGCTGGCAATGCCACGCCACAGCCAAAAGGGCATCATGCATAATGCATTAGACTTAATTAAGAAGCATGCCAAAGAGTGATGCCATCCTCTTTCAAATTTTCAGTCTGCAGTGTTCATCTGTTGAATTTCTGAAGTAGAAATCACAGAATCACAGAATATGCTGAGTTGGAAGGGACCCACAAGGATCATCAAGTCCAAATGAAATAAAGCTTTTTAAAAACTTAATTCAGCCACGTTTTAATACATTTACCTGTGCATTTCTTAAAGAAATGATTGAGTATAGACAAATTTCAGAAAGGACAATAGGTATGTTGGATATATTGATGAATATAACACATGGAGTTCTTTATGGACCCATACAGTAGGGGACAAGTTTTAAAAGAGAAGTTAATTAGGTTGTTCGGGCATGCAAGAAATCTCTTTTGTTATATTTTTAGACAATCAAAGAGTAAAAATAAAATTAAGGTATGGCCAGGAAGAGGGTCTGTCTTCGGGGCTTTAAAATTCTGTATAGCCTTGTGATGTAATTAACTCCTGGAAAGTCATTTTTGGTTGCATTCAGATGTGAGGAACTTGGTGGTCATGTTCCTGAAGTCTCAGTCATTCAGTCTTGTGCCACATCTTCTCATGCTTGCAGTATTCCAGAACAAGTCCTTTAATGTCAACTGCTGTATTTCAACAGCAACAGGAGAGGAAGCTTGCAAAGATTTTCTAGCATAATGAGAAAGGGGAAGATCATATCTAATGAGATTTCTGGATCAGAACTGAGGGAGTTTTAGATAGGAATCTGAATTTAAAGAGGCTTAAACTCACCAAACCTCTGAACTTTTGGAAATTTGCCATGAATCTGTGGGAAAAGTTAGGAAAGAATTGTTACTGGGTGATATGCCCGAGGAGATTAACTGCTTTCTACAGTGCTCTTCAATGTGGTATTATTAAATAAAACACTCGAAGTGGTTCAGATATCCCTTAGGCTAACATGTAATCTCAGCCACATGTGTAACCCAATATCTGAGTATTGTTTCACTCTGTTTTTAACTGGATTTAGACTGATGATTTGGGTCTAAGAAGCCACAGGCAGCTCCCCAGAATCTAAATATCACCAAGTTCAGGATTTGATAGCCAATGCAGACTTCATTAAAATTTGTTAACCATTATCTGATTGCACAGTTACCATAATTCTGTAAATAGCATTGTCAGAAAGGGGGAATATTTACTGGCCTTGTACAGAGAAAAGTAATGTTTTATCCATTAGTACTGTGTTGTTTTTAAAGTTGTTTACATTCTTTGAGGAAATGCGGAAGCTACAGCTTGAAGAGGTTAGAGGACATACGAGTTTATGGGTTCTTTTTGAAAATATTCTTAAAACAAATGCTAAATTAAATTATTCAAGTAATAGCAGAGAGAACATTATGTCTTGGCAAGCTGAATTTACTCTGTTATATTTGAATAAAATAATCTAAACACCAGGGGGAAAAAAAAAGGTTGTCAGATCTTATCATAATACAATGAAGAATTTTATAATTTTTTTGGTCCTACCCATAAGTTTTGCTTGCAAGTTACTGCCTTTGTCAAGTTACTGATGGTCTCAGAAAGATAAGCAGAGTACAAATAAAATTATTAGATTGAAGGGACCGAACGCTTAAAAGGTTAAAAACGTGATAATCTATTAAGGAAAAAATCTGAGGTGTTTTTTTTTTTTTTTGCTTTTCCTTCTTTTTCCCTGGGAGAATAGATGTCTCTTAGTTTAAAAAGTAGTAATTTGTGACCATTCCTTAAAGCTCTCCTTTGAATTATGTAAATCCTTGTCCCATAGAAACCTTAGGTTGTAAACTTCAAAGGAGTCTAATGAAGCCTGGAGGTGAAAGTAGGTGAAATTTTCAAAAAGACTTTCTCTCCCCTATGGAACTAAAGACATGGGAAATTGTGTCAGTGGAACTGAAGTTTGCTTTGAAATGCTGGGTTAGCACAACCACAAAGTACTGAATGGGAAGGTTCAAATCACTGCTGGTGTATTTACTGAATCACAAAGGCTGAGTTCGTGCAAATTGTTCCCACTGCTCTTTTGTTCCTAATTCCAGAGAACATTTTTTAATGATTAATATACTTTTTCTTAGAATGAAATATTACACTGGGCCTTGGTTACAGCATGTTATATTCCCTGGACATGTTTTTGTCCAGGAACAGTTGTGGAAATGCAACGTAAAACCAGTAGGGCAAATATAAATTAAGAGTTCAACATTTTGTAATCATATAAAGAAAAATGTACCCCACTGGTGTTCTTGTTCTCCTAAAACATGAGATTTCTTTTTAAATCTGGTTAGTTATCAGACAATGGTTGCATCATTCTGCTTTACTGGCTTGCTGTGTTGGTCTGTCAGTTCAGTTCTTGTGGCCTCTGTATGGGTTTTGATCCTGAACTAAGAAAGACAAAAACTTTGCCCTCTCTTTGCCTTCATGTAACACCACAACTGCAATAAAAGTAAGATAAATACATTAGAAGTTACTGCATGGGGGTTTCTATTATTTATTTTTAAAATAATTACTGTGAGCTTTGGACATACTTTTTTTAATTGAGCAACCTGGTCTAGTGGGAGGTATCCCTGCCCATGGCACAGGGATAGGAACTAGATAATCTTTAAGGTCCCTTCCAGCCAATTTTTTGATTCTATGATTTTATAAATATACAGGTCACTGATTATTGTTTTCTAGATGCAGAGGACTGTGCACAAGAGGTTGTTTATATGTTATATTTTTCAGTATGCTGAAAAATTTTGATGCTTCAGGGACAGAACACTCCAGTTTAAAATTTAATAATAAATAAATACCTTTAAAAACCTGAAATTAGAAAAATAAATATGATCATGCTTCTTTCTGACACACAAAGTGAAATCAGTTAATAGTGAACAGAAAAATAGCCTGTTTATTTTTATAAAACCTTGAATTTAAATATATTTGTCTACCAGAAAGGATAGAGAGAGTGTGTCAGCAATCCTAGGTACTACTAGGGGGTATTTTATAGAAATTCACCAAATACGTATTACGGGTGGTCTTATAAAATTTTTAGTTGCAATCCTGTTCACATTATCCAAAGAGAATACATTATTCATGCATTATTTAAGGAAAGGCGTTTTGCCTTAACTTTGCATATATGGTGAAAAAAAATTCCTGAAAGGTATTTCCCGTGTCTTCTTGAAGTATTATGAGACTGCCATCACTGCACTGTTTGGAAATACCATTGGCATTTTCATAGCTGATGCTCGTAATCTCACCAAGGCACTGGCCATTTCTGCTTATTTTCTTAGTATAAAAGGCCATTGAACTTACTTTAAAACTTGCTGTTGTTCTACAGATGGAATTTTTGACAGGTAAGAAACAAAACTGAGTCTATAGATGTTCTTCATTTTTACTTACTGCTTATCAAAACCTGTACTTATTTTTGCATGTTTGTGATCTTTATATGTTCTTTATAGACAGCCTTGATATGTAGAAAAGGGTGCTGAAAACTCTGTCTTTAAAGCCATGTATTAAAGTTCACTTTCCTCACATTATTTTTATTTGCGTGGAACAATAAATTGATGTTATAGAAGTTGAAGCTGGAATTGTGATTTGATCCAGAACACATAGAATTAATTTTGCTTTTGATTAGGCTCACAAAGATGAAAGCAGGATACTGTGTGGTGGCACTGTATAGAGTTTAAGAGTGTTCTATAACATTTTACTGATGCAGTGTGTCACCTGCTGAGAATGTTTATGGGAAGAATACTGAAAATGTGCTCAGCCTGTATCTGACAGGCAGGTATATGTCATTGAAACTTTTCTCAGGTTATTGCCCAAGTTGTGTGGCAGGGGGGAATCAGGTTTTGTTTGTATGTTTTAGTAGTGAGGACCTTTCATTCAATGAAGATGAAAAAGTGAAATTAACTATCGAGGGGTGAAAAATGGAAAGCAAACAATGTGGATCTGTTTCTACAGAAACGAAATACATTTTATTCCAAGCTGTTGGAACACTGACCAATTAATAGTGCAGCGTAATGATATGTGCACACTGATCTGAGACAGGTTGCTGCTGGAGGATGAGGATGTCTTGGCCTCTGCTCCCCCTTGCTGGGGCTATCCAGTCTTTCCATTACATATTCCAGTAAGCCTTTGTATGGATAAGTTGAGTCAGTTTTCTGGTAGAGCTGAAAACTGAAGTAGCAAAAAATAATCTGTGTGTGTCATTGAGGAGCTCTAACCTGCCTGACACTGGTGCCTGTGAGGCAGCAAACGTGGAAGAGGCTGTCACTTTCCTCAGTGGCAGTTCACTGCTGGGACAGTAAGCCAGCTGGGAAATCCCATGTAGCCCTGCCCATCCAGACAGCAATGGATTTTCTTCTTAAAAGAGTAAAGAGAAAATTTAAATTGCAGGTTTTTCACAGCGGTGTTTTGTGGCTGTAATCACCTTAGAAGTGATCCTAAACTCTTTATTCTCATGATTGCTATTAAGTTGCTCATGAGAATGGAAAACAAGATTTGTGAGTCAGTTTTGATCCTTTTGAAGATAATGGTTATATTCCCCCTGACTTCAGAAGGGTCAGAAACATTAGCCTTCTTATTTTTTTGCCGTGACCAGAAAGATTTATTGCAGATAAGATGTGTCATTTTGTCATCTGTTAGAAATTCAGCTTTTGGCACTGCAACTATGTGAGCAGCATGTGCAGTTGCTGTTTTGTTTCTGGGTTTTGGTGGATTTTTTGTTTTGTTTGTTGGTCTAGTGTTTGTAGTCAATAAAGCCTCAGCAGTTATTGTTACACATAAATTGATTATAGTCTTAAGGTGACATGCTGTCATTTTCCATGTCAGTCTTGGAAGTAATTGTTTCACTTCTGCACAGCATTAGATTATGTGGATTAGACGGTATGTTACCTATGCAGCAGAGGATTTATAATGGTTAATCCCAAATGGAATGTAAAATATCCAAACCTGCATATTTAAATGACAGGAAAAAATTGGCCGGTAGATTTCTATGTATCAATTGCAGCATTTAATTTGGAGAACAGTTAGAGGTTGCAGAGCATTTGTAGAATAATGTGCACTGGTGTTAGCACTCTCCAGACACATCGATCTTTCAGGAACTTGCGCGTCCTTGTGTCTCCTCCTTTCTTCGGGCAATTTTTCCTGAACTTTCTGAGCTATCTCCTGTGACTGCCTGTCACTATCTGCTCACAGGGCTGTGAGCTCTCTCTCTGCTCTCTGGCCACTGCTCTGCTTTGCATCACTGCCAAGTGCATGGCTGCTGGCTTGGAGTCTGCAGTCCTGACATCCTGTGTCTGAACAAGACCCGGCTCAGTCCCATCCATACAAGTCCTAACCTGCTGCCTACGCTCACTTTGTGCCTTACTCACTGTTACAGTAGTTTGTGGGATGAAATGGGTAAAGCAGGAAAGTCGAATAGATGAAATTATTTGAAAGGCATGCACAAGAGTTTGCCATGGCTATTTTGGTTGTCTGTCATGAGGTTGTATTTGTAAACACTCTTGACTCTTTTTGAAACAGTTTCTGCTTCCTGTTCCAAATCAGAAAAGAAAATTCAGGACAGTTTGTTTCAGGAGACAAACAGGTTAGTCTGTCGCTGTTTTTCTGGCCAAACCATTTGTATAAAACATGTGTAGCAACATGTTTGTATATTCATGCACATACACTTTTTCTAGAATATATTTCTGTCCTGGTAGTTCAGTGTTCATCCAGCTTCACCTATGTACATTAGTTATTTTCATAAACCTTTTTTAATATGTCTGCTATAATTTAGGAACTATTTACGGAAGTTTGCCCTTCTAATTTTTTTTTTATTTTCCCAAAAAGCTAGACTTTTCTTCTTAAATTGATTTGAATTTTCATATATATACCTTTGTGATTAAAACCACATTCACATTACAGATGAAAGCTAGGTCCACTGCAATGACTTTAAACATGGGTTCTACTTAAATTCATTAATATGTACTAATATAAGATATTTTTTTAACATTTCTGTTTAACCCAATACTAGAGAAATAGTTCAGATCACACATAAAAGTGCATTGGACTGCACAAAAACCCGCTGAATCTCATTGGCACTGGGAAGAAGGATGTTCGGTGTTGAAGGCTTGTGACTGATGGTGCATGGAAATGGTACCTGCTGGTCACCATCTAGCCAGAGGAGGGTCATCACAGGTGTCCATGGGGTTACTTTTCTGTGTTACCAGACTGGCAGATTTTTACCACAGAGAGAAATTACCTGTGCAAAGACAAATATGGAGGAATGTGTTATATCTGTGAGCTGTTCATTCCAGCAGAAAGGCTCCTTTTGCTGGAAACCAACACTGTACATGCTGGAGGCTCAGTGACTTCACTTTTCTTTCAGTTTTCAAGCCACAGAGTCTTGTAGCTTCCTATTTCCAGCACTCAATGTGTTAAAATAAATATTAAGCTCTGTCTTGAGACAATTTTCAAGATCTATGAAACTATTGATTCATATGAATTCAGTGTGGATTAGGTCTTGTGAACATCAAAGTTATCTCTGTAAGAAAGTTCTTAGGAACTTTTTTTCCCCTAAGGATTCCTGTACATTTCTTAGATCTATGTCCTTCCATGTAATTACTTTAAATCTAGATACAGCACAGGCATTTTGAGTCAGGCTTAATGTCGTGGATTGGAGCTGAACAGAAATTTTTTGCCTTTTTTTTTTAAAATCCATTTTTGTTTTTCCTTAATGCATACATCAGTACTCTTGCTGATCCCTGTTAAAGGTGCTTGTTAAGTGCAAAATTTTATGTCCTACATGTTGAACTGAGTGTGGTTAAAAGAAAAAAATCTAGGTTTGCACTTTTAATGACCCAAACTTTCATTCATCATAGAATTCTGTGCTTAATCTGTTCTAGGATCTCTGCCATAATCTTATCGCTTTAATTATAGTCCCCAAAAATTCAGAAAATGTTATATAACTCTTTCTGAACTTGTTTGGGCTTCTATAGACATGCTTATGTGGCAGGAAAAACATTATGCAGTCCAACCATGGCAAAGGGGAAAAGTCATGCAAGCAACAATTAGGATCTGATTTTCTAAAAAGAAACCAGCAGAGATACTCTGTTGACAAAAAATACACAAGGAATAGTTTCAGTATAGTTCTCTGAAAAATATAGACTTCCAAGAACTGGAGTTGAGTAAATTTCACTTTCTCAAATTGAAGTTATTGTAAACTTCCTGTTTGTTTTTTTTTTAATGTCGTCAGGTCCTAACAGATTGAATGTGTGTGCCATAAAATGACTCGCACCATCATCTATCTGTAATTTAGAAAATTGTCAGTTCATTGTTTTCCTATAGAACTAAAAACCAATTGGGATTTACGCACGTTGTAAAAATCCACGTGTGCAGGTGTTACCCAGCTGAAGTCAGAATTGCTTTCTTTCTTTTCACATTGTAAAGGGTGTTTGCATTTCCTTTCGTGGGGTCCATGAAAGAAAGAAAGGTTTGTCATTAATGTTGTCATAATGCTAAAGGCAAGAAAAACAAGGAGGAACTGTTTTTAATTTTCAGTTAACAAATTCTTTATGTGTGTGTGTGTATTAAAGGTCTTCAAGGGTATTTTTGTAAGAATTGCTGACCTTTTGAATTGTTCATTAACTCTATTTGTGCGTTCCCTTGTTGATTTGCACATGCTTTTTCTATGTCTTTGGACTCAATTTTATTTTAAATGTCATATTTTAACACTTTTTTTTTTTAATGTCAAACAATAGGTCATAAAATCATTGTAAAATTGAGGCTTATATGGGACCATTCCACCCATCATGTGCACAACACACACAGGGACATGCACACTGAAAAGCAGTGACTGATCAGCTTGGTCAGTCTGCCCAGAGCCACAAGGTCTCTCACCTTGATAGCAGCAGCAAATCTTAATGTGAGAATAAGTCAGGGCATTTGCAAAACTCTTTTGTTGGGAGCACCATAAAAGCAGTTTATGTAGGGTTAGCCTTAAGAGGTGTGTTAAGGTTTTCTAAGAACTCTCATCATGTATCAGAAACATGCTGGCTGCTGAATAATTTCACGGAAGTGTAACTGCAGATAGTTGTGGATACAGACAACAGAGTATCAAAATGAAACCTATGTATAAGCGTTTTTAGTGGTGTTCAGGCCATCAGAACTATTGGAAAATATGGCATGTGTGTTGGACCAGGTCAGTCATTCTTGGTGAATAACACATGTGTGTTACAACCTGAGAAACTGTCTGGACTCAAAAGAATCTAAATGTCAGAGCTGCCATTAAGCCACCACCACTGTCACATTAATTTGTAACTCTTATAAAATCTATTATGTGAGTATGAACTCCACATTTTTAATGTACAGGACACAAAACTTGTTGATATTTAGGAACAGCCTGCTTGAATGGGTATATTGGTTATTTTAGTAGATATCCAGACTTCCAGTCCTTGTGTGTTTTGTCTTTGAAGTTTCTGGATTACAGTCAAGAATAATCTGGGCATTTTGAGGGGTATGTCACATTTTCATTTTGATAATGGGAATTGCTTGTGTAACTTCTTGACTTTGATGGTTGCCACGTCAGAGTTTTATTGAAGATCACAGTAACACAGAAAACCATTGTTTTATTTCCCCTTCGTTAGAGCTTTAAAAGTCACCCACGTGTAGTTGGTGAGCTGCAGTACAGGTCACATCCCTGTATCACTGACAGAACCTGCCACAGGAGCCCCGGAGCCTCCACAGTTCTGCTCCAGAGGACTTTCCTGGCCAGTTCTCCAACTGTGCTTCAGTTTGTAATCCTTTTTCCATTAGTGGTTGGTGTCCATCTGGGAAGAGGCTCCATTCAAACTGTAAAATCTTGTCTGTACAGTTGGCAGTCTCCTCTAAAATGGATTTTTAAGAACTTTGTTGGACAAGGAATGTCAGGAGTTTGGCTGCTGCTTTCAGGCTGCAAAGATCATCTTCATTTATTTTTAGAATGTATGTACACTTTATCTTCTCATATCAGGACTATTTCTTAATGGGCAATCTTTCAGTATTTTTTACTCTCTTAGTAGTTTTGTTTTTGCTTGGAATATGTAGGAGTAACTTGTAGTAGCAATATTTGGGAAGATCACTCAGGAGTTCGAAATTCTAGCCAACAGTTGTATCTGGATTACAGCCTCTGAGTGGAGAGAGTGACTTCTGAGCCCTTCAAAGCTGCCAGAGCATTCATTTTGGTCCCCTCCAGCCCTGCTTTTTTTCCTTCTATTTTTGATCGACCTAAAATAAATGTTGCTGAGGTATCCAAGAATCCAGGGGGGCTGGGGTGGGGGGCAGTTTCTCTGAGTGTATCTCCTTACATGGCACTTACCACAATAGTGCTTGTGTTAAACATTCCTCCTCTATGAGGCGGCATCATGATATTTTGTTGCTTTTTATTTCTCAGAAACAATTTTTGCAACACTTTGAAATTGCTCAAACTCTCCATTTTTCTGTGGCAACAAGTTTAGAGAGAAAGGGATTCCAGCACGAATAGCTGCTAGAAACTATGCTGGCATACAAAGTATCTTATATAAGAAGTCAGATCTTGGGGTTGTTTTTTCTTCCTCCCTTTTCTGCCCAGCCCCTTTTCTGTGCTAGTGAAGGCCTTTGTTACAGCAATAGCCCAGCTGGATGCTACTTCCTCTGCTTAAGTGAAGTTCAAGAAACCAGCTGCTGCTTAAAAGAAAACTGCTTATTGTTAAGTTCCCCTTCTTCCCCCTGCCAAGGTTAAACATGTCCCTTCTCCGTCAGCACCTCCAGTGTAATGTGTCCCCAGATATTGGTGGGCACGCCTTCAAGGACAGGAACGTAGTCCCTACCCAGCTACCTGCTGACGAGGCAGAATGATAGACAACAGCTTTTAAACTTGACTTAATGTTAGCCAGCCACACCAAGATCGGTTTCCCTTCCTTTGGAGGTTTTTTCCTATCCCCAGAGCAGTGCAAGGTGAAATTCAGGCACCGAGGACTTTTAGGAGGATACTAATTTTAGTTTTCTTACTCTTGCCTGGTTGTCTTCATTGCTATTGTAACAAGCAATATTTTTCCTTCCTCCATACAAGCCTCTGAATATTCTGTATGAAATACTGTATTTTAAAAATTTTAATATGAGAATTTGCATGATAGCTTCCAAGAAGTTTTTAGTCCTGTGATTCACCTGCACTTATATCCAGTAGGAAATGATTGGCAAAGAATACATTAATATATTCCTCCTATTTTCAGGCAGCTGCTTTTAAAGAAGCTGATCACTAAAGTCTTTAAATGCTTAGCTTAAAAAGATGAACTCTATAACCTGTTTTCAAAAGTGTATTGTGCAACACTGAGATAAAGTCATACAGCCAAACACAAGTTTAGAAAAATTCACTGCTGTACTGAGATTTCCTGTAAAATTCAGCTTTCTGAGTATTCAGTGTGGTGCAGTCCCTAATTCCATGATTATGTGCATTTTTATCTGAGACCATTGCTGTAGTAAAAGAGGAGGTGTCTATTTCTGTGTCTGTGATAATCAGTGCAATGCTTTGTTTAGGATCCATTCCCTAAAAATCAGTAATTTACGTTATTTCTGTAAGTTTTCCTGTATTAACAAATTGGGGGTTCAGAAGAAAATGTAATCATCATATAGGTAAACACTATCAAACTGCAGTCTAAAGAGGCAGATCAGGAATAGATCAGGGCATACAAGCATTCTTAATTCTGGAATTTCCTGGGTTTTAAATCTTTGACTGTTTCTGTAATGCTCTTTTCCATATTCTTGTGGGTTTTTAATATTTATTTACGAGAGATACATGCCCTTTTGTGTGCATATGTATATTCACGGTGATGGGAAGTCAAGCTTAGTCCTTTAGCCCTGAATTCTTGAAGCCTACCATAAATTTGTTTATCAGAGTGATTTCAGTAACATATGTGCAGCAGCACAGGGTGATTAATGGCTCATGATTTGATGACAGAAGAGTTAAAGTGTTATTGTCACATCCTAGTCACATTGTCACATCTATTCAGAGACAAGGCAACTGAAAGGTAAAATTAGAGGCTTTTCCCAATCTTTTAATTGGTTGTTTCCAATGTAGGAATGGATATATTTTATATAATACTGGTGTGATGTTTCATTACATCCCTCATTCTGTATGTTCTCAAGAGAAACATCATTCTATGTGTTTTCATGATTAATTATACCTACATGAGAAACTTGTGTGGAGCAGGGCTTGCTGTAAATCTGTAGCACACATCCTTCACAATATTATTTGCAGTCCTTTCATCTATCTTGGGTTTGTATCTTCTCCTGAGGACACTGTTTCTAAATTCACATCTCTCCTGGAGAATCACAACAGGACCTTCTTTGTATCTCCCATGGAATCCTGAGAATGCTGTCTAAAGTGTTAGTTTAACTTTATCTGTAGAAAACAAAAAAAAAAACCTTTCTTTTTCTAAACTTCTGTCTGTTGTTCCCACCTGGCCAGTGGGAGATAACGTGCAGAGCTACTATGTAATGTGCATCTCTGTTGCACTTACATTGAAGTGAGAGGGGAGTGAAGTTATGTTTATTAAGTCTGTGACAGTCCTCAAAGGGGAAAAAAAAAAAGCCCTGTCCAACAATAAGTTAATTTTGAAAGCACTGTGTTTAAATCTAGCTGATCTGTTTTTCTTAAAGCGTTTCTGGAGCTGCATAGGAGCTGTAGTTGAAGATTTTTAAAACTTGGTTTCCTAAAGCAAAGTTACTAAAAGGTAGCTAAGCAAATGGACCAGTTGTTGAAAAGGTATGAAAATTGCAGTGTTTGAATACAGCATGACAGAAATTTAAGTACTATTTTAAAATAACTGGCAGTTATTTTATACAGAAGGTTTTGAAAGATTATTATTGCATCATAGCATTGATTATTTGAAGTCAGTTGCAAATCCAGGTGCAAATCCATCAGTACCTACCACCTTGATGCAGTGCTCAGTGATAAAATATATGGATGGTAAAGGTGTTGATGTTATTTTTTTAGCCATTCCTCAGACTATTTCGCGAATGGGAAAAAAAAGACTAAATCTATGAAGATGAGAACTGTGAAACTCAGTAAGAAAGAAATAGTTTAAAAGAAAAGTTTGCTGTGATGTATTATCTCAGAGATAGATAGTTCTCAAAATTTATCTACTAAACTCTCCAGAAGAGAACCAGCACAGCAAGTGACTGTGTCTAGAACATTTCCAGGAATAGAAGAGGATGGCTTTGCAAGCAAAATTAAAAGAAAAACAAATCTCTATTTTCTATTTAAACACAAAATCACATTTGAAATACAGTCAGCTCAGTTAAGTGATGGACACCTATTCCTAAATAGAAGCTACCAAGTTAATCGTTTCCAATTGCCAGAATGCTGTATAAAGCATGAGCTAGAAATATTGAAATATAGTTCAAATGTTTCTTAATAATGTGCTGGCTGCAGGAGAACTAAGCCCAGGAAATCAAATAGTGAACTCCTCTGGCTCTCACCTGTGAGATAGTCTGCAAGTAGGAATGAATGATGTAACTTGTTAGGAAAAATATTTGCCTGATTTTCCAAATGGAAGAGATGTTGGTTCACCTTGCCAGAACGTTGCAGAGCAGCTGATGCCTTAATCAGAACTGTTCAGAGAGTGTGTGACTTTGGGGTTGGATCCCCAAATATGTGATTCTTGCAGCCTACTGAAAAAAGAAGAAGCAATCAAGATAACATTACATTTAAGTCTGTGTGCATTTCTTATTTCTGCAGTTTAAACTGATGGTGATGTGAAGTCTTACCAATATGTGTGGTATCTGTTGAACCTTTTGTATTAGTTTTCCTCTGCTACACAGAAGAAAGTTGTTTTCTTTTCACAAAGAAATCAATAATGCCAAGTCTGACTGTATAATTAGTGAAATTTCTTGGGTCTGGAAAATATTATACTGCAAGTTTATTCCTCAGCTGCTTTTCTCCTTCACCCCCTCTCTCTCATTCCAGGAGATACTAAGGGGTCTGCCTCAAAATGTAACTCTGCTTGGAGAGTAAACCCTTTACTGTCTGCAGCTCCCCCCAGATAAATAACATCACAAAGTTACCATTCTTTCAGCAACTGAACTGTACTTTCGTTGTAGGAAAAAGAATTTATACTAAAATAATCATCCAGTGTTCTCCTAGCTGAGTAAATGCTTAGTAGGCATAACTTTATAATTCATCATATAAATCTCAATGAAGTGTCAAAGAATTAGATGAAATTGAATAATGTGCTACAAGGAAAAAAATGAAAACAAGTGTTGTGTTGTCAGAATGCTTGGTTACAGGTAATTGTTTCTAATCTTGCTAGGTTTTACACAATTCACTTTTTTTGTAATTTTATTTAATGTTTTTTGAACAAAGGTTTTCTCTCTCTTTTTGATTCAATGAGAGTAAAAGGCTTTTAGAGCTTTGTAAGCTTTTAAACAGGTTGCAAACAAGAAGTGATTGATTTAGTATAGAATAGAAATGTTCTTATTCTCCATCCCAAATAAGGATCATGTCAGAGGATTTTCTCTGTCTAGTTAAAGTAGAAAAAAATTATGCATTATCTTGTATAACAGCTTTGCTGCCAGTCCTCATCAGACTAATAAAATTGCAACCAGTAATGAAAACAGAAAAAAATCATTTTCTTAACCTTCAAAGGACGTTTCAATTTATGTATTGTGTAAAGGCTTGAGTCAGTATTTTGTCCTATTCAGCTTAATGTTTGCACATAGACAATAGTATCAAGTAGCAGTACTATAGCAGTTTACTTGGTCAGTGTCCAGTGCTGTTAAACACAATATATCAGCTTCATGGCAGGTCCATGTAATCACAGATCCATTGGTTCAAGAGAGTTTTGACTTACTCATACCAGTGAATAGGTTATTTTTTTATAAGAGATCATATTACTAAAAGCTTGCCAAGAACTTAATACCACGTTGGGGTTAGATTTGTAGAAGCTTACTGCATCATGTGACCTCAATTTACTTAAACTTGCATGTTTTCTACTCTGGTAAGACATAAATAAACCAGCACTGGAACACTGCGCAGGCTGCAGAGAGCACAGTGCAACTCAGGACACTTCCATGGCCACCCCTTTTGGCAGGTTAAGCACTTTGTCCCTCCATAAGCCAAGATCCCTGGCAAAAGTCCAGCAGCTCGTTGTGTTGTGATGGAAAGAAACACTTGGAAGCAACCAATTCACTGTCCAAGATGTTAAATATTTTTTCAATAAAACAAGGCTGCATTTAAGTAAGGTAAAAGGGCTAACTTCTAAGCCTCACCAGGGAAAAAGTGGTAGGACTTGCTGTGCTGGCTGACACAGAGTTTAGCAAAAATGATTGCTTAAACCAGGTCCAACCTGTCTCAATCTGTTTAACCATCATATCCTCTAGTTTCTGTATAATCAAAATTAGGTGGCTTTTATTTTTTTTTTTTCATCATTTAGTAACAGTAAGCCTAAATAGCATCTTCCTGGGTTTGGTTTTTCTTCCCTGCTGTAGTAGAATCTCATGTAACAGACCAGAGGAGGTCTGAGATCCCTGTTTTACTTGCTGTGAAGGGGCTGCTTTGAGGCCTTAGAAGGAGCAGGATGAAGAATAACACACTCCTGCAATCACCAGGTGGTGAATGGACCCTTAGTGATTTTTGCCAGACTGCCTTTAGGGCTCTTGGGGAAACCTTTGATATTACACTTAGACTCTTTTTCTGGCAGGGTGGATTTAACTAAGGTTTGGTGGCTGGAAGAGGAGGGCATCTGCTTTCAGTCACCTGTGGAGCATTATGTTGTTGACACTTGGTCAAAATCAACTATTTTGCAGTTTTTATGGTTTATTGATGTGGAGTTTGTGGAATTTAAAGTGTAAAATGCTTAGTAAAAGCAGTTGTTTTGTCACTATTGTCTTGGTAAGAGTAAGACTGCTATCTCACCAGTAAGAATAATATGAGAAGTGCAAAAAAAGCTGCTGATTATGTTGACTCTGATTCCTTGGTAACTTACACTAAAATGGAAATTCACCCCAGTAGTGCACTTATTCAAAAATGAAAAAGACGTGGAAAATGAAAAGTCTAAAAATGGTTCTACAGTAGTAGTAAATTGCTTATTAAACTTCTAGCTAGACAGGACATAAAAACAGTGCTTTAAATGACATTCAAATAAAGGAATTATTTCCTGCTTTGGGTGGAGTGACCATCCTCATTCTGATGGCAGTTTTGCTGAAAAGGGTGTCCTTTGATTGGATTTGCCAGACAGGGAGGACCTTCCCTGCTGCTGTGCTCTTGAAGTACCTTTAAAATCTTTCATATTCTGTAGAATTCCGATACTAATGCAACATGTAAACCACTGCACATACTCTCAGAAAATGCACATCCCTAAGTGCTGTCTGTGCACTTGCTCCCACACTTGCTTCACATTGATAACATGATCAGAATGATTGGACCAGAAAGCACTTTGAAGCTAGCAGGGCAAAATCGTCCTAATAAATAACTTGTTGAATAGTAATGAAGATCTGTTTCTAGCTAAGTAATAGAAATAGCTGTTTCTAGCAGCAGGCTAATAAATGTAGAGAGAGAAAAAAAGAGATGGAAAGCTGGGAGTTTTCTTTCTTGCTCTGGCATTGTGTTTTTGTTTTACTTCCTCAGCTCTGGCAGCTGAAATAATTTTATTGTTTTATTCCTGTAGACATAGGAATATGTTTTGTTTGGCTTTAAAGTTAGAGAAAAAAAAAAAAAGTCCACCTTATATGGGAATGGAAACATTTTTTGTGAGTCAGTGTCAACTTTTTTTCATCAAACAATAAGAAACTAAAGGTGATCCCATGTTAGAAAAGCAAAACGCATGTACGTCAAAGAATATTTCAGAAAAAATGGTGGGTTTGCTTTTTTTTTTTTTAATTAGTTTAGAATATTCCTGTCATTTTCAGTTTCATGTATTCTCTTAGGAGGATAAACTTGTACAACCCTAATGTTTCAATACATCATATGAATCTGTGTAAAATTCCCATTGACATAAATACCTGTACTTTGAAAAACTAATTGGTTTTGTTTGGTTTTGGGTTTTTTTGTAAACTGGTTTTTCTGGTGGGGTTTTTTCCATTGGTTTGTTTTGGTTTTGGG
>VZRO01001591.1:1165628-1270366 GCA_013397915.1 Daphoenositta chrysoptera | reverse complement strand
TTTGTTGTTGTTTGGGGGGGGGGGGTGGTTTGTTTGTTTGTTTCAACTTCAGATTGAAATCAATCTATACCTAGTTGTATATCCCTGGCTTTGTTCCTAGGATTCCAGTGTGATCAGAAAACATGTACAGGGAAAACAGACAGTAAAAATATTAGGTCCCATTGTGCAGTCAAATCTATTCAAATTGTCATTTCAATCCGTGCAGGCTCTATAAATCCATCTGATTGGAGGCTTGAAACAATAATGAGTTTTATTCACAACACGGTATTCTAAAAGAGTTTATTATTCCTTTTATCATCTCACTACATTCTTGAAAGCACAGGCTTTCAATGAAAGCTTGTGGTTGATCAGTGGAGTTTTTTTCACTGTGTTTTTACATTTGATCTGAATTGTTGCACATTAGCAGATGTCACAGTTCATTGATAGATGGAGAGGAAAAGGCTTCGCAATTCTTTTACAGAGTTTGAAGGCTTGATACACACAACTCTTGCTCATTCTTTTCTTTTTAATATTTTCACACATTGATATTAGTTCATGAATCCTAAATGAAAAATTTTCAGAACCTGACAGCCCAAAGCAAGGTAATCTTCAGTCTTTTTTCCAGAATAAACCTGACCTTTACGTTTTAGGCTGTCATTCTTCTTTCAAGCTGCTGCAATCATAATTTGAATCCTTCTTCAGATTCTATTAAAATACTTACTATACTAATACAGTTACTCTTCAGGAACATTGCTCATTTGCTAGGATAATGGTCATTTTAAAAATTCAATTTTCTGAATGTCTTTGTATATGTATATAAATCACATAAATTTTTTTGCAGCCTGTGAGAATAAAAAGCATCCTACCAAGTGAGATCAGGGTCTGTCTAATCCATTTGGTTGCTACTGACACGATGTAATAAAGGAGGTTATTTAGAGGGGGCATAGAAGTGCTGCCCTCTGCAGTCTGTTCCCCTCATACTCCACCAGCACCCAAAGTTGTAGAAGGATGTTTAAAGGGACTATTCTGCCTTATCCCTTTTAGTATCTGCTTATGTATCTGTTGTCCATAAATGTTTCTAATTCATATTTGGAGTAGCTGGTACAGTCTGCCTCCACAGCTACAGCAGCAAACTCCTGTGAAGAAACACTTTTTTTACCCATTTTACTGCTTAACAATGTCCCAGTGCTAATATTGATTTGATAAATAGCAGTTCCACATTCATCTCATTCACCATCTTTGTGATGATTTTAATCTCACTCGTACTGTAACACTCCTTTGCACAGTGGACTTTCTACTCTAGGAGTCCTGCACACATTACTGCAACTTAACTTTGGAGTGAACTGGAGTTTACATTACACAAGTTTACATTTCATTTCTTTGAGATGAATAAATAAGAAGTAGTTTTGAGGGGACTTTAACTCTGTTATTTACTGAAATTGTTGAGCAGGGTATGTTTGTAAACTTCATGAACCACGGACAGGTTCTGAGGTTAACTTGCCCCAACTGTTTGGTTGCAAATTTTAAAATTTTGAGATGGTGGAAATAGCAAGAGTCTAGTGTAAATTGAATGTTTCCACCTTCTAATTTCTCTCTCATGTGATTTGAAGCATGTTACATCTTCTATTTAACCTGGACTAAAACTTTTCTGACTTGGATCCATTCTGTCATCTCTGTAAGTATTATTCAAAAACGTCTTTCCTTCTAGATTTACAAAAGAAGTGGTACCACTTAAGCTATTTCAGTAAATGTCAAAATAGGAACTTCACTGGATTCATGCACATACACATTCCTTTTTCAGTTTATCTTATAGAGCAATACATTCTGCAAATTCCTGATGCACAGATCTTTCTTTTTTATGGGCATTCTGCAGAGAAGTAAACTGCCAGGCTATTCTGTAATCATCTTTGATGTTGCAATAAATGCTGTGTTCTTTAAAGCTTTTTAACCTTTAACCAGCTAAAGAACAAATCAAAGAAGCAGTTTTCTAGATAATTTAAAAAGACTATAGACACAGTAGATAAGTTGAAGTCTGTGTTTGCTGTGTATCAAAAGACTTTACCTCCAAGGGAAGATAGAAATTCATTGAGCAGCTAGCAAACTTAACTCAATTTGGAGACCTCATCAATAAAATAAATGTATATTCCAAAGGTGCAATCATTTCCACGTGCAAGCACGATTTACCAGGACTGATGTTCTCAATTAACCATGCTTTGGTATGCACTGAAGTTGCCCAGTGAATATATGCAGCCCAAAGCCTCCATATGTACACTGATCCAAGTAGCAGGTGCAAATCTGATCTCACAAAAGCTTTGCCCAAGTCAGAGGTCAGTGACTCTTGGTCACATCCTCATGGCATCCCTTGCTCTGTGTGTCCCTGCTCTTTGCTTCAGGGAAAACAGCTGATCTGTTTTTGAAAGCTGCTAACACTTTACTGAGTCTTAGGGGAAATTCAGCCTTACTCAATCCAGACCAAAGTTCTCATCTGTAACCTCAAAGGGGCTTGCCATCTACACAGTAATTTACCTATCCCTCCACTGTCTTTCCCAGAAACAGCTTGGCTAGTGAGTAAGTCATGCAGGGGACCACCTGTGCTTCAGAGAGAAAATATTCCTGTACCTGAAATTCCTGGGCATCATATTGTACCAACATTATTTGCCTTCTTTTGAGGGCATAAATTTAATCACCGTTGGTTTAAAATTGTTCATACCTTTGGAAGCAGATACACACTGTCAGTGAGAGTAAGAGCCAGCCTGAGCACCGGGGGCTGAGTGACCCAGCACAGGCCGTGCTCACCAGCCAGTGCAGACCCAGCTACAGGGTCCAGATGTGACACACAGAGCTGTCTGCTGGTCCTGGTGTCCACTGACAGCCCCCAGCAGGGTGGGGGGACAAAACAGGGCCAGGGTTCCCTTGAGAGCCAGGGCCAAAGGTACACACCCACAGCCCTCGGCTGGTCCGAAAGGCAGCTCCCGTGGGCAGTGTTAAGGGGTTGTCCCTCCCCAGGGAAGACTGGACAGGGCCACTGGGGCCTGGCAGTGCCCTCAGGGCCCTGAACTCTATCATTAGCAATTTTGTAAGTGCAAGGAGGATATGAATGCTACATTTAAGGCTGCAGAAGATGAGCATGCTCGGCTTAGCCAGGGGTCCTTTATTGAGGTAGTCCGTCATAGTCCTCCTCTATTTGTATCAGTTCATGTGGTAACACTCTATATTTTGGTCTCTTACCATTTTCTGAATGAATAGGAGAAGCTGTCCATATATTAGTTATTTTGAAGGAGACATATCTATTTGAATTTGTATTAATCATGTTTAATGTTAACTTTTTTAGACTTTATTCATTGTCATAATTTCATTTTCCATTTTCTCTCCTGCATGAGATCAAATCAGAGCTTGACACACTGAGTCTGTGGGTGGAATAGTGGTGTATACAAGAGGCACAGGAGAGAGCATAAGAAGGTTATGTTTCCCTCTCTGGCAGCTGCTCTATGGCAGAGCAGGTTATCTGGTTTCTGCTTAGCAACAGAGGCTACACAGGGATTTGCTCAGAACATTTACCCAGGGCAGAAGCTCTGTCTGTGAGCTGCTCTTCATACTCACCTCTATCTCCCTGTGACAAGGGAATTGTGATGTTGTCATGTTTCCATAGTGAGGTTTCAGGAAGAGCACTGAAAAACTTGAGAAACAATGATCTATTATCAGTAACGTTACCTAGGACAGCCTGGGAATAAGAAAGGTGATGCATGAGGAGACAAAGGGAGGATAGTTACATGTCTGGCCTTGCACCAGTCATGAAGTTAGGAACTTCTAGTCTCTCTCCTCCCAAATGGCCTGGTTCAGTGACAGCTTTGTGTTATCCTATCTCAAAGATACACCTCCCAAAGTGTGGATGAGCATCTCTTCTTGTGTTGCTGCAGTCAATGTGCTGAAGCTTGCTCAGCAGGAATTAAGCTGGGCATCTGTGAAAGGTCAGGTATAACATGCACCCCTGGAGCTTAGTAAAGGGAGTTGGCTCCTGGGGCTTCATCAGTGGCTCCAGCAATCAGCAGAGGCTGAAACTCACTCAGGTTAGGCAGCAGATACCCTGCAAACACTTCTTCTAATGTTTCTTTGTCTGTTTGTCCTGCTATTTCTCCTTGTACACCCTACTTCTATCCCTCTTTGGCATATACTGAGTACAGGTGCAGAAAAGCTTTCAGTCTGTATTACTAAGTGCAGTATCACCAGAAAGTTGGTCTTTCATTTGCTATTGTTGTGGCATTTTATGACAACTAATAATAATATATATTTGAGATTAATACTTTTTTAAAATATGTCCAGTGTGAAGGACTGAGCTTGAGTTTGAGGAAATAAGCGTCAGCATGTTAATGTGCCTGTCGGAGTACTATGAGTCAATACCTGTAAGAAAAGAGGGGTCATGAATAAAAATCTGGAATTAGACATTTCTGAATAGAAACATATCTTAACTTACATCAGAAAAGCAACACCCTTATTTTTGCTGTCATAATTATTTTGTTTTGGCTTAGCCAAATTCCCAAAAAGAAAGTCTCCTTGGTAAAAACAGCAAAACAAACTCTGCTGGGTTTTTTTTCATGTGAGCGGAGACGCAGTTACTCAATGCTAATATCTCATTTAAGGAACTTAAAATCCTCAGGAAGGTTTTGTTAGTACAAATGCAACTACTTTTTCTATTCAGAACATCATGTTCAAGTAAACTCCAGACTTTTAGTTATTTCTGGCATCCAGGGCATAGTTTGTGAACTGATATGACAGTATCTCATATAAATTTTCCATCTGGATGATCACAGTGCAATAGAAGTTTCTTGCTGTGTTGTCAAGCTAGAACCAACTGTTGTCACTGGCTGACCTTCGTTTTTAAGTACGTGGGAACATTACTGAAACACTTCACATAATACAGAAGAGCTGTTTCTCTGGTACTGAGTATCTTTATGTTGCCAAAGGCTTCATTCATCTCCTTCTTTTGAAAGGAGCACAGGATTCCCTGTCCTCCCCCATCACAAACTTTCTAAAAGTGTAAGTCAATTCCTTAACACTCAATCTCACAAAGGGTCCTGTAGGAGTCAGTGGCCTGGTCTAATGTACAAAAGTTAGAAAATCAAGTCCTAAAACAAGGCCAGAGAATGTTTTATTGTGCTCTGACCTGTGTAAAATTGCTGAATACAAAATACTGTGTTCTTCTAGGTGCATCAGTGAATAATGATGGGGTTTTTTTTCCTTAGTGCAAAGTGATTGATTTGGTTGTAAGAGTAATATGCAAAGGGGCACTCTGATGGAAACATTAATTATGAATGACTTGTCCAGACTGTGAAATTATTAGAATAAGAAGCTTGTACTGTAAAATAGGTAAAAGCCCTCTCTGTAATGCTCATACTTCATTTTCCTAGTTTCATTTGGTTACTCTCTTTCAGCAAAAAAAAAAAAAAAATTAACTGTGGAGGAAGAAGCAGCCTTTTCACTGTACCTCTTTTTCTACTTAGGCAGAAATAACAATTTAAAACCAGTAAAGAATATCTTGTAGCAAATGTCTCTGTAACACATAGAGCATTGTAAATGAAATATCTAGGCAGTATGGAAAGAAGCTGGCCCTGCTACAGCACAGTTTTTCTAATACTCGTTCCCACATTACAGGAAAAGAAGTTTGAAAGCTTTTGGAGAATTATGGTTTACTTCTTTATTAATAAATGCACTATTGTACAAATCAAGTTCCTATTAGGCAAGTTAACTTACAGGACAACATATCAGATGTTTGAATAACTTTTTGTACCTGTTTGCTTTGCCTTCTTTCCCTCTACAGTATCCAATGTGTTTTACAGTGTTCATGGGCAAATAGAGTTCTGAGCTGGAAAAAGGAGCAGTTTTTCCCAGTGCTAAATTCTGTAATGCAAGAAAACTCTCACAGTCTGGTGCAATGGCAAGAATTTGTTCTTGCATGGGGAGAGAGGAAATACCTATACATTTTTGCTTTCTTTTCTAACAAATTCTGAAAATGTAAACTGAGAAACTTCAATATAAAATATGCTCATGTATTTCTGCTCTAGTCTGCCCCTTTTGGTTCAGTATGACTGGTCCTGATATGTGTGACTAGAAGTCAGTTCTCAACAGATAACTTTTGATAGCTTGTATACAAGTAACTCATTGGTAAAGTCATTGTAGATTCCTCCAGGATCACAACTGGCAGTTCCATAAATCTGATATGACTTCTGCCTTTCATTCAGCTGATTGCATTCCTAGAAACAAAGAGCTCTGTTGCCAGCGTATCAGGACTGTGATATAAGAACTTGCCCGCTCAGCTGAATACTTCTGGTTGGGTTTTTTTTTTTGCAGTACTGGATAATTTCTGAGAAACTCATTGCTGGATGAGTATTTTGTCCTGTTGTTTTTATTATCTTCCTTAACTGGGTTCCTTTTCCTTCTGATATCACTGCTGCTGGACCAACTGGCTGCATTCCCCAGAGTGTTCCCTATTACTTTTGTAGCATCTGATGTGTTTCCCTGTGTGTTCACAGACATAAACTATTTGCCCAAACAGCGTAAGAAAACAGGAATTTCAAAGACAGGGAAGGTACCAGAGCCAGCCTAGGGGCTGAGGACACATAGATGACATGTGCCAACTCTATCTAAGCTCCTTGGTAGAATATAAAGAGGTTAAAAGCTGTTCTTAGAAGTTCTGAGGTGCCTTCAAAAACTTTAAAGTTAGTTCTATTTGGAAGACAGTGTTTATATTTTTCCTATAAGAATCAGAACAAAGGAATATTAATAGCTGCCTGCACATTGTAACATTTTCTGCATAATGACATTTTACAGGCTTGATATAATTTTCTGCCATGTGCATCAGGCCATTAAATGAGAGGTCTTTAAAATTATCTCACCAGAACAGTTCTTTTTTCCAAACAACACCAAAAGAAGATGAGATCAAAGAATTTCATAAAAGGCGCTTTTCACAGCTTATCTGTCATCAAATGAAGGTATTAGGGAAATGGCCTGAGAAGCTTTTCCTACTTGATACCCCTTTTGAAGTGACTAGAACTACAAAACACGCCATTTCTGCAGAGGATTCCAGTTGTGCTTCTCCCTTATATGAGAGGAAGGGCACAAGAACCGAATTACACCAGCTGGGACCCTTCTGGGGTCCTTGCTCTTGGAGCCGGGGCTTTCGGGGGGCAGGCAGGGAGCGGGGTTGCTCCCCAGGGAGGGCTCCTTCCCTGAGCTCACCGTGGAGCTCCCAGCTACCAATGCTGCAGCTGGGGCACGATGGAAGGTTTGCCCCAGCTCCCAGAAAAATCCAGTGGCAACACAGCACATATCCCTCCAGGGTAATTTGGGGTGGAAGATTTCCCCAAATTTAGAAGTCTTTTTTTTTTCAGTTCATGTCTAAGGTTGGAAGCTATGGGATTGATCTGATGAAATGAAAATGCATGTAATTTGTTCAGCATTTTCATTGCATGCCCTTGGCTAATAAATTCCACATATTACAGCATTAAAAATTTAATCCTGATCTAAACCCCATTTGAGCTAAAGAGAATCTCACCCCTAAGCCCTGTAGATACTGTGTCAGAAAATTAGAAATCATATTACATTATAGGTGTCACATAGAAAACATTCACATGGGTGGAGGTATAATATCCAAGACCAAGAAGAACAAAAACCAAAATTTTAATTCTTCTTAATTTAAAGCAGGAAGGAGGTAAAAAATTGAACATAATTGCATTCACATGATAATATTTTAGGGTCTTAATATGAAATTTTTGTCTATTTAGGCAACTCAGAGCTAGAATTTTATGTCATATTCTCAGTGAGTAAAATAAAAGCTCTATGGAGGAGAGCTGGCTGACAGCTCTCCACCTTCTGTTTCTGTGCTACATTGAATTACTCTAAATTTTATATTTTTTTAAAAAACAGGATTAATTAAATTTTGGATGATATTTTCTTTTCACTAGACCTAGTATGAGCCTGATACACCAGATAATCCAATGCATAGTAAATTTGGTCCAGATAGTAATCTGACAAAATTCATTATCTGAGAAAACAGTAGGAAAACTGTATTCAAGATCAGGTGTTCATAAATTGCACAGAAAAAAGCTCTGTGTGAGAGAGGTAATGTTCATCTGTTATTCTGAGCTATATATGATTGCTGGTTGCAGAGTCCAGGGTATAGATTTCATTCATAACCATGCTTTCTCATTTTCCAGCATTTATGGTAGAGTCGAAGAGCTGTACATTTCAAAAGTGGTATCAATGTCAGTGAATTTTCCTTGCCACGGTAGTGTGGGATTATAGTCTTTTAATAATTGAAACAAAACTTTTCTAGAAGTATTAGCACTGAGGTGATAAACAAATGGCACATTTTTTCACTCTCTATGAATTTGGGACAAGCTGGCTTCTCTTCACCTTGGACGGTTTTAGAGTATTGCTGGATATGTCTTTGGAGCTGCCATTAAATAAAACTTCCTTCTTGAGTGCTGGTCTAGGTAAAATTTAATGATCCCTTAAACTTTTTGCAAGGAATAGGTGATGTCCATGAGGTCCTGGATAAGGTTTCCTGCTTTGAATAATTAACTTGTTACTTCCGTGGTTCTGTGACCTACTCCTTGCACATAGTACGTCCCCCACCCAAACAAGCCAATTTATCTCAAGATACATAGTACTAGCCACATTTTCCTTGCTGAGTAGTACTATGGGATGTGTTATGGGCATGAAAAACATTTTAAGAACCCAATTTTGTACCGGTATCCATTGATATTCCACAGGGAGGCAACATAAATCTCCCATGACAAAAGTGACATACCAGGACTCTTTTATGACATACAGAGTTCTCAGACAAACATCTTGCTTAAAAACCCTTTTTGAGCAACTCACATTACAGCTGAGTAAATGCTGCAAGGCAAGTCTTTACAGTAATACACTGTAAAGGATTTGAGAATCTCCATACTGATTCTGAAAGCACTGTTTAAAAACTAATTGCATTTGATTTGTAGCTTTTTCTGTCAGTTCACATGGTATGGTATGATGGGGTAGAGAGGGATTTTGGAGAGTCTCAAGAAAGGCCAGCTATATTTGAAACCATTCTCAAGACCTTAGAAGTGGTTTTTATGCCACAGACTCTCCACTAATATAATATCTGAGGTCTCTACAAACAGAATAGAAATATTGTCTAATCAATTTTGTAAAATCAAGAAAAAACAGTAAGTGGTTCTTTTGATAAGAAACAAAGGTGAAAAGCACAGAATTGTTTCTCTGAAGGTATAATATAACTTCCAGCAGAGCTAGGAATTGATACTTTGAGTAAGGTTAGAATAAGAAGTAATGCAAATGACTTGCAGCAGTGAAAGAGTTCCCAGTGGTATCTTCTGTAAGTACTGAAACAGACTGCCAGAGGAGGTGAAGGAGCGTTTATCAGTGGTAATTTTTAGGAGAAGATCAGTTTATTTTCAGTTACTTATACAATTTTCTGACCTGAGAGGCAGAGTATGTTCAAGGAATACTGTTCACTGCTGGCTTTTGCTGCTGACAAGGGGACTGAGAGGGGAGCAGGGCATTTCTGGCAGAAATGAGGCTTCGCTGCAGTGGAGTGCAGACAAACCCATTTGCCCTCTGGCAGACCAGAATAGCAGAGGCTCCTGCTCCTAGATCTTTGTGGGCCAAATGGAGTCCACTCAGCAGGGCTGTTGAGGTTCACAGATTCAGATCTCTGGCTTACAGTGTCCAGAGGCTGCCTTGCAGCATTGAAAAGGTTAGTTCCCCTTGGGTTAGATACAGCTGATCCTGCCTGTCAGCTGTGGGATGAGCTAGAAGACCTTGCAAAACTTCCTTATCCAGTTTTGTGTGGTTCTCTGATTCTCTCTGGTCAATGTTTTAACTTTGAGGCAATTCTTTCAAGGGCAAAAAAATGAATTTGAAATTAAATACTGCACAAAACTGAGTAAAACTGAGCAATAAGCCCTAACTATAATAGTATTCATCAACTTGAGAGAAATTTGGAGTGTCCACCTGACAAAAAAATCCTCTAATACAAAATCTGAACATGTGCATTTTGTGTTAAGTGAAAAATGCAGATATCTCATGTGAAATTTAAGATAGCAGTTCCTATGTACAGGTCATTTATTCTAAGAAATATGGGATTTGTAGAAATTGTTCCCTTCTTATTTGGAACTCCTTGAAAGCCGTGGTACAAAACAGGAAAAACAACACAATTAGCCCCGAGTATAAACACTGAAATCAGAGGCAGATAACATGTCATAGTGTCCTGTTGGAGATTGTTACTGTGAACTTCAAAAAGGAATCACAAGAACAGGAGAGAGCTTCTTGTTCTTTTCTTTAGTGTTGTACCTGGTTTTTCTCTTGGATTTATATTTGTCCCTCCTAAAGCTGGGATTGTGGAAAATGAATCTGCCATCCTGGTTAGTTTTCGTCTCAGGGTGGTGAAGGTTTGCACATGGTTTAGTGTACAGTATGCCTGTGCAATTTCCATCAGAAGCAGGAAATGTTTATTTAAGTTCTGAGGGGTGGGACAGTTGCTGTAGTTTTAGGTAATTTTAAACAAACTGTTTGAGCATCCTGTTTAAATAGAGTTAAGTAATCACAGTTTTCTATTAGTTGAAGAAGAATTCCATACATGCATGACATGAATAAAGTATCATCTTACAGAGCATACCAAGGTGATATATTTACCTGACTTCTTGAGCAATAAAAGTTGTATCTTTGACTTTTGTTTTGCAACAAGTTCGGTGCCTAAACATATTCCATTATGTAACAGTACTCTACTAGAATGTGAACTAATTTACATTTACCTGTATTTGATACATGTATTAGTTTCCTTGATACTTTCAGGGGCCTCTGAAGAAATGTAATTCAAATGCAACTTTCTGAAATTGGGAGGAAAAATCTGTATTCATACAAAGAATTTAGTTTAGGGAACTAGTGAGAATCAGGAAGAATTTATTCACATATGTTCATTTATGTATGAAAACATAAATGAAGGAGAAAATGGTTGTTGGAATGGGCTGCTAAGATTTATTAATTGTGAGTTTTGCTTGAGTCAATGTTCACTGCCTTTCCTGATGATTTTAAGTATTGTGGAAGTTGAACTGGGGGACAAAAAACAGTAGTGAAAAGATATGTTCTCAGACTTGTGCCATGGATGCACATCTCACTTTTGAAAATGGGAGACAGATTGCAGGATTTATTTTTGGTTTGTAATGTTTCAGTAATGAGGCTGTGTTGAACTGCATATTGGGTCTCCCAGCTGTTAGGACTCGTTTGAAAGGGGAAAAAAAAGTTTGTATTCTTCAAATTGAAGTGATAATTGTACTTGGTTTTATGTCTATCAATGGATTGTCTTTAGACTGCAATTTAATGTTAATGAGATTTTAATTAGAAAACAAATGAAGGACAGACAGGTTAATGACTGATAACAATTCTTAAAAAGTCTTTTAAGATCTACACAATAATTAATGTAAACAATACATCAAAGTCTTTCCATGTCTAACCTTTCATGCAGGGTTTACGTAGAAGCTTGTTCCTTAACAATGGTATTATTCCACATCTAAACAACTAATAGACTGTATAGTGTCATCTGTTAAATCAGAACTGATTGGCAAGATTATCTGGTCTTACTTGTAGGAAGGTCTTGGTCATTAATCACACCTCCACAAAGAGGAGCTGGATTGAATCTGTTATGTCCTAAGATTTTATTGCTATTGATGTTTCTGGAAATCTCCCCTCCTTTTCCCAATTAAAAACATGTAGATTATTCCAAAAGAAGAAAAAAGAACCTCTATCCAGTGAAATTCATAACATCTAAACCCAAGCAAATATAAAGTGGCAGGGATTGCACATAATACTTGGTCAGATATAAACAAAAAATATATATAAATTAAACTAAAAATCACAGAATGGCAATAATCACAATAAGGTGTGAAGTATTAGTTAGAAGGATTTACTGTAGAACAAGGGGTAGCTATTTTGAATGTCAAGAAGGATGAAAAAATAAACTGAGACAAAATTAAAGGAGTGGAATGAGAGAGATAAAACGAGATTTCTAGTTTAACTCGTAAGCCTGCTTCTCCATACAGTGATAAGGACAAAGACTAAGGTTGCTTTTGGTGTCCAGTTTTGATGACACAAAGCATTCAGGAGACTCTCAGTTAAGAAAGTTAAGAGGTGAGACTCGAATCATGGAGATATAAGACAGGCCTTATGCATTCCAATATAGGAGTTACATTTATGGTCAGAAAAATCTTACGGAAATACAGAGTTGAACTTCTTTGTTTTGATTTCAAGCCTGTTTATTTCATATCCAATTTTCTTTTAAAATCTCTTACCCATGCACTCTGCTCTGCTTTTCTTTCCATTTGTTATTTTAAGTCTTCTCATTCAACCATATCTTTTGAGAAATTCAAGGAAAAGCAGGTATGATTAAGGGCTAAAATAAACCCTGAAACAGAATCAAATTACTTCAGAAAACATATTAGTTTACTTTACTTCAGAAAACATATTAGCTTTCTTTGCAGTACTTTTTTTGCTTTATAGGTGCCAAGAGAGGATTAATCTGTAATGTCTTTGTTTGTGATTTTGTCTTTTATTTCAGTTTATATAATTAAAGAGTTCCCAGGACTGCTTTACATTTATTTTATTCATCAAAACATACTTCCCAAATGTTATGAAAACAAAGTTAAAAAATAATGCAGTCCAAACCAAACCCATTCAATTTTCTCTTGGAACACAATTGATAATAAAGTCAGACCTTGTATCTTGTTTTTAACTGAGTAAATGCTGCATTGTCCCTTAATGTATAATTCTTAAGTGTGTTCACTTTATATTCTCATACTTCAATATTTGAATAACTCCTGGTGGTACATGTAGGAAGATACATATAATCAGGAATAATACAGTTATTTCACTACTAGTGGGAGGATTTCATCCTTTGCATTGAACTCGGAGGTCTCATTGGGTCACTGTGTGTGTATGCTCACATTATGACAGAAAGGAAATAGTCAGAGGGTTGGGAACCTATATTTTGAATATTAACCTTTGATGAAAGATACAGAAAAAAGTTTGAGAGCAAAAATCAAAATAGTGCTGAGATTATGGAAATTAAAAAAAAAATGGACTTGCCAATATCAGCTCCTATTCAAAAAAGATTCTCTCTTCTCTTGCATCTGCTTTTCAAGTAAGTGTGAGTCTCAGATGATCACATCGTTGTCCTGACCAAAAAGAAAGATATAAACAAAAATTTAAGAAAGAGTGCTTTTAAGAAAGTAGTTTCCATAGGGACTGAATATATTTCATTAAAAAAAGATTATACTTTCTAATGTTGAAACTCTGGTCTGCTGTGCTTGTGCATGTTGTACATCTTATTGTTTACTCCGTGCTAGTGGGCTTTCCCAGACTCACTGTAAACAGAGAACAGAACTTTCAAACTATTTTTTTTTCTGGGAATTCTTACTAGAAAACTGAATGTTTACTGAGAAAAGCTGGAAAAGTGACTTGAAATATAGATGTGTAGCAGAAAAATTCAATAGCAGAACAAATTCAATCACTGAGCTGTTAATTCTGTTTTTAGTAGGTATACTTTTGATGAGATTGTCAAGTAAGCTGCAGAATCTGTCAGAAATACCCTCCCAAATTGAGAATGGGATGTGCACAATAAGGAAGACATGAAAGAGAATAGATAGATAGATAGATAGATAGATAGATAGATAGATAGATAGATGATTAATAGCTATCATTGCCCAGCTCAAGGAATACTGCTAAACCTTTTATTCAGAACGTCTGGTGGCAAGATACTCTGCTAAAGAGTCCAGGTTAAACTTTCAGGTAGCTAAACTGTAAGTGACCTAAAAAAGACTGAACTACAATAAAATAACTTGAAGCTTTAACTAAACACAGTTTCTGACATTTATAATCAGCAATTAGGCATTTAGTGAATGTCACAAAAAGCATTGGCTCTGTTTGGATCAAACACAGAGTATTTAATATAAGAACAAAACAATGTTTATCCATCCTGACATGTTAGGAAATGGCCCTCATCTATACAATTGTGTAAATCAGCCTTTTTCTGGTGTTATCACTGTTGGGAGCAGCAGCTCCCAGCTCAATGACAAGTTGAGGGTCACCATTTGGGAGTCACAGCTGTAAGGCACAGCACCATCACTTTGCATCAGCATTGTTTGTTTTCCTCGTGTCATACATATGCAGCAAAATGATAGCAACGTTGGGAATGAGTATGGCTGCTCAGGAGAATGGGAATTGCAGCTTCATTTCCCTTGTTGAGCCCACTCAAGTCCAGACTGTTGACTTTAGAAAGGTTAAAATAGCAATGTAAGAAAGTTCAATTTCAGCAAGTGTTAGAAGTTACTGTAGCCAAGTGTTAGTCGTGCTCTCCTCAGCCTGCAGTCCCAATGGGTTTTGTGCTTGAAACACTGAACTGAGTCCGTGTGAGATAATCTTAGGCAAAGACCTGCAAAGGGACACTTGAAACTTCTCTTCAGAGATGGTCTGTGGTGCAGCAGTGAGAAGCCTAACAAAGGACAATGCCCACCTCTTCCTCTGAGGGATTTTGTATCCTCTTACGTTATATCCTGTAGCAGTACAGCTATGCTTTTGACAGGCTTCGTCACAAAACTGACTGTACTGGTGTTATCCTTAACCTCTAGCTTCTGAAATCCTGAGACCATCTGACAACTATCAGATTTTCTTTTAAAAGCAAGGGTATAATTCTTATTGGTTCCGAAGATAAATCAGACGGACAGCACAAGGACCCATATTTGTGTTTAAAGAAGCAAAGAGGGTGAGAGTTAAACCTTACACTAATGTCAGAAGGTCTGCACTATGATTTTGAACATTTCATATCAGCACTACTGAGCATTACAAAAAGAACAAAGGCATGGCTCTGAATCTGTGCTCTTTTGAGTGTATGATGCTGCCAGAAGCTTTGATGCTATTCTTCAGGAGGTTTTCCTTCCTAGGGAATGGTAAGAAAAATGTTGGAAAATGTACCAAAGCCATTAGTAATGTTTTACCAAGAAAGCCAGTTCACCTGGCTTTCTAAATTTCATCCAATCTGGCAGTTTCTGTGTTCCCAAGATACAGGAGGAAAGGCACTAAGTGTTTTTCTGCATCCTCTTTCTGTAATCAGCAAAAAGTCAGACAAACATTTCTAGCCTCCTCCAGGAAGCATCCCTGATAAGTATAACATTTAGGCACTTAATGAGCAGGATTAATGCACACACTTAAGTTTAAGGGTATTTTTAAGTGCTGTGCTCTGAGTCTGAGTCGTAGAGTAGATGATTAAGGAAAAATGACAAACATTCCTGAATTTCTGGATTCATATATATAAACTATGTAATCTGCAGGCTTGGATTCACTTCGGGGGAGGTTAATTAACTTCGATCTTCTGTTGTTTTTCCTTGTCCAAAGCAATATCATATCTTGTCTCCTTTTCTTCAACCGAGCAAACCAGACACTAGGAACTAGAGCCAAACTGCAGTGTGACATCAGAGCTGCAGAGGGGTGAAGTCCCATGCTCACACACCTGTGAATCCTGTGACCAGGGAAAGAAATGTCTGTGTCACGTCACATCAGGGTTACCTCCACCTCTAACTAAACTCATGTGCATATAGCTGTAGATAATTAACAGTAAGGAAATAAAGAATGTGAAGTAGCCATTCACCAAGGGTGAATAGGCAAGGAGTTGAAGATTTAGGGGTATTAGTACAGACTAGGGAAAAATACAAAAATTTGTAAGAAACACTAAAAAAAATAGGATCTAAATTATATCAAGTGGATA
Source organism: Daphoenositta chrysoptera (assembly GCA_013397915.1). NCBI lineage: Eukaryota > Metazoa > Chordata > Aves > Passeriformes > Daphoenositta > Daphoenositta chrysoptera. The sequence continues at coordinate 1,254,579 of VZRO01001591.1, read as the reverse complement.
TGTGTCATTTCTTTCCTTCTGCCTTCACCTGCATTGCCAGTACAGGTAATAGATTGTTCAAAATGCCAAGCACATGTTTAGTCTAGTGATATTTTCAGTTCTTACTGTTTCAACACGTGCTTAACTTTTAGGTTAATGGTGTGACTGCCTGAGAATCTCAGTTGCTGTTCTCAAGGAAAGTTCATTTCTCGTCCTCCATCATGGAAATAAGTTTGAAAGCTTGAACAGGGAAGTGATCAGCATGAGAAGAAAATAAAAAGAACCTGATACGTATTTTAATAATACAATCTTATTTTATTATGAGACCATATGTAGGCATTTGAGATCAGCAGCACTGGTTTCTATAGCTTAACAATTCTAAATAATTTTTACATTATTTGCGGAAGATGCCTTGCAGACAAAGTAACTGGTAAGAGAGAAGTGAAGAAAGAAGGAGACTGGAATTTGCCCAGCAGCCTGTCAGTAGTCAACAAAATTGACTTACCTTTTCATGGTTATGGCTAAATTATAAAAGAAACATCACTTAAGTATCTCTATTATTATAAGAAATAGATTATAATTCCATATGTATTTGTTGATGTGTGGAGGTTTATGTGTGTGTATTGTTTAATATAGCATTTTGATTACCTTTTTCTCATTTCTCACTTTGAGACTCACCTCATTTTCTTTAGGTTTGGTGGGTTTTGGTTGTCGGCTTTCTTCTTTTTCAGAATCGTAGCATTAGTTTATTTTTTTCATGATGTAAATGCTCCAGTCACTTAATGTGTAGCTTCAAACAGTCTTTTATGTCACCAAAAGAAATTAGCTAAATAGCACCGTTTAATTAATTTCAGGACCGCCTCTTTTTCGTCATGGAATATGTAAATGGAGGAGACCTAATGTTTCAAATCCAGCGCTCACGCAAATTCGACGAGCCTCGATCCCGCTTTTATGCTGCAGAGGTCACATCAGCACTCATGTTTCTTCACCAACATGGCGTCATCTACAGGTACTTTTTTTGATCAAAAATAAAGTATTCTTGGGGCTTCGGGATGGTTTTGGCTGAAATCCTCCGTCTCTTAGCAACCAGTTTTAGATTAGTTGTTTGTTCCAATTTGCTTACACAGAACTTTTTTTTGGCTGTTTATCATTGAGAATGTTAACATTTGAATAGCCTCTGCAGCAGTCGCCAGCTGTGTGTGCCAGTTTTGTGTTCTAGTCCAAATAAAGTGGTTTGAAAAAGCTTGGCACAGTGCGACCCAGAGGTGACCTTTCTGCAGATCGGTGCAATCTCTTCACTTTCCTCTCTGTGCCATAGATTTCCTCTCAGTTTCGAACTCCCTGCCACTTCCTGAGTTTGTTTGTCTTAGTTGTCTCCACTCTGATACAATCGGGATGGTCATTTGCAATGCTTTGCTTATGCCCCTTCCTCTTGACTGTTTGGGTGAAGGCTTAGTCACCAGCAGGAAGTGGCTCTTTGGAGACAAATTCTGATTTGCTTTCAAGTGCCCTGCATCTATTTGAACCTCCCCCACTGGCCCCAGTCTCTAATCTTCAACATCCATGCACACAGACGCACAAAAAGTGCACATTGTTGTGCTGGGATGAAGAATGCATTTAGGGATAGGCTTTATTATTAAAAGTAAGGATTCGCTTTGAAAAATTTCACCCTGATGTTAATGTGTTTATTAAATCCTTTATCTTGTCATTTCACGCTTCCTCTCTGTTTTTATTTGTTTTTAGCAGCCTGTTATTGCTTGTGATAAATTTGTGCTTTCACAAGCAGCGTGCTTAACAGGTTTTGTAATATAAATCTGTCCTATCTAGTAAAAACTCTGAGTTCTTCAGATCTAACACAGCTCTGTTTTCTCCTTTGAAATTCCTACCCTCCTTCAGGTTATCTGTTTTGATTTGAGGTAGTCATCTCAGGGGCAGGCAGTCTTAGATTTTGTGAGCAGAAACATCAAGATAAGGATGTGGAATTTGTCACATCCCTGGATTCATATAAAGGCAGGTCTTAAGAGTACTAGAAATTGAGAAAAGCATATTAAATATTTAGTAACCAGGATTGAGTGTAAGTTGCGTTAGATGTAATTGCATTTCCCACATACAAAGGAATTCAAAGAGAAATTTCTCAAAGGCATCTCCTTTCTAGAGACATAGCCCACAGCAGAACATCACAGCTTCTAAGGAAAGTATATCTCCTTGAAATGGTCTTTTCATCAAATATATAGTTTGCTTTATAAAACTCTTTGCTAGCTGCAGCTCTTAATCTCCATCTTTTATTAACACTGGTATGATGTTTGCATACTGGGTTGTACTTTTGGCCCTGACACTTCACATGGGTTTGTTTTCAAAGTGCTGAAGATCCAACACATTTCTTACCTTTCCTGCTCATATCATATTTCCTATTCATTTACTGTATTTATTTCCAAAGCTAGGTATTTGTACAGTCACATAATTGAATGTGGCAACTGCAGAATTTATAAGTATCTGTCATAAGGGGAAAAGACAAGCTTGGCACTTTGAAAAATGAAGGTTTTTGAGGATTTGTTTCCATAAAATACTTGGGCTACTTTCTTCCTCCTGGAAACTGGAGGTAGACACCTTGTAATTAGCAGTCAGTTTAATGATTTCTGTTGAACCAGCAAGAAAGAATTGGTATAAAATTACATCTCCCTTCTTTATATGAACGTGCATTGATTCACTCCCCCATCTTTCACTGCTCCCATCCCTTAACACACATCCTCTACTCCCTCTACTCTTTCTTTCCTACCTCTTTTCCCTTGTCCTGTATGTATCTCCTGCTGTGTGTTGGCTCCTAGCTGGATGCATTGAGTCACTTCATGTACCTGTGTTCTTTCTATGACTTTATCAGCAGAACACTTCCATCACAAGAGAAATGTCATTCTGAGACAAAAATGTTTCATAATTTCAACCTCACAGTGTACTCACAACTTCTGATTGAGGCACTATGCTGACATGTCTGACATGCATGTTAGAGTATGACACTGAACTTGTAAATGGTGTATTAATGCTGAGTGCACAAGCAGAAGACACAAGAGAACATGAGTTGTAGGATGAAAGCAAAAACTATTAAAAGCAACAGGAAGAAATTAGGAACAGATTCAGTTGTATTTTGTTTTGACATAGGCTTTTGGATCCTGACATAGCTATGTCTGTGGGAATAATTCATTTTCCAAACTGTGGGATACTAGGAGTTCAAATATTTGTAAAATATGCATCCCAGTTATGCTGTAAAATACAAGTAGAAGGAAGAAGTTAGAAATTATTTTAAAATAATGAATCATAAGAAAATGTCACAATTCATTCACAATGTGCCAGGCCCTGGGAGAATGCATTTGTTTATGTCAAGCATACGTAAGAATAGTTGTCTTGCACAGAACAGTTTCAGCCTAATTATTCCATACCTCACTGCACTATTTACTGCAATGTTAAAAATGCATTGGGATCAAGTCACTCTTTACATCTCTAAAGCTCTTACTAGCTGGCAAACAAGGAAAGAAAAGGGAAAGAAAAAAAAAGAAAATAAAACAACCTTTGCTCCTGAATAACTAGCAGTCATAACTACCTAACATGCCTTCAGATATTTTAATAAAGAATGCTTGTCTTCTGTGTAATTATATTTCTAGAAAAAACATTGTGGTGTGAAATTAATGGTTATTCTCCAAGTGGGAAATGCTGCTTGTGTGGGCACTACTTCAAGGAAAGTGGGGAATATATAAATAAACTAAGATGTTTGATGGAAATGTAGGTTTCAAAATAGCTGCTATACCTTCTGATCTTTTTTCAGTCTTGCATGTGGAAGTATTTGTTTGGAGCTAAACAAAGTTATATTTTTGGAAGTAAATAACTACCTTTAGCTCATGCTTTGGCTTGTTGGTTAGGCTTTTAGAAAGTGCTATGATGATACTAAATGATCATCTTTTATAATAACTAGTTTATCCTCATTTCCCCTAACATTCAAAGAGAAAGCCAGCTCCCTGTTTGGCAATAGAAATTATTCTCTGAGTTCACATCTTTGCAGCTGGCCCAACAGTTGTTCCCAGACTTGTCCAATTACCAGTGTGCTCATTGGAATTACATGTATCTTCCTTATGTTTATCTTCCTTATGTTTATTGAGTTTATGTTGGAAATAAAGATGAACCTCACAACTTTTATATATAAAGATATTCCCATTACTGAATGCATCTTGTATGATAGATAAACTTAAGGATAATTTTCAGTGTGACATTTTTAAAGGTATGATGTTACTGTTGTGTCAAAAACACTTCAACAGCTTAATAAAAATACTTACATTATCCCTGCCACCTTCCCTCTCATCTGGCATTCAGCTATTCAGGCACATGTCAGGCTGGGGCCTGATAATACAAGTAGAGTCAATCAGACACTAGAGAAGTTTCAATCCCATTTTCTGGCACTTGTCCTTGTTTGTGTTATGCAATTGTAATTGCACCACTTTGAAAAAATGTATCCAAGCTTCAGGAATTAAGCACTAGACTACTAATCTCATTTTGATTTTGCCTGTGAGCTGGTACTGGAGTTTGAACTTGGTAATGAAAGGTTGTGCACTGTGTTCAGTGTCACCTGCCCCTGGAGTCTGGTGTATTTAAAAACAGTTATCACAATATATTAATATATATTATATCTATATAAAATATATTAGTGTATGTTCTCATATAGGGAAGATGCAACAAACTCTGTGTGTTAAGAAACTGTCAGTTCTGTACTCCCCTCTTGTACTGACTTTCAACATTCCTGTGCACTTTCTGCAGATCTATGTAAACGTGGCATGTTCTTATTTCACTTGCAGTTGTTGGGCTGAGGTCAGGAGAACCTGGGTGGCTGTGTCTGCTCTTAGTGTAGGAGCTCAAGTGAGGTGACACAAGTGGCCTGCTCTGGCCTGAAATACCTACAAAGAACTGTTGTCCCCCCAGGCAGGAAGGCCAGAACGGGGTACCACTTCACAAACATGAATGATGGTGTCCACTGTTCATACATGATTTAGGAAATAACTGTGAGTTGTAAGAATTGTTTCAGTAGTTGCATGTTGCTTGATCTCTGTGATCCTCCAGAATCATTCAAGTGCTCTCTCTGAAGTACAAAAGAAAGAAACTGATTGTACACAATTTTGGTTCACCTGAGAGGATGAAAAATATCTTAACTGGGGAATTAGTGTCACCTGCTCTGGGTTGACTAAGGTAGGATCAAATGTTTTGCTTTCAAATGTAGGATCTGTGAGCTGTTGCCTTCAAATCATGCAGCACCTGGTCATGATGGAGCCCTTATTCATAACTATGGGTTATTATGATCCTCAGCAATATGAAGTAATAACCCAGCTTGTAACTTGCTGGAGCTTTCTGAGGCTCTCTGCACTCTGTAATTAATGTGTTGGTCGTGATGAAGGATTTATTAACACTGAATTGAGCAAATGGTGGATGTAAATATGCTGATGCCAATCCTTGAGTACCTCCGGGCTTTTTCCGTACACAACTACCCTAAGAACTTGTTTGAACACTAACTAAATTTTTCCCTGGATGATCAGTTTTCCCAGCATTCCTGTTTATCAGGGCAGCACACACCAGTGTTTCAGAAAGAAGAACTACCTAAAATTAAAAGCACCTTCATTAGTGTGTTTTTATGTGAAATAAGAATATTTATTTAGAAAGTCTGACTTCATTGGTGGTTGTATGATTCAGTGCAACCTTGGCAGAGTAATGAGGAGTTATATTTACACTGATGAAAATGTTGCATGGCCAGTGGTTAACATGTTAAAAGTCATCATTCTCCCAAGTTACCTTACTGTGTTATTTCTGAGTGGCAGCAGCCAAATAAAATTCCCCTCCCCCCTATTTTTTTTTTTTAAGCAAAACTAGACATGGAGAATTTTGATTTAAATATGTAAAGATCATCTTACTGCAACTCCGAATAGTTAAAGGTTAAATTAGTGCTTTAGCTGTGGTCCATGTAAGAGGCCAAGACCTTATACCCTCATCTGGCATATTCACACCTAAGCACAGGAATACACTGAGCACAAGGTCCTCTCCACATAAACTACCTGTTGCAGCAGTCTGCTACAGAGGAGTTACAGTTTGCTTCTTGCCCAAGTGAGCAACAAACTATTTCCATCACCTTCAGTAAAAATAGGAAGCAAGGAGTGAATTGTGCAGGTGTGTCTGGAGTCCCAGTGTCTCCAGGGACTGCTGCCCAAGCCACGCCACCTGCCCAGTGCTCTTGGCTGGGTTTAAGCCCTGGGCTACATCCACGCTCTCTCTGCTCTGCCTGGTCTGGTTTCCAAAACTGAACATGAGCTCCAACGGGATTTTAGTCAGTGGCCTCCTGCCCTCTTTGCACTTTTTCTTGCTGGATCTAGGCAGACCAGCAGTCATGAAATGCATAAATAAGCAGGATGTCTTCCCCGCAGGAAAAGGCAGTGGGCCGGGGTGGAGAGGAGCGGAGCTGAGGGAGATGAGAAGCAGGAAGGAGGGCTGGTTCCCAGGCTTCTGGCATTCGGACCGAGAGTCCACCCTGCCATCTGCCCAGCTTATGTATTGTGCTAAAGGCTCTGTCGTATAGGAGAGCCTTTGACAAGGTTTCCAGCTGTGGAAGGATGAGTAAAGGCTGTGGGAATAGGATATGAACCACATGGGCTTGCCAACAGTAGAATGCTTTCTAAATTTCTCCTGGGTTTGGAACATAAAAAAGTCCTTAGTTGGCTGTTGCGTGGGAGTTGGGTATGTGGGGGGGCAGTGCTGGGCAGTTAATATTTAGAAGGATAGACCAGCACCATCGACCTTATTTGGGGAATGACAAGGTACTTCCAGGGGGAGTTCTTGGTAGAGAGGTCAGCATTGTTTTTTTGCTTCATGTTTATTTGGTGCAAGATTTTCATGTTTAATGACCGTTTGTATAGTGCTGTATTGTGTAAATAAAGCTATGACCTTTACCTTCTGATAACAGTATAGGAGTGAGTTAATGTTAAATGAGAGTGAGCAGGGAGTGGGAATCTGCCAGGGTTAATGCCAAGTTTACATTCCTCTGAGGGCAGCCATGTTCCGGTACCCTCAGTAGAAAGGGCAGCAGTGCCTCTCAACAGATAATAGCAGTGAAATGTTACAGAACATATTGTATTTATTTCTGGGTGAATGTCACTGATTTTAGATGATTGATGTTTGTGTCTTTATTTTATAACAGGAAGAAATGTGTGTTATCTCTCAGCGTTTGATAAGAAGATTTTAACTCAGAGAAACATACACAAAATAAAAATCCACTAGAGCTGCAGCACATGTGAAACTGAACTGTCCTGATACAGGACATATGCAATAGTTTTCCTAAACTGCTGAGACACAGCACTGTTTCTGCAGAATCATGTACACCAGCTCCAAACAAAATCATACTCAGCAAACAATTTCCAACAGAAGAAAGATAATGCTTTCTGTTTCACAGCACATTAAAAATCTAAATGTGCTTCCTACATGTAATTCTGCTGCTAACAGACAAAAGTTAGGATTGAATTTTACTGTGCCCTTCAGTCATGTTTGTCTTCAAACAATGAAAAATATTTCTATAACCTTGTTGCACTGGTGTTGAAACTATGTCACATTAAGGGTGACGCTTTGCCTTTTTACATGCTATTGAAGGCATCTGCCAAAGTTTCATAGTAATGCAGAGAAGTGCATGGCAAACGTGGTTCTGAGGTAATAAGCTTTTAACAAAGATTTTGTTGTGCTCTTGAGATGCTTCTCTCAAAAAAGAATCACTGAATAGTGGAACCCCGTAGAATCGTTTGGGTTGGAAGGGACATTAAAGATCATTTAGTTGCAACCCCCTGCCATGGGCAAGGACACCTCCCACTAGACCAGGTTGCTCAGAGCCCCATCCAACCTGGTCTTGAACACTTCCAGGGATGAGGCATCCACAGCTTCACTGGGCAACTTGTTCCAGTGACTCACTGCCCTCGTGGTAAAGAATTTCTTCCTAATATCTGATCTAAAAATACTGGCATTTAAAGCCATTCCCCCTTGTCCTGTCACTACATGCTCTTGTAAATAGTCTCCCTCCATCTTTCTTGTAGGCTCCCTTCAGATACTGGAAGGCCACAGTCAGGTCATTCCAAAGCCTTCTCTTTTCCAGGCTGCACAATCCCAATTCTCTCAGCCTTTCCTCACAGGAGAGGTGCTCCCTCCCTCTAACCGTCTTGGTGGCCCTCCTGTGGGCCTGTTTCCAACATGTCCATGTCCTCCCTGTGCTGGGGACCCCAGAGCTGGATGCAGCACTGCAGGTGGGGTCTCACCAGAGGGAAGCAAAGGGACGAAATCCCCTCCCTCGCCGTGCTGCCCATAGTGCTTTGGGTGCAGCCCAGGATTCAATTGGCTTTCTGGGCTGTGAAGTTGGGAAGTAATGCAAAATGTTAGATGAAAACAAGTAAGGAGCTCTATTTAGTTGGGGTTTTTATAATAGTGATGACAAAAATACTGAACAACCTTAAAAGAAAATCTGGATTATGCCCTTCAGTAAGGACATTTGCATAAAACTTCTTTTTGGCCAGAACCTTGCTACTTTTGGCTCAAGGTTTACACTTATTCTCTTTGCCCATCTTCCCACCCCCTCTTTTATCCACCTCCGTGTTATATAAGAGCTTATCACTTAGACACTGCTCCAGCATTCCTGCATGCAGATCACTACTCAAAGGCTGATTTTGATTGTGAGACTGTTCATATGCATGATATGTGCAGCTTCCTGAATGATTTTGGACCTTGGTTAGACTTCTCAGATAGACAATGTGTTTATTTTAAAAGAGCAAATCATCACGTTTGAGAAGGCACTGTTATTGAAAACCAGATGTTCTTGTGCTTTACACTGCAAAAGGCAGTGGAAAATGAGAATTTAGCCAATCCAAAAGCTGACATAACTGAGTTATCACTGAATCCTTTGCAAACTTTAAAAAGGTCTGTTTAGCTGACAGCTTGTACTCAAATGGAAGAAAACAGAAATAATATTGTTCACTAGGAGGTTAGCTAAACAGGCCTAACAAGCTAAAACAGAGAATATACAGCCAGTACGAACCCCAGCACTTTGGGGAGCGCACCAGTCTCTACTGCTACCAGCGTAAATAGTGGTAGGATTACATCAGAAAGACCTTGGACAGACAAGGTGCAGTCTAACCAGGCAATCAGAAAGGGGAACAAAATGGCTCTGGTGGCTCTGACAGTGCTGAAAATGAGCAGTCCAATGAGGGGTAACAAGGCCTTATTACAAGTGGTAATAAATCCCTTCTTGTGCCAGCAGCAATGCACACCCCTCTCCTTGGCTGCCAATGTGTCACAGAGCCTGAACACCCAGCTCCCCAGAGCAGCAGACTGTAGGAGGAATAATGATAAGTAGGAGTCTTCATCATCTCAGCAGCACTGAGTTCATGTGGAGGAGGCAGATGTGGAGCAGGGCTAAGCAGGAATAGCAGTGATGCCAAGGCCAGCTTTTACCAAGATGGGAGGTAGTGTGGTTTCTGCACTGTTATATACCCAAGGATGGATGGCTCCAAGGACAGACAATTTACTCCCACCACCAATTTGAATTTTGATCCCCCAAGATCACTTATGATGGGGGTATAATATTTTAGATTTTAAAACATTTCTACAGTAACATCCAGCTTTTGAGAGGAGAGGCTTATGAGAAGCCCAAGCAGCACTTCTCACAATGTACACACCCCATGGGTCTTCACTTCTTGCCTCCTGCTTCGAGAATTTGTTTCCAGTAGTCAGTCTTACAAAACAGCAGAAAGAGAGAAGGAAAATAAATGTGAGAGGCCAGAAATAATGATGGTATTGACTTATGTGTGCTTTTTCCTCCAGGCTTCAATTTCCTTCTCCTGATGTATGTAAGACACAGAAAATGTCACTCTGTCAAATGCAAACAGTACGTGCAGTTGTGTGCATTTATTTTTTCATGTAGATTTGACAGTGGCAGTCATAAAAGTATTCTTTACAAGGTATTTCAGTACTAGAGCATGTGATTGCCCCTTCAAGGGAACGGGAGGATGGGATGGCTTCAACAGTAGATTGCCAGTATAGCAGCCAGCGTGGGTGTACCATGGTATGAAACTGAGTAATACATAAATAGTACCCAAAAAATTAACCAAAGAAAGCTTGGTCACTAATAACCTGAACTGAATACATTCAAAACATGGAATATAAAGGATGAAATTAAGTAGTCACAAATAAACATTACAGCACTTCACCAAGTGTTTACTTGATTTATTATAGGGTTTCCAAGGGAGATCCTATGGTCTACTAAGACCCATTTTAAAAAAATGCCTAAATATATTCTAACACAAATAATGAGTCAGATGGAATTGCTATGGTCAGTTAAGTGGGTAATGGATATTTAAAAGCTTTCAAACATCAATAAATCTGAAAGGGCTCTAACGGAGTACTTGTAGAACAAAAATAATTGTCACTTAAGAAACTGCCTGAGTATGTATCTGCCTAAACTTAACTACCAGTGAGAGGACAGCAAGTGTTTATGGTACTGTATACTGGAGATATAAAAGGCATACCAAATGCCTGCTAGTTCATTTGCTGATAATCTGTAATGGGCCCAGAGAGGCTGTAACTTTGATCAAGAGGCTCTGATTCTCATTTATATGAACGTCTTCAAATTGTTCTAGCATAAAAGGATCCTCAGACTGGGCATGAAGAAAGTAGACAGCAGCTCAGCAGCATTGCCTTGCACAAGGCTAAAGGCACTCTGCTTCAAGCTTGTTGAAGCTGCCTGTGTTAAAACCCTGTAAGCTAATGTCCACAGACACTGGATGAGAAATGCCCCAAGCAGAGGGCAGAGAAACCCTTCGGACAACCCTGGTTTTTAGGCAGGTTCTCTTTTCACCTTTTGAAAATTCACAAAAGAAAAAGGAGGGGATATTTTGTCAGCTCCAGATCAGAGCTAGTGGTATGCTTGCAAACAAAGTAGGGCAGAAGTTTGGGGTTTCTGTGTATGTCCCAAGAGGAAGAGGATTTCACCATGATTTCTAAAACATCTGCAGATTGAGTAGTTGTTTTGTCCATGAGCAAGAGGGTTTGAAGAAATTTTGAAACAGCATCCTGGAAATTCTCTGTGTAGTAATAGCAACAAAACATTAGCTGGTATTAGTGAGCTATAACCTATAAAGCCAGAGACAATTTGATGACAAATCTGATATAATTCATTACTGCTACAGACTTTTCTCCCCTGGGTCAGACACATGTGCTCCTAGTTAGGGCGAAATAATTGTCTGTATAAACCCAATCCAAGAGAGATTATACTGAAATCAAAAAATTGTGCCCATAACACATATAACAATGGTGTTTGTTTTTTACACACCTTTATAATAGAATCAATTTTTAAAAAAGTCCAACACAGTTATGTTTGCCTAATTATAGCAACAGAATTACGGGGGTAGGAAGACAGTGGAAGGATTGATGTCTGGGGCTGAGTGGCCATAAAGGGTGACATGTATCATTGCTAATGGAGTATTTTGTGTCGTCATTTAATGAGTAGGAGTTGAGAATCACAGTGCCCCTTAATTTTTTTTTTTGCTACGCAATCAAGTCTTAACAGAATACTGTAAATTGTCTACAGAGACTATAAATGAATACCCTTATTTGTTTCAGGGTTGGGCAATGCTGCATTTAATATATCGTATATATGTCTTAGAGATGTAGCACAACTTCTGTAACTTCTCCCCATTCTGTTTGAAAAGCATTTTGATAATCTTTCTCAGAGATTCATTTGTTCATGCGTTTTTAGTTGGAATTCAAAATGTGATAATACATAATAAAAATATCTTGTAAATGTGGCTATGCCATGACAAGGGTGTAGAGAAGCCACTATCTGTTATATAAGAGACTATTTATTTAAAAATCATGACTCTTACTTGCAGTAAAACCTCCTTCTGACACCGGAAGAAAAAAGCAATTTTACAATGGAATTAAATTGCACTCAGTGTGCTCAGTTTAAGGCTGTCAGAAGGATGCAAAGAGACTTTATTGTACATTATAATTTAATTAAACTTTATGTATAAGCTGTATAATTAGGTTCCTTGCTAGTCTTTGCCCACATAACTATCTGGGATAGATTTATGGGATAATTTCTGATCTTGTCAGAACATAGAGTCTGGTTAGCAGATCTCGGAAGAGGCTGAGCATGCAGAAGTTACAAAGATAATTCCTCAGGCCCAAAATAATTTTTTTTCATGTTTACAAAATTGTTCAAGAGCAGCCCACACCAACCAATAGTTAATATTATAATCCTACTGAAGTTAGTATTTATATGCAGTGACTACCCAGTAAGTACCAAATGTTAGAGATTAAAATAATATTTTAGCCTCCCAAATCTTTATTTAGAATTGCCTCTCTCTTGCATTTGGGCTGGACTGTTGGCTTCTCTTGGTAGTCTCTCTGTCTTCCTGAAGGTAAATTGCTATAGCACTTTCCTAACCTTGTTGGCTAAAGTGAGTTCACTGTAAATTTCCTAAGTCATGCCATGTTTTATTTCACATGAGTAACCCATGAGTCATCTTTCCATCGCATTCATATTAATTAAAAATCGTGGGGTGCCTTGTATAAGTAGATTTTAAGTGGTGACATTACAAGTTGGCATTACGGCCAAAGTAGCGTTCCCAAGCACGTTTTCTGGAGGAGATGGGGAAAGGCTGCTGCAGCTACATTGGAAACAATGCTGGGGTTGAAACTTCCTGCACATGAAAAGATTGTCTAGAAATGTTTGTGCAGCTTTCTGACAGAGGTTGGGGGCAAAAGTAATTTGATTAGCTACACAATTGTAATTTTAAAAGAGTATATAGTTCTCTGCATTAACATACATAGCCCATTTTAATTACTTATCAAAGCAAGATTTGGATTTTTGAACCATCAGTTTCTACGACCTCTGTCCGGAAGCAGCATTAGGAGTTTATTTTATGCATAGATCAACATATAAGGGCTAGCAACTCCCATTTTTTCAGTCATCTTCTTCATACTTTACAGACAAATAATACTCTTCTTAATTTTGCCAGAATCCTTCCACTACGGTGATCTTCCATCAAACATAATAGAAAATCGTTAAGTCTACAGAATTTTGAAACAGACAAATCTATCTGTATAATAGAATGCTTTTAGAAGATTAGAAGACAAAATAAATTTAACTCACAGTTTTTTACAAGAATTTCTGCAGAAATCTGTTAACTGCTGTTGACTGCTGCTGTTTCAATCCCTGATAAATACAGCAGGGTTAGAAAAGGTTTTAAATGAAGAACCTACATACCCTTCCCAAGTTGAGACCACGTGATGGGTTAAAAACATGTTTAGGCATGTGAACTATGCTACTGAAATCAGAATAGAAGGAAAAATTATTAAAATCTTTCTTCTAGTGATTCCATATAAGTAAACATTTTGTTGGAAGCAACATTCTTGCCGCATTACATCATTTCATTTATGCTATGTAATTTATTTAGTCCTTTCTGTGTAATATTACAGGCATCACTCTGTGGAAATGCTTTCCATAAAAAGACCAAAGTGAGGTTGGAAAAAAACAGTGTCTGTACAAAAGTTCACTGCAGAGTTTTTCTTTTCTGAATAAGAAAGCATTTTTCTCCATGGAAACGTGATACGGAGCTTAACAGGAGTCTACTTACTGCTGGGAGCTGTGTTTGCTCCCTGCTAAGGACACCCTTGGGAGCATAGGGAGAAGGATTCTGATAAATTGGTTTCTTTTATATAAAGAAACATTTTATGTAAAAAGCTTCAGCAGCCCTTCTCCTTTACACTTTCTGGGCTTCATAAAGGTGCAGAGGCCATTGGCTGGTATAGAAAAGGCACTGAAATGTTGGCTCGTGCTGGTGCATTAATGGCTTCCTCAGGATATGCTCCCAGTCACCTGAGTTCGGCCGTTTTATTGTATGTCCTGTGTTGTAGTTACCAGACCAAAATATTTTCTTCTTTTCTTTTTTTAACATCTTCTTTAAATTTTGCACAGTGTGTATATAGAGTTTGTTCAAAGGAATGAAAGAAAAAGAAGATCAATTCAAGTTATAAAATAGGTTCCCTGCATTGCTGTGTTTTCAGTTTTCGCCTGAATCTAACAGTGGATCTATCTATTCTGGATAGAAGCACAAAATAGGAAATATTGAGGATGTAAAAGATTTGTGCTTTTACCAGCATATTGTAATATTTTACTAGTTCTTCATCTTTGCTGTGTGTTCTCATCTTGGAGTATGCTGACGGTTTGGTTCCTTTCCTGAGAAATTGCAATTTCTTTTCATTAGTTTGCTTTTAATAAACAACCTAATCAGAATTAAGAAGAGAACCTATATTAGCACTGTTTAGTCTTCATTGTTTGCATCTGTGTTCAGCAGGTGGATAATAAGGTTACTCTTAGTCTTATCGCAGTGTTCAGGCAGCCTGATCTTCTCATTTAGGTAACGAGCTGGACCAAAGCACGAGTTTTCTTCATAGCTGCTGGGAAACATATAATAATAATAGTAATAGCATATCAAGTGGGAAGGGGACAGAAGGGATCATCTGATCCAAACCTTCTTGGTAAAAGCACAGTTGAGACAAGATGGCCCAGCACTTTGTCCAGCTGAATCTTAAGAATGTCTGATGTTGGGGGATCCACCACTTCCCTGGGGAGATTATTTCAATGGCTGATTTTTCCCATTGTGAAAAATTTTCCTCTTGTGTCTAATCAGAATCTCTCCAGGAATAATGTATGGTCTTTTGTTCCATGTGATTTCTTGTAAAAAGTGAGTATCTAATTTCTTTTTTCCTTTTAAATACTCGAACATGGTGATAAGGTCTCCCCTGAGGCTGAACAGCCCAGTTCTCTCAGCCTTTCATCATATGGCAGAATTCTCAGTCCTGTGGTCATCTTTTTGGTGAAAGATGAGCCTGTGCTCATCTTTGACAGGTCACCTTTTCTCTGGGAGAACGGTCTAGGATCTTGTTGCAACCTGCCACCCATACTGAAATTTCTTTCCTTACTAGTTCCATGGGGCTGGAAGCATCAGAAGCTTTCTCTGTAGAATTGCTGGGTTTAGCACGGCCTGGTTTTCCATTTTTCCATCACTCAACAATATGTTTGATGCTGCTCATTTCCGAATCAGGCGTTGACATTTGTATTACGTTAAAAAGGAAAATGTCATCTGTCATTCACGGAAGATAAAGACTTTTTCTCTCCAAAAAAAATAGGGTCAGAGCAGAGGACAGGGGGCTATATACTTTAAAATAATCTTCATTTAGTGTGACAGTGGGATGACAATATACAAGATTGGATCAAATTCACCTATGCTGTCGCAGCTTTGACTTTCATTTAATAGCAATTTCAGAACTTACACTTGATCTTAATAGTCACCGTGGTGGAAAGGATAGGCTTCCAGCAAGGGAAGTTTTTTTGCTCTACATTGTGATTGGGAATGAAAACCCATCTCCCCTGTTGGACTTACATCATATTAAAATAATATTGGTCTTGTTACACAGCATGAGGTTGATTGACCTTTAGGCTAGGGGAAGTGTAAGGCTAACAAGTTAGATGCCATTGAAAACAACTGGCTAAATCGTAAATTCAAACTGACCTGGTTTATGTATCTGTGATTTAAGGAAGAAATTTGGAGATGTCGGATAAGATCCAGGGCTAAACAACTGAAAGAGAGAGACTAAAATACTCAACTTTAGTTGATTAAAGATATTCTGATCCTGTTTTTCTCTGGTGTCTTGACCTTACTAAAGTTCACTTAGTATGTAATGGAAAAAACAACCGGTTTGATAGCAAAATACAGGAAATGCCTTCAATCATGCCTGATTACAGTAGCAGCTTTTCTTCTGGTTTGTTAGGATTTTTTTCAGAATACTCTCTCTGTGTGCCTGAAACAATGTAGAATAATAATGCTTTGGAGCCCTTTTTTTGGTGTGTCAAAGCAGAGCAATTAGCTGTCTGGCTTTTTGATGGATATGCATGTAGGGAGTTTTTGCACAGAAGAGTTCCATGTGACCTAAGTGAGAAAAATTAAGAATTATTAGAGGGCATAACTTAAAAGCCTGGCAAACTGTGTGTGTGGCAATTCTGCTATGACTAAGAAGTCAAATAAATGCAGGTCTTTTTTAGAAATCTGCCTTTGTTGGACTTTCACCTACAAAAATGGAAGTTTTACAAGTAATTTGGATGAAATCTCTCTGGAATAAAGGAAGCCAGGAAGTAGCTAATACTGAATATACACAAAGGCTCAGATTCGTCTCACCTAACTTTAGGAACACAACTGAAGCTTTCAAGTCAGGATCCTGCTTCTCCTGGAGTACATTTACAGTCAGTGGAGAAGGACAGACTGCTTTAGGGAGCTGTGCAGCCCACATGGTCTGTGTGTCATCTGCTTGAAGATATCTGTGGAGATGGCCGTGGAGGGAGCCTGGGGCAAGCTATGGTACCTCAATCAACCTCTGATGCTGGTGACATAAATCTGGTCAGAATCTTGGAAAATACAGAATACAAAATTAAAACCAGAATAAAATGTTTCAGAGCTCTAGTTAAATCCATTTTAAAGGTAAATTTTGAAAATTGATGGAATTGGGGTTGATTACAATATATCTTTTAATCCTTTTTTCCTGATATCTGTATTAGATAAAAGATCCTTGTTGTGAGTTACTACAAGAATTCATTGCTGAGACAGCTCAGAGAGAACTGCTACAGAAATGCAAGGTGCTACCTAGATAGGCATGCATTTGTTGGCTCTACTTTACTCTGTGTACAAAAGCTTGACTCAAAAGTTGGTAGGAGAAGGAAATATTTCAGTCTTTTTGCTTAGACACAGAAACTGGATGCCTGAAATGCAAGTGCTCTTTTCTTTCTGCTTGCATGGTTTGTATTCCACTGTTGTTCAAATGATAATGATTTTGTCATCCTACCTACTGAGGTCACTGAGAAAAAAAAAAAAAAGAAAAGAAAAACAACATTGCTTTTGGTTTCCAAAGAAAAACTTTTGAGCAGATCCAAACTTCTTTACGGTGCCTAATGATAAATTTGCTTTCTAAGGCTCTGGTAGCATTTTTTCAGAATTGAGTTTTCAAAACTTGATCTGACAAGCTTTTCTAGCTTCACACCATCCTTTCACTGTCTTTCATCAAGTGGTTTTATCAAATAATGATTAAGTATTGTTTTCTTTAAAAGGATTATGTACATACATAGTAGGCACTTTTAGTTTGCGCTCCACCTAACCTATTGTTATAATACACAATCTTATTTTTATGTTATTTGAGATACAAAAATAAGAGCACTGAACCTCACAGAGTAGCATACCACAGTTTGAGTCAGTCCTTGGCTAAGCCTGGGGACCTCTCTTGTCTTCAGTGAGATCACCAAGGTGTCAGTGAGGACAAGGTTTATCACATTACATATTTAGCAATGACTTAACACATGGGCTTTGTAGTGGAGGCTGAAGCAGTAAATATCACTAGCAGTAGGACAGATTTCACCCCATTGTTCCCATCCTGAATATGCAGAGCCAGTTAAGAATTTTCCAGCCAAAGTTTTCAAGGAAAAAGTAAGAAGATAGTGGTTTTAACCTAGTTAGAGTGAGAAAGAAGGAAGAAAATGCCTGAGGGAACTGCTTTCACAAAAAGCTTTGAACAGTTTGTGTTTTCACCCAGAGAGAAATACAAATGGTTTGTAAAATCTCAAGAAGCCTTACAAATAAGAAAATCATTTGCTACCTAGTTTAACTGCAAGTTTCTGAGGCAGGTTGTTTGTCCTATTCAATAGGCTTAATATGAAGCCAGGTCCTTTCATGGTAGTTCTTATTCGGTACAAAAATTCCAGGCCTGTGGGCCATGGGAAGGGAGAGTTGCCACTGGGATCCTACAAAAAGCTTGTCTAAATCAAGTCTTTGGCAGTAAGCTAAGTCAAGAAGCAGCATTGTAGTGCTATATCACATTCCTATCTCAGACCCATGGAAAAATTGTTGCATTCCCAGGTGTGGGAGTCATGAAGGATGAGGTTTATAAAGTAGCATGATGTGAATGCATAAGGCAACCTTCTCTTGAAAGGGAAATAGAGACCGCTCCCTTCTGTGCTTAGCCAATTTTAGAGAATGTTTTACATAATGCATATTTGAACTTGTACTTATTTCACTTAGGTTCACAAATAAAAATGTGAAAATAATAAGAAAGGAAAAGTCATACAAAGGAAAGCTGTTAAGTACAATATATTTATTTGCCTGCACATTATTTAAAGGAAACCCAGCATAATAAGATAAGCAGATCAGGCGCAGTAACGTCCTAAGCTGCTACCGACAATTGTAATAAAGTTATAGTCAAAGCCAGTAGAAAGCCATATAAAGAAATAATTTTAAAGAAAATGTTTTTCTGCTATTATAAAAATAATTGGTTTCCTTGAACTGCTGGAAATGAATATTAAACCTTTGTTCAATATGTCATTAAGACATCAGTTAACAGTTAGGACCATGTAAGTACTAACTTACAGCCTTCTTTTCCATTTTGGGACCTTGCTGACCTGAAAGGTTTCTCCATGGTGGGCACTGCTGGAGAGGTGATGTTAAACATCTGCAAGCCTCACTTTTGCCTTGTAACAACGAGGGCTTACAGAGCCATAGGCAGTGATCATGTGTTTATCTCCCTCTGATGCCTTTGGTGGGTAGATAGCAAGCTGCCTTTTGCTACATCCCTCCACCCATCTCTGCCACCCCTTAGTCCACAAATCATTTGTGCAAATGGCAGGGTGGTGGATGTTGTGTTATATAAGGAAAGTAAACGTGTGTGTTCTTTAAAGTAAACATGCCTGACAAGAGAGTGTCACTACGGTCACATTAAAAGTCAACATTTCCCGTTTATGTCTAGCCTGCTATCTGAACTATCACTGTTTTCTTCGATGAAAATGAATTATAGCATCTCTGGCTTTATTTGAAACGAAGTCTGTGATTGTAATTCGTCTGCCATTAGCAATTACACACACTGATACACATCAGAATAAGGTGCATTCACTTTATTCCAAACTTGACACTGGGAAGTAGCAGCCTTCAAGTCTGCACAGCAGATTTTTCTGTACATTACTGAGTTCAACTCTACTACAGTGTTTGTATTTATATTATCTTTATTCTTTGATGATCTCAAGTAATGTAACAGTGACAAAAAATGTGTATAATGAATTCAGTAATTATTTAATGGATCAACAGAAAAACAAAGCAGAGAAATTCCAAGACTTTCAGATAATCACAGGGAAAACTGAGATATCCTACAACAACAAAAGCAGCAGAACCATCTTTTTCTCACTGTTAGTCTCACTCAGGTATCTCCCTACTTCCTCCCTGCTAACACAAACTGCTCTGTTATGAATTCACTCACAAGCATGAACAGTCCAGTGTGTGTCCTATTTTTTACTACACAGATAAGGGAGGTCACTGGTAGAACCTGATACCCAACGACACTGCAATTATTGCCTGTTTATGCTCAGTAACCTCAGAAAGTACGGGCTCCTTCTTTCCCATAGAGGTTTTCAAATGGGAAAAAAACCCTATTATTATTAGTTGGTGTTTTCTTAGTAGGTATGGTTTGAATTTTCCCATTTATCTCTGATCTGTTGGAGGAGGGGAGAAACAGCCTTGCTGATGAGGTGAGACTAAAATACTTAGAGCAGCAAAAGAATCCACTCTTGAAGTACAGTCCCCTAATATATCTGTCCTATTCTGTTTATGTATGGAAACTGAGATTAAGTTGGTGAGATCTAAACACTAAAGAAGCTAACATTAGAACTTTAAAATTGTTGACTTTTCTTTTTGTTTTCTGACTAGTTCCATATATAATTGCATCTTGCTTACAATTATAACCTAGTACATTAGTTATCAGCATTTTGAGGACACTGATGTATAAATTTTGAGGGCACAAAAGAGTAAATTTGTGCTGGGTATGTGAGAGACCTGATGGTGTAGGTGAGCATCTTTGTCTCAAAAGCGATTTAGATACCACTCAGTAACTGAGAAAGTAATTCTAGGGATGTAGAAGTCTTACCTTAATTAAACAGACAAAAAAATCATCTTGTTGAAATTTCTAATTGATATGATGATCTTATTGTCTTCAGTTATGAATTTCAGTAACACTAGTAACTAGAGAATGATTCTGATGGTTTTCCATGTTGTTAGAGGAAGTTTCCCTTTTACCTTCTGTGGTTTCTTGTGTGAACAGC
The DNA here is from genome assembly GCA_013397915.1 of Daphoenositta chrysoptera. Classification (NCBI taxonomy): domain Eukaryota; kingdom Metazoa; phylum Chordata; class Aves; order Passeriformes; genus Daphoenositta; species Daphoenositta chrysoptera. The sequence continues at coordinate 1,234,361 of VZRO01001591.1, read as the reverse complement.
TTGTCTATTTAAAGCCTGCAGAGAGGATGTGATTTTCCCATGCAGGGAAACAATGGCAGTGATTTCAAATAACCTATTGAAAGGATTTATTGCACTTGAAAGTCACCAAAAAAGTGGTTGTTCAGTAGTTCCATACTTTAGACTTGTATTGCTTTCAAATCTTTCTCAATGTTTATATTCTATAGATGTTTAGTGAGGTACAATCCTTCATTTAACTTTTATCCTATAAGTAAATATTCTTGCTTCCAATGTTGTTATTTGTAGATAATAATTATTATGCTTCATTCTGTGAAATATTGCTCAATCAACAGTCAGAGTAGAAGTGTTAAAGTGGCCACTGTAAAGTAGTTGCTTGCCAGCTTGTGATCATATTTCTCAGCTTCTTGATCTTGTTCTTCAAATAAGTATTTATTTAGTCGCTGCTGTTTACTATGTTGAAAGGCTACTGTTAGTAATGTTTGGCAGACTTTTTGATTTTACTGGTCCAAACCCATCTTGATTGTTTAACTGCCTTACTTTCAACAAGAAAATTGGGTGTTATCTGAATGACACTTGTGACACGCAGTGCCACTCACACAAGATGCTTATCTCTCTGGCTACTGGTGGGATTCAGACTTTATTAAGAACCCAGTTCTCTGAAATACTCGCCCAGTGAGCCTTTGGAGGAAGCCAAGGCACTCAGAGTCTCATGGCACTTGCGTGTGGAGGAAGGAATGAGCATTACGGAAGTTTTCTCCCAGGTTACCTGTAGTCAGCCTGCTCTTCTGTTCCAACTTGCACAAACCTAACTCATAATCCTGATTCTTTCTTGAGATCCTGCCAATCATTCCAACTTCTGAGGTGATTGTGATGCTGGCAGGTATGCAGAAGTAGAGACTGAGGCTTAAATTTCTGTTTAAAGACTTCTGAGGGAAAAAAAAAAAAAGGAAAGAAAGAAAAGAAAAAAACCCCACAACATTTCATTCAATGACTGCTCAAGTCAACTGAAGTGACTCTACAAAGTTTCTTGGCAAAAAACAAAGGAGAGAAACAGCTTAATGTAGCATTGCTGCATTCAAGCAGTCTGAGCATTCTCCTGGCTTAACTGGTTAGGTTGTTTGCAGTTGCATGTAATTAATTACTCAGGTTGTAGGAACTCATTTTGTCAGACACAGATGACTTTCTTAGCTGCTACAAAGAGAATGCAAAATGAGAAAAAGAAGAATTTAATAGACCTTTGTCACTGAGATATCTGACACTGTATTATTTGGTATGTTCTGATTCAGAGATAGACAACCAGCACTAAATCCAGGAAACAAATAAAAGACAGAATGGATCAGAATGGAACAATCTGTACAGACAATTATTTTACATTCCAGATATAGCTGTGTACTTTACTTTTGGAGGAGTAGCTGGCTGTTTCTTAGAACAGTCCTGAGGAAATACAGGTCTAAAAGTTAAAGTTTTTTCAGACAAGTTTCCCTGACAACTCTTTTTCTCCTACTTTTTAATTTATTTCCTTTTCTCTGTATGTTTTCTTTATTGGGTTTTTCTTCCTGTGAGGTATTAAGTAGCATATTATCTATTCCTACTCTCATATTTATTTAGTTAACTAAGATTTCTTTTTTACAAAGTTGCAGAATTAGAGGGATTTGGTGAGGTTTCTTGGTTTGGGGAGGTTTTTTTTCTATTTTTTTTTTTTAATTTGACAACTGTAAATCGACAATGATTTTCAGTGCAAGCACTTTTATGGACTATGATAATCTTGTGGGCTAGCTATGAATTTGGCACTTTGGCAGACTCCCAGCTTACCTTTTAACCTCCCATATGTACTTTGATGGGAGTCATACTGCTGTTGTTTTAGCCTCTTCCAAATTTCTTTTGAAACTCTGGTGCACTTTGTGATAACACAAATCTACTGGTATTACATTTCATTATTGCGTGAGTAATTAAGCTGATGTCCTCAGTGCCTTCAACAGAGTTTTGAAGAGGCTTATAGGCTTCACTGCACTGTTTTGGCTTGATGAAGGGGTCCCAGATGTTTTTCTTCTGTCAAGTAAGATTATAGTTTGGTAAATGGTAAAAAAATTAAATTGACTTGTGCTTTTACAGATAGGCTTAAAATTTCATTGTCAGTCTTTGCAGGTAGTCTGAATTTAATAATTAGACTCCTCCTGGTTTTCTCTTGGCTCAGTTTGTTTTTTCTGTTTTCCCACTGTCAAGTTAAATTTTTATTGCTAATTTCTGTGTCATATGCAAATCCTTAAGGAAATAAAGAGAATGGTGAGTATCTTGTCCTTATCCATTATGTGGTGCCTTACTGTTAGTGCTTTAGTGCTGTGGAAGTTTCTCTTAGTTTAGGAGTTTCCTGGATTATTGACTATATCTCCATTCAAGTCCATGGCTACCATATGGATGGCATTAAATGAAAGTTAAATGATTTTAGGTCCTAACAACTCCAGTGTGTCACCTGCCTGCACGGGGAAGTCCTGGGATCAGAGTTAAGATATCATTTAAGTGGCTTCTCATAGGCACTTAAAACACTTAATAAAGGTGGATCCATTTTTCTAAGAAGCCTCTAGAATTTCTTCAGTTCCTATCATAATTATATGTATTATGACCTTGTTTCTAACAGTCTGTTGTGATGGTGGCTGAAAGTGGTTCCAAGATTACATCAAATATAATTATACTTTGATTTCTTTATCTGAACACCTTGACTTTTTGAAATATAGCTTGTATTCTTCCTTAGTTAAGGAACATCCAAGATAACACTGCACTTGGAAGGTTAAAAGCTTCAGCTACAATCTTGTTCCCTTCTTCAATCTGCAAGAGCCTTACCCTGATGATCACATTCTGTTTGATGTTGCTATAGTCCTGTTTGAATGCAGGTCTTCTTATTGTAACACTTGTAATTCACTGAAGGAGCAGTTTTGGGAAGGCACATGATTTTTGAAACAGGGAGCTTTGTTTTGTTTATTTGACTTCTTGGGGGAGGGGGAGACACAGAGCTGTTGATATCTGTTTGCCCTGGCATTGTGTTGGACAAATCTTGCAAATCACTTTTCAGAGGTAGGAAGAGGTGGTTACTTGAGGGGTTAAATGGTTGTATGTAGGGGGCTATGTTGCAGCCAGCTGGATCTTGGGTTGCTTAGGAACTGCTGAACTTAATGACCTTAAGGAATGATAAAATACATAATCTGCTCCGAGGGGCCTTACATGGGTGACCACTGAGGACCTGCGAGAGCAGGTAGCTGATCCAGAGACAGCAAAGTGCAATTTCACTTGCAACAAACATTTCTACAGCCAGCGTGTACTTCAGCTACATAAACCATATCTGACAAAGCTGGCTTGTGTAGGAGACAGTGGTTTTACTGTTACTGAGGTAAATATGACTTTGTTGTGCCATGTCAGATTTCTTGTACATGCACAAACCACTTTGTAAAGTGTACACAGCACAACCTATCTCTACATGCACAGTAAATCCCCCAGTGCATCCTAGTATCTGATTTACTGCAGATGTGCAATGATTATGCACACATGAGTAGCAAGTCCACTGTGTCCCAGAAATACCTGATTTTTATGTTGACCTGTGTACCTCTTGAGGAATATATAGGCCAGCATATTAAAAAAAAGTTTAATAAGTGTCAAAGGTAAAAAAAACTCCAAAGTCCACCTACTGAAATTGATGTGAGAGGCAAAAAAGAACATTTCTGGGGAAATCCCAGTATACTGTAGCCTTGGACATGTCTACAAAAACTCTTAACATATTGCAGCCTTGGAAGGGCTGTTTATCAATTAATGTGGGTGAATGATTCCACCATGTTTGGGGCCTGTGGTTCTGAAGTCTGGGATCTGATAGGGAGATATTTCTCTGGAAGAAATCCTCTGAGTAAGGTGAAGACTTCTCATCCCTCACTCATATTAAATATGGCATAAAGGATTTTTGCAAAAAACCCCATATCTTTTCATAGGCTTTTGGGGTAAAATTCATTTACAGAGGCTGGCATGGGATTTTATTCCTCTTCTCTGATATAGAACTTGCCTACACACACATTCTTCTTTTTTTTTCATCAATTCAACCTAAGGAAATTTCTCTAATTATTCTAGGAAAAAGAATTCTGATCAGAAAGTGGTGACAAAGTCACCTAAACACATGTGTTCTGCTTTTCATTCTCTCTATGAATTCATACATACAATACGATATAGATACATTTTTATATATTTATCTATTTTATGTCTAAATATACTACATATCATACACATCAGAGATACCTAAAAGCCTAGACAGAAATATAAAAATAAAATGGTCCACACAATATAAGTGGGATTTGTTTGCTTTTGTTTTATGTTTGTGTTATTATTTCTACATGATTAAGAAGTTTTAATTGGGACAGGGGGCACAGTTCATGCAAGTGAGAGTTCTTTTTTGCACTGACTTTCCAGATCCTTTTGTAATTAAGTCTAAGGCAAGTGGCAGGTAAGTTAAATGGTACCTAGCACCTATTGTGTTGGAACATGTAGTAACCATCAATGGTATATGTAGAAAATATGCAGAGGGCAAGACAGGAAAGGTGGATATCCTTTTCTCAACCTTTTTTTGACCCGACCCAATTTAATAAGTGGACAGTTGTGTGGTTTTGACACAAAGACATTTGTACAACAAGTGATCAGAAACAGCTGCTAAGATATGTTGTTTAACAATGAATGCAAAATATTCCTGTGAAATTCTTTTTGAGCAGGTTTAAGCTGCAGAAAATAGTGTTCCCAAAGATGAGAATGCTATTTTTCATCCCTCTCATTGCAATCTAAACTTTGAGTTGCTGGTATACATTAAGAATCAAATTCAAAATAATCCAAGTTTGAAAGTACCTATTAATTGAACCCATATGATAGAGTATGGATAAATTGGTACTTCTTGCTTAGTGCTAATGCAAAAAATAGAGAATAGCTTCATTGACCTATTTCATCTTGACAGAGTGCTGGATTTGTAGCAAACAAGAAACTGAGGTCTTTCCCAAAGGTTTCTATGCTGTGTTGAATACATAAAAGCTGTACTTTCTTGCAGCTAAAGAAAGTAAGAGCCTGGTCTTACAGAATGCTTATAAGTGCTTGCTTCTTTATTTTATTGTCTTTAATTAAGACTATTTAGTGACTGCTACCTACTTTTCATGCACACGTGTGAAGGACAGTTTCTCAGTGGTGTTTGTGAAACCATTCATTTGTCAAATGCTATAGTTTATTATGCAATTCAAGAGCACATGATCAAAATTTGAGAGTTGATTTAATTTGAGGCCTTTGTATTTCAGGGACCTGAAACTGGACAATATTCTTCTGGATGCAGAAGGCCACTGTAAACTGGCTGACTTTGGGATGTGCAAAGAAGGGATTCTGAATGGAGTGACCACCACGACGTTTTGTGGCACACCTGACTATATAGCTCCGGAGGTATTTTTTTGCATTGCACTAGGAGTACAGATATAATCATTCATCAGACTGTTACATGTGTTATTTTAGACACTCTTTACATGTAGATGAAAACAATTGAAATGCAGACTAGACTCTGCTGCAGTTGTGGTTAAGTAATCTTGCAGAAATTGGTTACTCTACTGCTCACAAGCACCATTCCTTGATGATAGGAGTGGTTTTTCTAGTATTTTTTTTCCTGAAATTAAAATTATTCTTCTCCATTTGATCATTTCTGACTCAGCATCATTATGATGATTTTTAGCAGCCTTTAAGGTGCTAGATGCAACTGAGTATTGCAGTCTCAGTAGTCTTTAGTGGTTATAAAAAAGTTTTTATTTTTTAGTGAGATTTAAAAGAATATATTCATGCAGAAGAAACCATATGTTTGGTGTCATTTGTCTACAGTCTTTGTGGGAATATAATTTTTTCCTTTCTTTAAAATATCTGTTAGTGAAAGATACTATGCTTGTGCTACTTCATAGACTTGCACAGAAAGATGGAAACTAGGTATGGATGCTGCATATTAGTTGACAACATTTCAAGGCATTCATTGGACAAAAGAAATAGCTGAGAGCAGTGTGGCTTTTACATATCCTAGATTTTAATTTTTATGAGATGCATTTCAAAGTGCCTAAAATGAACCAATACTGAACAGTTATTCTGCTAGGCAGACTTTGTCTGCTCAGTCGAGTTTGTAACCTGGGCATCTTTCCACTTGAAGATTCAGTGTGCTGGTTTAATGGAAAAGTGTTGTTGGTTTGTCTTTCATCAACCATAAATTTGCAGTGGGGAAAATGTTATTTATTATTCATTAGAGGCAATAAATCATAAATCCATAGTGTTAGTGTTCATGGCTGTCCAACTTTGGTAGCACAACTGATAAGGTGTGAATCATCTTGAAACTATCATACTATAAATGCGTGTCTTACAGAGTTTGAAAAGTATTCCAGCATTAAAAGGAAATAAATACCAGTGTGGTATTCAACTGGTGGTTTTCAATTTTTCTTTGAAAATTATTATTGAAAATAAAACAATAATAAGAACCTAGGAACTTCTACTGAGGTTTCCAGTTTGTCATCTTAATTGCAGTTTATCTCCTGCTTCTATTTCTCTTGCACCATGGTGATATGTTTTAATTTCCTTTTCTTTAGCACTATCTGATTTCCAAAGAGTGCCCAGAACACTTGAAAAGTATACATTTAGTTTTCTGTATTTAGTGGCTATAAAATATACTTTTCTTTCAATCAAGAATGCTGTTGGGATACAGACCTGTGTATCCAAATGTTAAGCTCATTTCTGTTTTTATGTTAACACTGAATTTGGTTTTATATTGGTCTTGATGCCCAACTACTGCACTAAGCCCAAGCAGTTCACCATGGGACTTCTGATTGCAGCATTTAAGTGTTGTGTAAGGAGGTGGTGGATTTGCTGCCATTCCAACTCAAAAGTTTTAAGGCAGGCAGCTTCACCTTAAGCAGGCACCCACTCTCCTTTCCCTGGTTCCCTGTCATGCTGAACCAATGCAGCCAAACTGCAAGCTTCTTTCCAGTGAAAAGGAGAAAAGAATTAAACTTGTTCCTGGTACAGCAGTAGTTCTGTAACACCAACTGCTACCATAAAACTCCATCGTGCTAACCTATTACTTGCCACTAAATGTATTCATTACAGGGTTGAACTTGTGCCACAAGAGAAGTTGTAGCCAGTTTTTCTGAAAGCAAGTGCAATTAAAGTGAATTCTACAGCCATGTATTGTACAGTGGTTTAATGCTGTAAAAGGAGCTTGAACAAAAATGCTTTTTGCTTCCTTCAGCCCTACCTAAAGGACAAGAATAAATCTCTCAGATGATCTCTGTGCAACATTACAAGCTGGTTCAGTTTGTTTTGTTCAAGATAGAGACAAGGAAATGTTTCACATTTTCCACCAGTCTGTTTTGTATATGTGATCTTTTTTCCCCTATAGTGTGACCTGCTGTAAACAGCTTGGAAGGATACGCAGCTCTTTTGCTCACAAGCATAGTCGTTTTCTCAGGGGACTGATAAACTCCGTCAGTACTTCTGAGAACAACATCTCATTGACACTTAGCTGTGTTAGTGCAAATTGCATGGGGAAGAAACCCTGCCTGCTGTTACTGAAATCCCTGTGGCTTCAGTCCTGCCTAGGCACTGGGGCATGGAAGGGCTATATCATGTTGAAACAGCAAATGTGCAGCCGAGAGAGTTGTCTCACTTGTCTCTTCAATGCAATCTCTTTTTCTGTGCTAGATCCTCCAGGAGCTAGAATATGGTCCATCCGTGGACTGGTGGGCTCTGGGTGTTCTCATGTACGAAATGATGGCTGGGCAGCCCCCCTTTGAAGCTGACAATGAAGATGATCTCTTTGAATCCATCCTTCACGATGATGTATTGTATCCAGTCTGGCTCAGTAAAGAAGCTGTCAGCATTTTAAAAGCAGTGAGTCTTCCATTACTTGCTTTCCTCCTCCTCATGGGTTTTTGGGGGGTTGGCTTGTTGGGTTTTTTTTTCCTTGATTAAAATTGAGTTTGCTGAAAGTTGTTGAGAGCAGTCACCACTGGGAGTTCAAGCACAGTTCAGAGTGCCACTGTTAGGATAATGGGGCCTGGGATAAATTACACCGCTTGTGGGAAAGGAACAGAATGTTTGTGTTCCACGCCGTTGTACGCTGTATAAATCTGTGTACTGCAGATTCATGTTTCAGGGAAAACCCAAGCAGCTCGAGCTGTGCTATCACTTTGACACTTTATATGCCGCGTGGTCACCAGAGTGGGAGAAGCACTACGTAATTAAAGAAACAATGTTTTCTATTTAACCCGCTTACAAAATTTCCTGTCCCTTTGCCTTTCTTCGCCTGTCATCAAGATGGGTTGAAAGCCCTTTATTTACAGCTGAGTGTTCTATTTTATAGTTCACATGATAAGGAGTCTTACTTTAGTGTGATTGTTCCTGCTCTGCTTGGGATTTTTCAGTATGAGTAGTGGTTTGACAGAAACTTGTGTCACCAAATGCCACAATTTTTTAAATCAGTCAATATGAGTCACTGGGCAACTTCAGTTTTTAGACTATCTTTCTGAAGTCAGGTTTATAAATTCATTCATTACCATGACACTGACATAAATTCTTTATTCTGTTCTAGTATCATTCTAAAATTAAAAGCAAAGCAATACAGAAGCAGTATGCCAGTCCCCATAGTTTGAAAATCCGAGGAGGATTTTTGGCTTAAAATAATGACTTGGGTTTTATTTATTCCATTTTGCCACTTTCTTTGAAACTGGAAAATTTCTGCCTTTCCACATATTTTTCTTTCAGCATCTGGAATAAGGGAGATATTCAATCAAGAGGGCAGCTGATAGTGTAAAATCCTGCAGAGATCTTCATACCGGGTTATTTTGAAATTATATATAAAACATGAACAAAGTGTAATTTTAACACCAGTGGAGAGACAACACATTCTGCAGAAATTCTCATCTTGACCTGTTAATGAAAATGTCTCTAGGCTTCTTCTAGCTGAGTGAGAGAGATGCTCTAGCAATGATTCAAAGCAGAAGTCAAAGTTAACCTCTCGGAAATGTTTGCTGTACTATCTCTTTTCATTCACTTTAGTGAGAACATGGAGGCTTTTTTACTTCTGGTAATTATTTATTAATACTTATTATCCCTTCTCTCCAAAATATCTTTCTGACTACATTTTGTTAGCTCACTTGATACTTTCATGCATCCATTTCTGTTTCCAGACACTTCGATTATTTTACTTCAGCAATTAAAATGTATGGACTTGAGCTGCAGAATTCAGGCTTATATCCAGGGTTCAGGGGTTATTTTGGCATGTTGTAAAGGAAGGGTTTTCAAACCTACTTCTGAATTTCACTGTAGTCCAGGAGATTTTCTGTAGTGTTTTGGTTTCACAGTCTGTAAGATCTGTTCCTTTGCTATCCAGAGGCTTCTTGAGTGAATCTACATTATTTGACCTTTCTATTATTGTGAAAGCATTTGGTGGAAGGGAAGATGTAACAGATAATTCTCTGGGTTAAGCGTGTAGTACAAGAGCCACTGCAACTATTAGGAGAAGGTATTTGTTGTACAGAGGAAAGGGAGAAATAGATTAAACAATCAGAGCTGTATTGTGTCATCTAATTGGTAATGCAAGGAGTGAGAGGTATTGACTGTTAATATTATGCACATCCTTCACTAACCACACACAAATGCAGATGTAGAATTGGACTGCGGGTGTAATCTATATATTTTTTTCTGAATGGAAGTGCAAGGGTGTTAATCCCTCTAATTTCTTTTAAAACTGATTTTTCAATAAATTTTTCTGAGGCTGTTTTCCTGGATCTACATTTTGATAGTAGGAGTGGTGATTTGTATCTTGCTGTAGTCATAGCCTTTTAGGCATAAATTGATACAATTTAATGGAGCTGTGGCAGTTTAGACCATAAATAAAACACATTTCCTTATGTTTAGCAACCTGCTGCCTGTGCATCCATGGTGTGAAACCTGTTTGAAACTTGTGTTCTTCATCTGATACTTGTCCATGTGAAGAACAGGAAAAACAGAGGAAAGAAAGAGGCGTCTATGTATTTTACTAATGAATGGTAGCAAGGGATTAACTTTGGAACACTTCATTTCCTCACATTGTGCTTTGAGACATGAGTTTTATGCTTTAGAAAGCATGTATTTTTACACTCCTTCAAACAGCATGTAAGGAAAGTTTAATAAGAAGACATTCTCTTGTATTAAGTAACAATGTTGTCTTATTTTCTGAAGAAACAGTTTTCCTTTTATTTCCAACAAAACATGAAGGAGGATGATTTTTAAAGCTCAGTATTACAAGGCAGTATGTTGCTTATCCCATGAAAATCCACACATCTTAGTAGTGCTGTTTCTGTGAATTGACAGGAATTGCTATTTAAATTCTTTCCTGTGTGGTAAGGAAAACAATTCTTCATTGAAATTGTTTCTCTGCTTCTTTACAAGCAATGGAGAGATGTTGTCTCTACAGTGTGTGTTCCCTGTGTACCAGGATGACAGTCTCTGGCTACAGAAGCAGAACTCTCTTTTTAAGCTGTGTGATTTATTTCAAGAAGCAAAATTTGGGGAGCCTAATGATCCTTGATTCAGGCCCCAAGCAACATTTTGTCCTGTTATCATTTAAGTCAGTAGGAATGCTGATCCTAAAAGGCTTCTCCTTTCAGAAAAGGAGGTTCCTGCCTTAGTATGGGAAACTAAAAAGGCTTATGGCTATGGCTGTCAGCTCCATTTGCAACCATCTCTTCAGCAGAGTACAGTTAACAGCTGGATCTGTCCTGACAGTTGCATCAGTGTTGATGCTGTTGATAAAAAGGGAATAAAAGTCAGCTTGTGTTTCAGAAATAGAAAGGGATTGAATTAACAGAATTAAATGTCTGCTTTAGAAGTTTGATATTATTTCATCACATATGATGCATATGATAAATTTGTTTAAGTATTCATTCCTAAAGTACATTCTCTCTCATCATCCATTTCAAAGTTTCATGAAGTTTGTGAAGTACAGCACTAAACTGGACTGTCTAGTCACATTTTCATGTCCTGGACTTCTTAAAAAATTACATGTCAGGATGCTTTCCCTGTCTCCAGTTTAAAACAAAGATAAAACATGGCAGATACTAGGATCATATTTTAAAAGGAAGGTACCTGGATTATACAGTACAAAAAGCCTATCCTGTAGTTTCCATGTTCTGTTTCTGCAATACATGTGGCTGCTGGTTCCTGACCTGCTCACTCCAGTCCTGGAGATGAAATAAAGCAGAGGAATGTAGGAATGCGTTTTGTGGTTTTCCAGGAGATCTCACCAAAGCTCAGTAATCCTTTCAAAACCTTTGTTTCTCCTGCCCATGGGAGATATTGCCTGTAGTTTAGATAGGACTTGCAGGTCCACTTGCAGAACTTGCAGAGCAGTTGAACACAAGACCAAAGAGAAGGATCATCTTCAGGATGGCGCGTGTATGTCAGAAACCACAGAGAGAATTGCCCTGCTGATCTGTGTTATACCTTTAAAATGACAGAAAGGGTATTCTATTAGATAGCTAGACAGTTGATCTACATATCTAAAATCATCCTAAGGGCTTAAGTAGCTACTTACCTAATAACTGGAGTACTAAACCAAGGGCATGCATTACAGCGATTTTTTTTTCTAAGGGTTTTTTTTTCTACAGAAGTATAGTATAATGTGACACATAGGTTGGAAAGGCACTGAACAATTACTACATTTTGTTTACTTTGTACACTTTTTTAAAATTTAAAAATGTTATATAATGGCTGAATATGAAGTTATAGCAAAGCTATTGAGCTAATTCTATAATGTGTGTTTGTGTGTATAAGAACAGCATTCATTGCTACTTGAATTGCAAGGATTCTGTGTCCACACGAATTAGGAAGTAAGTAGAGCAATTTCTAATAAAAGGGAAAAATAACTGGAAAATAAGGTAAAGTACTTTGAGCTGCTATCAGTTGATATTAATATCTTACACTAGTTGTACAGCTTTTTCCTGACAGGAATAGTAATATTTTAAAAGTGGGAAGTTTATAAATTACCACTCCAGAGGAGACCAGTTAGTTCCAGTTGCTGACACTAATGGTGTACTAAAAATGAAAGAGAATGTGCAAATTATGTCATGGGGGACATGACATAACTTCCATTCTCAACGGAAGCGTTCTGCAGGTACCGATCACTCTGTGTCTCTAGAGGGATCATCTTTCTTTCCTTCAGTATTTTTGGCTAAAGCTGGAACTAGAAATGCTGAAAGAGAATCTATTCCATTAGCACTCCCTGTCAGATGAAATTAAGAGGTCTCAACAATAAACTGTAAGAGTTTCCTGCAGTAAATTTACAGTTTGGAGTCTCTGAATCTTATAGTTTGGCTGAAACCTCTGAAATTTGGAGGGCCAGAAGAAATAACCTTCTGAAAGGGGACTGTCTCTAAAAACTTGGCTTTAAGAATTATAGTGTGTAATTGAGCAGCAAATGATTTCCAGATATTGCCATTCATGTTTTAACTTTCCTCTCCCTCCCCACCCTGTAGTTCATGACAAAAAATCCCAACAAGCGACTTGGCTGTGTGGCGTCACAAAACGGGGAAGATGCAATTAAGCAGCATCCATTTTTCAAGGAAATTGACTGGGTTCTTCTAGAACAAAGGAAAATCAAGCCACCCTTCAAACCTCGGATTGTAAGTAACAGTTTGTATAACATTCAGAGAAAACTTGGTTTGGCAATTCTACTTGTTGGCTTTTCTGAGGAATGAGATTACCCAATGCAGTATTTGGGGGCTGAAATAGTAACATAAAAACGGCACTGAAAAGATTTTTTTGTCATTGTTTCTGTGAAGGTAAGTGTCAGGAATAGATTAAATGCACAGGAAAATGTTCATGTTCAGCCACATAAACCATGAGAGAGTTCAAGGCACTGTTTTAATTATTTTCTGTGTTCTTAAAGATACCATAGCCAGAAAAGATTATTTCAGTTGATATATACTGTCTATATTTTCTGTGTGAACTCTTTACAGTTCTGCATTGCTGATGGCCACTGGATTTGTAATAAAACACAGACAAGAATTTGTGAGCAATATTTTAAGTAAAGAAACATGAAAAAACAGTTTCTTGGGGGAAAGAAATATATATTATGATTAGATAAATTTATGTACTTACATTTTCCTGAATAATAACCAAGTATTTCTATTTTAAAGTAACAAAAATCGGTAAATAGCAGCCCCACCTGCAGAAAGTATGAAGCCAAGCAAAAATACTTTACTTATTCTGGTCTTCCTCTGGATGAAAATACTTACAATTAACCAAATGTCACAGAATGTGTGTGGTTGCTTTTGTGCTTAAATGTGCAAGAGGCTAATTTTATGATAAATCCTCTGAGACTGATTTGCATCTTTTGATTTCACACATTCCTAATTACAATGTCTGATTTGCCTGTGAGTATGGTCAAGGTACTTCTTTGTTTCTTTCTTGAGATAGTTTACAAAGGTATTAAAAAACCCAAAAAGCAAAACAAATGAACAAAATAAAATTATTAGGTCTCAACTCTGAATCCTGAATTAAATTTAGAGGTGAAAAAGGCCCATCTGTTTTTGAAGAATTGCTGTATGTTACATGTATTTACTTTGAGTTCAGTGAGATGCATTTCCCCAAGTTCCTTGTGTAGATGGTGAAAGCAGGGCTGACTGTCCAGAACAGGAGCCTGAGGCAGCTCCTCTGAGTCCCTTCTTGGGGACATCTCTCTCTCTCTCTCTGTAGCTGTGCAGAAAAAGCCCAAAGGGATTGACAACTGTAAGTGAAAGCCCTTATGAATGCCTTTCTGGGACCAGTAGTAAGATGCAGTGTTATCACACGAGGAAGGTTTTCTTACTGTATTTGCTGGAGATGGAGCCCTCCCAAAGCCCGGGGGGGAGGCCTGAGCCAGCCCCACTCCTGGAAGCCTGGCCAGTCCCTTCCCTGTTGCTCAGCTCCCCTCTGGAGGCGTGCCCAGGGTGCAGCTGGTGCCTGAGCTGATGGACAAGTCTCTGCACTGCTTCAGGAAGTGTAAACCCCAAAATAACTCCTTTAGTATCTCCCTGAAGCCTATTTAGTACTGTGACTAACTGTTTTCCAGTCAGGTTCCACAGCTCTCAGGTAGCTGCACTTGGATGTAGTTGGTGTTCAGCTGAGTTGCATTTGTGTAGGTCTTTTCTTGTTTTCACAAGAATTTGGCCTTTCATCTCATTGTAATTTTTGTTGCTTTGCTCAGTATTCATCAGAGTTTTGTTAATACACTTATTAAATCAAGGTGAAGAATTGCAGAATTATTTTCACTTCATGCCTGCATCTAATTTCCAGCTTCCTTTCATCTAGTCTGTTTATTGGCTGTTTACCTTTCATGATCAAGATGCACAGTCCCTTTGACAATAGGTATTTTTATGAGGCCTTTATTGTTTTTGTAAGCACTCCCACTGTGGCAGTTCTTAAAGTCAGGAGGCATTTCATATATCAGGTATTTTTATTCATTGCTGATATAAATGCCTTCTGCCTTCTCAGTGGGGCTGCTTTCTCTTTCTGGTAATTATTTCACTGCTGTTATATTGTAAAGCCAATCCTATTTCATTAATTCCTGTTGTTTTGCTCCTTTTCCTCCTTTCTGCTTTCTTTAAAGGTATTTTAGTTGAATCGTTCCATTTCGGTAGTGATTGCAGATTATTTCAGAGTAGTCCTTTGTATAACTTCTAGGACAGCTCTCTGCTCCTTAATAATTGTTAGGGTGATTTTATACATCTTTATTTGCACTTCTGCTCATTTTTCTTCAGGCTACTTCTCTAATATTGGATTTTCATACTACTTCTTGCTATGTTGTATCTACCAACTTTCGTTATTCTACCAGATTTTATTCCTGCAGTCTAGTAGTTCTATATGCTTGGATTTTTTTCTGAATTCTTTTTTTTTTTTATAGTGGTAAATTCAGATAATATGTACTCTTTGTTACAGGCATCTCTTATTATTTTCATGTTCTCAGTCTGGTCTCTCTAAGGTATATTCTCCAGTGACTGGGTCCTATCAGCTTTTACTGATAACTTTTCTACCCTTCAAAAGAGCATATCTTATATATTTATGATCCATGTTTATGATCCATCAGCTATTTTGTACCAAGTGTATAAATTTTACAGTTGTTTGGATTTTATTGTTGTATAGAAATCTTTGAGCAAGATCATACTTGAAATTTTTATTTGTCCTCTTAAAACTGAATGATGTATTACTTGGAAAGGAAAGTGTGATATAGATCTAGGCTGGAGAGAAAGATCACACAAATAAAATATAATTATCAATTATTCAACTTCAGAAATGGCAAAGGAATTTAGGGCAGTAATTTTCAAATGCTATAAAGGTAATTTTGTATACTTGCCAAACTAGACCAGATTGCACTCACTTTGAAAAATTCTGAGAAGAGGGAAGAAGGTGAACACTAGTGAAACAAAATCTACTTTAAAATCTACATAGAGAGTTCTTCTCTAAATTCAGTTGTGGGTGTAGCATTGAGATTCATTGACTCAGATTAACAAACATAACTGTTCCATAGCTATGGAATAACTATGGAAAAAACATAACTGATGCCTGTGTTTGGAATGTTTTATGTTTTTTAACATCTTTTGGTATTAATAAAGGGCTGTTGATTATTTAAAAGTGACTTTTAATGTTAAGAGAGGATTAAAAAAATTATTTTAATCTTTTGTTGAGGAGGGCCTAGTTCTGTGAAAAGAGCTATGAAAAGAGAGGTCAGATTATTAGTCAGAAAATAGACATTCTTGCATGTGATATGTGAGTGTACATCTGTGTTGGGAAAGAAGTGTACAATGCATATATAGTCATCTGTGCATATAAATTGAGTTTTGCATGCACGTACAGAATTCTGCTCATGCAAGAATGCATATGTTTACACAGGTAGTCTTCTATTTTCTGACCAACCAGTAAGATGACTAAGGGGGGAAAACTTATGATTATATCGTAAACACTTGCAAAATAAACCAACACATAAGATGTGTTTAAATGAGCTCCAAGCAGTGTAAAGCGATTACACTAAACAAGTAAAGTCATCAGGGGAAACGGTCAAACACTGAGGTCCCATCAGACAATGGAATAATCTGCCAAGGGAGGTCATGGAGGTGCTATTGGGGAAAAGGCCTTGCTTCTGTTCTGCCTCACTCTCCCCAAAACACACGAGTTCCTTGATTAGCACAGCTGGCTTGCTTTTCTGTTACCTTCCTTCCTTTCTCCGCCGTAATAAGTTTTCTGGGAGCTATATTACATATATAATGTAATATATTACAGGTACTGTAAGGCCTGTGCTCCTCCATAGTTCAGGTGTCTCTTCAGCTCTGCCAGCTTTAAGTCTGAATTTTTCAACTAGGCTTGGAAAAAAACCAACTGCATGGCTATTTATTAGCCAGACTTTTGAAAGTGTTGCTTTTTTTTTTTTTAATCTCATTCACACAGTGGATGGATGTAATTATGTTCTGTATTATACCAGAAATATACCATTAATGTCCTTGTAGTTTGTACATGATTTGATTATTCTAATGATGCTTTGGAAGCTGAAATGTCTTCCTGTGTCTAGCCTTAGAATGAAAATTACCAAAAGGATTTTGAAAAACTGACTATGTTTTCTGAAGGCTTGCAAGAGTGCCCGGGACAGAGGACTCATACAGATAGCTGAGGTTTAGATTGCTAAACAGTTACAGAAGTGCCATCCTCAGTTGTCCTAGGCAGAGACAATGGTAGCAGATTTGGTGGCTCTGACACCTGCTGTGAAGGGTCTTTGCTCCTCCAGTTAATGACTTGGAATAGAAAATACAAAGGGTACAAATGCACTGGGGCTCAGTCCTATGATGCATGTTATCTGCCCACTCTTCCTCTCATAAATCTAGGATCATGAGGCTTTTCAATGGTAAAATTAATTTTACATATATATATATATATATATATATATACACTATGGTTTATTATATTGAGAGTTTGTTCCATGTACAGCTATTATGTACATTAAGCTGGTGTAGAAAAAACACTATAGCTCTGGAGCATGTACCTTAGAAATCAAGCAAACTTTTGAGCTGCTAGACAGAAGATATTTGTTACATCTAAGCTCCAGTGACCTTGCAGTGTCTTTTGAAGATCATTTTGGCTGTTTTTAAAACCTAATTCTTAGAGCTTCACAGTCTGTCTTGAAATTTTCTGAACAATATTATTCTTCCCTGAATACAGTCATGAGCATGTAATTGCATATGCAATAAGCACCATTTTAGTGCAGACTGATATCTTTTCTCCAAAGCAACTGTGGTGAGACAGAAAACCCTTTGAGGCATTTTATTTGTCTGTTGAGCTATTTTGTCGCATGTATTCTTCCTGGAATTTCATTCAATTTGGAGAATCAAATTTCCATGATCAGTAGCCATAAGGCCAGGTCGTGGTTTGCAACATAAGTTTTTGCCCAAGAACCACAAAGACCTTGATAGCATTCAGTTATTCTCTGCTCTTCATCTTTCTTTGTTTCCATGGCCATGTTCCTGGCTTGGTTGAGTTTGTTATTTCCATTTTCAAAGAGCATTTACCATGCAACAATGGTGCAGTAGATTGTTTTCTTACCAAAGTTATTGATATTGTGGTAATTGTGGTACATCTTGCTTAGTGGCATGATGGGATGATTCTGTCTATCCATACCAAATAACAAACTATGCATTTAAAACAGTCATTGAAACAGATTGCGGCTTCAGCTTTAATGTGTATTGATTAATTTTGTATTGTTACAGTTCCCTGCAAGAAATTCTTCGTGCCATTTCTGAGCGCACAGCTGGCCAGCTGCAAGCTTTCCAGAGTAAACCTGTGGCCTGCTGACATGTCAGCAACATCAGCCAGTGAAGCCCAGAAATGAGTGCACAAGTGGCAAAAAAATGCTCAATATCACAGTCCCTCTTGCCAGGGATGGAGGAAAATCACTGCCCAAAATTTGTTTTTCATTTGGCTGAAGTCAGTGGTAGCCTCATACGAGCATCAATTTAATGAATCATAGAATAGTGTGGGTTGGAAAGGATCTTTAAAGGTCATCTAGTCCAACCCCTCTGCAATGAGCCTAATCAACCATATCAGGTTGCTCAGAGCCACGTCCAGGATGTCCTTTAATGTTTCCAGGAATGGGGCATTTATCATCAATCTGAGCAACCTGTTCCAGTGTTTCACCATCCTCATTGTAAGCAATTTCTCTCTTATATCTAGCTTAAATCTACCCTCTTTCAGTTTAAAACCATTACCCCCTGTCCTATGGCAACAGGCCCTACTGAAAAGTTTGTCCTCTTCTTTCATTGTGGCCCCCTTCGAGCATTGAAAGACCACAATGCAGGGTCTCCCTGGAGCCTTCTCTTCTCCAGGCTTAACAGCCCCAGCTCTCTCAACCCTTCCTCATAGGAGATGTGCTCCAGCCATCTGAGGGCTTTCTTTTTGATTTTTATAGAATTAGACCAGCACAGTAAAATCACTCTCATATTTCTTGGTCGCAGTGGCTCAGTGTGCTGCAAGGAGCTGTGAGACAGAGGAAGCTCTGAGGTGCTGTGCAGCAAGGACAGTCTCACTACAGGCACACTCCTGTCCTTCCAGACTGAGTTTTCACTGTCAGCCCTTGAAACGTGCATGCAAATAGACAGACTTGCCATTTTCAACTACCCTGTTGTCAGTGTCAGGGTTGGGAAAATTTGAGACACTGTCTAAGGTGTCCTGAACATGAAAAAGCTGAAGAACTCTAAGCCAGAGGGTAATACAAAGCCTGGTAAAACAGATGTTTGCCATATGTATTTCTTTCTAGCAATTAAGCCAAAGTTTCATCACTAATGGCTTTATCAGTGCCTGTGGCAATCCATTCATAGTGTGGCTTTATGGAGATGAAGTTAACAAAATAATCGTATTACAATGATTCACTGTCAGCATGCAGCTTTCACAGAACAATGCATTATTTTAATTTTTCTCAATGCATTCATAATTTTTTGGTTTTCCATTCTAAAAGCTCACTTTCTTCAAGAGCATTAAAGACAAAATGAGATAGTCTATTGCAGAATTGTATCTTGCAGTATGGAGCAACAACAGCTGCTGCTGGCCTGTTCGTGTAATATGACTTCCTTTATTTTGCAGCCTCTTCTATTTCTATTGTTACATCACTGAGAATATTTTCTGAGTAATTGTATGTTCCTTCTTCAGTTCTGTCTTCTTAGGGTAGAGAGTTGGTCTAGCAGCTAAAACCAGAGACCCAAGAATTGCAAGATATATAAGTTCTTCCATCAGATTTTCTAGAAACTCATGATGTGGCCAGGCTGCATCACCTAATCTTTTCATGCTTCAGTTTCTCCTCTGCAGTAATCACAGGATGCTTGATGCAAAGTTCTGGGCCAGCGAAAAAATATGACTGAGAAATGTCAAAAAACAAGTGCTAAAGGTCAGCCTTTTAAATTGACTGAATGCTTAGGACTTCCCTTGGAAGAGTGTTCTTATGCTATACCAGACCTCAGTGTTATCAGATTTCATCTCGGTCTCAAATTACACCTCTCTCAGCTCCAGTAACTCCAAGATAATGATGAACGAAGTTCCTCCCCCCTTAGTTATCACTATCTGAGCCACATTGTCTGTATGCAGTTTCCTTTGTGAACCTGAACTCCCTTGCTACGTCTTGACTTAAGGATGCCAGCAATGTGTCCTCTTTCAGTTTTGCACTGCAGCAAAGGTTTGAAATAAAATCATTCCCAAATATGAAATTCTAGTCATAGCCAATGATTGTGGGTTACAACTGGAGTCACTGAGCACCGTGAATTTTCTTTTCCCCCTCCCCTGAATGAGTGAAAAACGGCAAAATTTTGGCAATCCTTTGCCCATGACCGAAGGAGAAGCTGGATGCCCACAGTGTTTGGAAGCTGGGTAATAAGTAGCAAATACAAATCAGCACCTCTGGAGAGTGCAGCTGGGCTGTTTGCACAGGCAAACAGGCAGAGGCTGTACCTGCCCCGTGGGTAGGTGCCACACTGAATGGCTCCCAAAAAATGTCTTCAATTAGAGAGGTGTGTGTTCAAATTGCTGCAGCAACCATCTGCTTACTGTGAAATACGGCTGGAATCCTTAAAGAGGGACCACGTTTCTGGAGAAAACTTTCCAATATGCTAGCCTGAAACATAAGTTCTGTAATTGCAGATTCATTTTCATACATGAGTGCTAAGAGGCAAAGCTTTTTTAACTTTTTAATGAGGGATTTTTAACCTGGTGTTGGGAAGTCATGATACTGTTTTGGTGGGGGTTCTTTGGCACGCCTCTACTTTTTTGTGATAATATATTGTATCATCATCCATGCAGAATTATGACTTTGCCTTTACGCTGTGGGGAAGAAATCCTGTAAAATGCAGTATCATTCAATAGCACCAGAAGGAACATAGGAAATTACAGGCCAAGTAAATTTCTTTTTGTATAAATGTTCTCTCTTTTCAAGTTTGCTTCAGTGTGAATGTCCCTCTTTAAGGTAAGGCCTTCAATATGGGGAAAATGTCAAGGTAGGTCCACTTTTAGGCCTAATAACCTTGAGGTGTCCCTTCAGTTTCATAATATATTTCCATTCAGTCATCAGTGCATGGCAATGAGCATTTAGCGGATGGGCACGCAAGGGGCTATACTGCATGCCTTTGCATGAAGTGTTACTGCTTAAACAAAACACTGGGGAGTGATCTTCAGACCTCAGACCCTCATGTGCCGTTATTACACATTGCACATTATGTATTTCCCACTTGCTGCAGACATTTCAGGCACAGGAAAACAGTGGGCTTTCTTCTGAGAGTGACACTGCGTTGATTAATACTGGTATACAAAAAGTTTAGAAATGTGGTAGACTGTCAAAATGGTTAACATGCATCCTTTAGAAAAACTAAAGAAAAATGAATGTGGACTTCTGAGACAGACTTTTTATTACTGACCATCATAATGGTGGAACTCCAACACTTTTTTTGCATGTTGCCCCTGTCACAGGGTATCATGAATCAAAATACTGAATTTCAGATGGGTCCTAGAAGTTACACTTTTCTGCTGCTGGTTTGAGTGTTAACCACTTGGCTGCTGAAAAAGAAGCATTGGTTGTTTTCAGAAAAGGCAATGAAGTTCAAGATCTCAGCTGAGCTTGCTGTAGGCAGCTGTGAACAATAAATAGTACCAAAGTTATGCCTGCGGTGTAGCTCAGACCGATCAGTCCAGGGGCTGGGCAGGATAGAGAAGTCTGGAACACTCCTGCCTCTTCCCTCAGCAATGTGAAGGAACTTGGTTTTCAAAGTTTCAGCTAGCATGGTACTTTGTGCAACCACAAAATTTTCCCAGGATGTAAGTATATAGCTTTTGAGGAGCCTATGAGCAGCTTAGAGAAATAACAATGAGTGAGTTGGTATTTTTAAGGGATTTCAGTGTTGGTTTTCTTGAATGTACAAGGTTTTGTTTTCCCAGAATTTCTCATTCAGTTAATCTGATTTTGGGGGTTTTTTTATTAACTTCAGCGTCAGTGCCTCCAGCAGCTGTTTTTAGATGTGATTACCACAACACTAGAATTACAGAAGTTTGGAAGCTACTTCCCAGCACTGCAGGGTCCCAAATATTTATAAGTTAAACAACTTTTGTTATGCTTCTTTTGATTCTGTACTGGGGATCCATCAGTATTTGTTTTGTTTTTTCGAGTCCTGGTTTTATAGCACTAAAATATTTTCATACTGGATAATTAAGTCCATTTAACCATCTGTTAAGTGTACAGTGTTAAGCGGAGCCCATTGGGATAGAGTGATAAGCAAGCAGAGTGTACCTGCTTTCCTTTTGGGCTTCCCCAGAAACACACAAATTCGTCTCATGTTCTGGCTGCTTTAATCTCCAGCGCAATTTTCATAAAGTTATTTAAACCATTAAGTGAAATAATCTTATCATGTTCACTTACGTTCTTATGTACATTCTTAAGAATTCATACATAAATATTTTATTTTCATGTTAATATAGATAATCTATAATATTCCTATGTTCGGCCTGTTTCTGATGTCAGTAAAAGCCAGTGGAAAAACACCAGGTGATTAAGAATCTGGCTCCTTATCAGAAAGAGGAATTTATTAAAAAAAAGTCAAGACTCATTGAAGGCTGGCCTTTCATGACTAGTCCCATCCCAGCTGAAGTCCAGTAAACATTGAGTATAAAAAGAGCTTTGGCTTTGGGTTTATTTCTCATGCAGAACTTTCTGTACTTGCAGTATGCTATGCTAATGCAAGCATTAGGTCTTACGAGGGTGTTCACCCAAAATGGGCACAAAAACTTTGTCAATATGTGTGTTCACAGCTCGGCATACTAGTGCAAAACTTAATTCCTTTGACATATGCACTACTAGGCAGTAGACTGAGGCAGCTGATGTGTAGCTACTTATCTGCAGCAGACAGAGTAGGGGAGACATCTTCAAATGGTAAGGAATCCTAGTGATGCCATGATGATTTTTTGCCTTTTTTATATACCCTTTTATACACCCTTTATACCCCTTTTATATAGCCTTTTATATAGCTTTAATGCATCCTCAGTGCTTTTAGCCCACATACTTATAATTCTCTAAGTCTGATAACTTAGTTTAGACCCAATACTCCATTAAGCCAGGAGTCCAAATGTCCTGGAGGCCTCCTAGCTGAAGGCCAGATGAGAAACCAAGGTCCTTTCTAGCACACATCCTGTAAACTAAGGCCCATCCAGGGGGGAATTCCTCCGGATGGGGGGTTCATTCAAGCCTCTCATTGGGGAATCTTTGATAGATTTGCTAATTTGCAAGGCCTATAAAGTGTATATGCAATCGATCGTGCATGTGCATTTCAGCGCATTCCACCTGGATGCGGTGCACCTAAGGATCCTTAAATAAATACTGAGGTAAAAACCCCTTTTCACTTTAACCGTGTTTGGCTCTTAATCTTAAGACCAGGAAAAAGGCAACACTAGCACTTCATTAGCTGCTGCTCTCCTCTTGTAATGCTGCTGTGGTGGTACAAGGGATTTTGCTGCTGTGGAGGCACAGACCTTGTAGTGGCCCTCCCAACAGCATGCTCCAGGAGTCATGTGCTTAAATCCCACGGGATGAAAGGAACACTCAGTCTAGACATTTACAAAAAAACTTAAGCACAGATCGTGTTCCTTGCGTGTCATATTCATGTTTGTGAAGGACCTACAGAACAACAGTTCTCTTGGCTTAATTCTGGACTGTGGAAAAGAAGGATTTGAAGGCCATGACTGCCTATGACTCTTTGGAAGACTGTGCTTGTATTTGACAAGAACAAGAAGAAAGGGAGTTTGTTTGTGCCATCATGTCTGCAGTAACAGCTCACATTCCCAGTAAGATGGGTTGTGCAAAAAGCCATGTAAGTGAAAGAGAGTCAGGAGATTGTAGACAATGATAGACAGAGAGATCACAGCCCACCTATAGGAGAACAAAAATAGGAAGAAAACTAGATGAATGATGAAGAGAAAATTGCTCAAGCTCAAAGCAAATCAGTAGCAGAACCAAGATTTAAAGTAATGTCACTACAAACTCTGCTATGTCATACTGTGCTCTTTGAATAAAACTGTGTTCCAAAAAAAGCAGTTACAGTGTCTGGAAGAAAGGTGGAAAGGAGATGTATTGAGAGGCAGAAGTAGTAGGCATTCATGCATAGTCCTGCAATGCCTTTTATTTAGCCTATGATTTGTATACTTGTTAGTTAAAAAAAAGGCAGCATCCTTTCTAAAGTCACATGCATATTTATGTTACTCTGTCTTTGCAAAGGCTAAAAAATAATCATTACACTTAAAAATATAATCTCTAACAATTCAGTAGTCATAGCAATAAACCATCATAGTGTAGCTCTCTCCACTTGTCTAAGGTAAGACCTGCTCTACCATTTTGCTTTATGAACCTGTCATATGCACCATCCATGTCAAACTAATTAGCTAGAGCATCAAAGAGCATGAGTTTCCAGAAATGTAGGCAGTCTTGCCAAAAACTGTGTAGCACTCCTACTCTATGGCCTGTGATGCAAACTACTTTAGTGTGTAAGTGAGTCTTGGAATTCTGCTCCCACTATACGTGTTGCTATTACCTTTCAGGCTGTGATGTTCTTCACGTCCAGCATCACAATGCACATGTTGATGCTCCTTGATAGAGGAGGGCTCAGAATCACAAGATACTACTATATAATTTCAAGTCATCATCAGGAAGGTTTCCCTAATGTGGTACTTTTCTGTAAATAAATGTGTAGGTGACTGTAGGCAGAAAAAAACATTGGAAAGTCAGTCAGTAATTTATTCAGGACACATAGAGTGTCGTGAAATATTTCATTACATCATTCATTGATTTACTAACATCACAGTCTCCTTAATTTATTCCTTGTCTTTGTGATTGCTTAAATAATGGAAAGTAAAGTAAATCTATTGATCTTTTACAGAATATATCTGGTCAAATGCCTGAGTGCACAGTTAAGCTATCTACATTTGGATAACATTCTCAGTGATTTTGCAGATATCTCCTGTAAGCCACTGAAATTCTAGGAACACATGCCCTAGATTTACCAACCTGCCTCTCTTTTTCCTCCTCTTTGCAAGTCAGCTTCATTGTCTGGATAGTCCTTTGTGCCCAAATGCTAGGGATGGGAAGACAAAAAGGCTTCTACACGTGTATTTGAGGACTCACCAGCAGGTGGTTCAGCACATTGTCCCAGATGTACCAGCCCTGGTTCCTGTCACTCTGCTGTAACAATGGTTGAGATGCAGTTTCAGGAGAACACAACTGAAAATGGGCTAATCTCGGGTGTGTGCCAGGATGTAAGAGGGGAGGTGACATTGCTGATCATGACCTAAGAGCAGTTGAGGATATCAGTGGAAGCTTGCCAGTATAATGTGAATTAAAGAGACACACATACAAAATCTGCACTGCAGAGTAGATCATAAGGTTTGCATTAGGAATCACATTGTGCAGGTGAAGGGTGTTTTCATATGATTGCTCCGCTACTTTCTCTTCTTGTCTTTCCTCCCCTTCCCAAGAAGAAATATAAAATTGTTTCTCATGAGGTTAAATCTCTCAATGAAGCCTACCATAAGGGGAAGATGTAGTGTAGGAATTCATATGCTGGCACTCTTTCCCTGTCATTTTTTTCACGTTAAAAAATGCATGTATTCTACCATAGCATAGCTAATATGCAGTAGCTCTGTGTCACAATTGAGTCCTAATGGAAGCAAGCCCTGAGAAGGTGAACATGATGGATCTTGAGAGTAAAGGACTAACCACAGATGGAAAGCTGGTGCTGAGCTCCCCTAAAGCTCCTGTGAAATCCATCTCCATCCATGTTCTGCACAGAGATAACTGCTGTGGTGTAGCAATCAGGCTATGAACAAAGGTTTGCTGTATATGCAGCAATTTGCTGTATATAACTTTAGTGCTGTGTACTCACAGTGATGAGTACACCCAAGTAGGGCCATAGAGGACAACAGATTGACAGTGACTGCTGGGAGAGGTTCACTGCCCAGGCTGCGAACACAGGGGGGTTGTCAGGGAACCTGCAGAGCTTTGGTTTTGTCTGTCTCTCTGTTTGTTTTGTGGTGATGGTTTTGGGAGGCTCTGGTTTTGAGGAAGTCTGTGTAAAAGTGAAGTACAAAGGCTGGCATTCTGGCCATGTAGTCATTAAATGTTTATGCCCCTAATTGTTTAGGTTATTCCTCCTTCCTACTTGACCCATTTCACATTCCTAAGAAAGGGAATACCATTTCAATATAAGCATGGTTTCAGTTTAGTGTATTACACATGATCCCTTTTAAAATCTGTCATTTTATGAATTTGCTTGGTGTTTATTAAATATCTGTGTACTTCCATAACAGATTAAAATATGGACTGCATAGGTTGACGTGCTTTTCAAATACTGTTTCACTATCTATTAACATCTTTATTGTGTGGGGTGTTTCCCACTGCTTTCACTTAATGTCGTGTCCTTTACATGTAAAGAAAGCATTATCTAGGAGAATGAAATTCACCCTCTGCTTGGAAGTAATGAAAGTTGGTATATTTGTAAAAGCTGCTTGGATTCAAAAGCCTTTTTATCATCATAAGCTTCAGTTGAATATACTACAGTGGCAGATGTGTTGTCACTCTTCCATGTGTGACTAGAGCAATTAACATGCTGAGAAAACATAATAACTTATGAAGTTATTTTGATAACATGTATTTCATATCTTCTGAAATAAGACAAGCTAGGAAATACTTCTAATCCTGGTACAGATTCTCAGGACATGCCAATACTGTGAAAAGGTATCCTGAGGATAAACTGAAAGACAGGCCTGAAGTGTTATGCTTCTTAGCCCATTTCCTTCAAAATATTCATATTGAATTTATATATACATAGCATGAGTTATGTGCAAAAGTCCTCATTATAGCTCATCTCAAATATTTCAAACTACTACACCTTTGCAAAAAAAGATCCAATCAGTGGTGCAAAGTGATCTCTGCCTGTGCTGTGGTTTTTGTTATCATAATAAGGAGAGGTGAATGAGAGGACGGTGACATGTGAGGTTAGCCACATAACCTTGTGCTTCAAACCAACTGGTTTGATGTCTAAGTTTCCATTTGTCTTGATAAATATAATCTGAAAATCTTATCAACAATGAGGTAAATACAAAATGTTTGAACTCTTATCATCCTGATCTAAGAATTTCTTCTTGATGATACTGTGTCAAACAAAGGAATCATGTATTTCTTACTGAAGCAAAATTCTGGATAAAATTAAGTGATACCATGTAATACGTATGAGAAGGTGTGACTCTTGCTGTGTGTTCCGTTCCTGCTGCCCTGTGCCTCTGGAGCTGCACACCAAAAGCTGCAGCAGCCTCCTATAGTTATATTTAAACAGCATATTGTGAATTTGTAGGATAATCAGACTAAAACACAAAACCCAGTCTTTCATGGCAGTGTTGTTTCCTAGCCACCAGCTCCATCTGCTTTTTACCTTTTCTTAGTAGCCTTTGAAGCTGCTGGACAATGCCAGCCCAGTTTTGGGAGCCCTTGAGCTTACAATGGACTTGGAAAAGTTTCAGTGTTTTTCTTCAAATTAAATGAAGAAAAGAGAGAGACTTCTTAATGTCTCCAAACTGGAGAATTGATTTAATCTTTATTAGGCAGAAGAGAGTCCACTGAGCCTCTTGACCTCATGACACAGCTGATGAGATGTCCAAGCTTTGCTGAGTTCCCTAGTTTGGAACACCCTCTGTCAGGTGCCTTCTTGCAGGGATTTCTGTGGTTTTTCAGTACCAAAGGTTCGCATCATTCATGTTTGGTTCGTGTAGTTAATGGAAGGAATGGCAAGTTTTAACTTTCTGAATGTATTTTCAGTGATAAGAACATCAACTTAAATTTCTTTTTTCACTGTTGAAATTCACATAAAGTCATGTAATAATCACTGACAGACAAGGCTGGTGATCCTTAACAATGCAAATCTTAATAAGCAGATTTTAGAGGGGTTTTCTTAAGCTTGAGTTTGTGACTGCAGGTAGAAAATGAATGTTTTATTGAAACAGCACTGAAAACAAGTAGTCTAGAGAGGAAAAAAAGGAGCATCTGAAACCTAATGGAATTTCTGTGTGTTTGGCAGGACAGCTGTACTTTTGCATGTTCTGTAGTTTCTGTAGTTTTGCATGTACTGTAGTTTCCCCAGTCATCTGAAATTGAAAAGTCTTAGCTGGAAAAAAGTTTGAAAAGTTTAAAAATTACGTGTCCCAGAGTCTTAGGAGCTGCAGGCTAAATAAACAGAATCCCACCTATTTAATTACTCCATTTTAAATTATGCATTTAGCAGCCAATCTAAACATTTTTCCTTTTATCTTCATGATTTTTTTAATGTTCGGAGTTGGATAATAGCTGCACTCTGTTCCTTTCATATCTTCTCCTTACCTTGCAGATCCTCCTTCTTTCCTCAGCTTCTCTGCTGGGAGACAGGCACAGCCCTCCATACCTTCATCCCGAGCCCTCATGATGCAACAGGGTTGGTTCATGCTCTTGGCCTACAGAGTATTCACAGTGCAAGTACATTAAAATAGCAATAGTAGCAGAAATGTGGCCAGACCTGTTTGTCTTAGCAAAGGAGCCTTGCAAAATAGTCATAGCTTCAGGAAGAAAGTGCCTGAGTTTCTGAGAAGGGTTTCTCAAGTAAATCTTTCTGTTGCAAAGAAGCACTTGTCATGAACTCTGCCTTTGGTCTTGTATGGCTTAATCCACTCGCTTTTGTTCCCTGTGATTTGTTTAATCTCACTTCATCAATTGGTTAGTTAGAGACCTGTTAGCATGTCCTTGCAATCATAGATTGCTCCATGCTTGTCCTGTTAATAAATTGGGTGATTTACATCTATGCTGCCAAAACTACGTGGAATTGTTTATAAATCAGAGAAAGTAAAAACTTGTATTTCCTCCTTTGGTTTCGAAGTCATATTTTAAGACACAGTAGGCTTTTAAATTTAAGCAAATATATTTGGTTGTTGTTTCAGCAGTGTTTAAAATTCTCTACTGGCAGCACAATTATTTTTAATCAATAGGATTTACATACACCGATGTTGGGACCCTTTTTTAGATGCATTCTTCTGCGCTCTTTTTTGTCTAACACCTTCACAAGTCTTAGTGATTTCTGGAATAAGTAGCTATTGGGAATTAATTGCCCCTGACAGGCTTTGAGGAGTTTGTCATCTTACTGTTTTAACTTGAGCAAGGAAATAACACTTTTCACAAATTTGTTCAATATGAAAACCTGAAAATAATATATATATTGAATTTGTTTTCAGCTACTCCAGAGCTTATTTGCCCTTGATAGCTAACTTGGTTAAAGTGTGAGTGTAGTCATATTTCTTTTGCATATAACTACAGTTCTGAATTTTAATTCTACTTTTTGCAAATACCTTCTTCTGCTTTAGTGAGTGAGTGTTCCTGTGGCCAATTCATTGTGTGAGTGTGTGAGAATACCACGGTAGGACATGGAGAACAAGAAGAATGTAGACACAGTTGCAATGTAATACTGTTAAAAATCGAGATGGAATTTCATTCTTATTTTGCAGGTTTTGCCCAAATTACTTGGAAAAACCTCATAAAGTCCAAAGCCATGTCCCTCATGCCTTATGCAATTCAGAGTTATATGAGTCACATACATTTCATGTCTGGTCTTTATGTACAAAGTAAATATTTCAAATGTAAACAATATAAACATTTATATATGTTTGTTAAGTCCATATCCCTTTCCTTTTAATGCAATTCTGTAGATAGAGGTTGTGGATTTTTGTTTGTCTGCACTTAGGAAGTACTTGGTTTACAAGTGACAATCTCTTGTGTTTACATAGAACTTTCTTTCCCTGTATCTATAAAGTTCTTACAAACAATGTAGGTGAGGGTTGCTATGACTATTTTACAACTGGGAGAAAGAAAACTGTTTAGTGTCTCAGTAGAGCTGATGAATAAAATACATTTGTATATATATATGTTATAGAAAAGTTTACCTACATTGAGAGGGGGTATATATCCCATTTGGAATATGTTAATGAACTTCAAGATATATGACTTCGTCATTTTATCACTTTACTTTGCAAGTCAAATAGCTGTTCTATTTCCAGTATCATTTAATCTCAGACATGGGCAGGAGGAACACAAAGCTCATTTTCAATGTGTCAGTGTGCCTCCATTAAGGATCACCCAGGTAATTACTGGATTCCATGACATGAAGAGAAAAGAGACAGCACAAAGAAGAATGTTTGTTCCAGTTCCCTGAACCTGTACATGCCTGAAATATGCTGCTAACATGGAAAATGCAAACACTGCAGGTTCAAAGGAATGATCATGGAGAACATTTTCCACTGTAGCCTAGAGTGTTTTTTTCATGTAAGTGGTCACAGAGAGTCACTGTAATGAGTGTCCTGAGGACAGCAAATCAGCCTCCCCAAGACTGTCTCTGTTAACACCTCTTGTCCCAGAACATGCACGGTTTCACTTTGTTGGCCCAGCTATGCTGAAGGAGTGAGGTGCTTTAGATTTTAGTGGGAAAATCCTGATGCCATCGAAATAAAGAAGCGTTCTGAGGTGGATTTCTCTGGAGACAGAATTTCACATTTTACATGGTGCTCTCACTTACATTTGGCTGCATTAGGAAATCTAAGTTGCCAATGTTGAGCTTAAGGATTTTGGATTGAGAGCTGTTGCAAGCTTTACCTGAGATTTTTAAATGTGAGTGTAGCCTGATATAAAGAAATGGTTGACTTAGAGTTGAAACACTAGGCTGGGGAAAATGAATTGAATCAGTTCACTCTGACTCTGAAATGAGATATGACCATGTTCAAATCTAAGAGGAAACAGCCGTACCACCTACTATGCCAAAGCCTTTTTAAAACTAGTCCTAATCTCAGCTTCCTGCTTTATCATCATACTGCTATTCCTTCGCCTGTCAGAGACCCGCGAGTCTCTGGGAACTCATTTATAGTACTGCTTCTGTGGCCTCTCCTGAACTCATTTATATTTCTTGCTCCTGTAGCTTCTCTCATATGTCTGTTATTATTTGTGTGAAGTAGCTCCTCTTTTATTTCAATCATTCCAGAAAATTCAGCCTTTCAGGGGGGGTGGAGATTGTGGAGATTTATTTTATTGTGCTGTTTTACCATTCACCTTATTTATATTTTTCTTCTCAGAAAACCAAAAGGGATGTAAATAACTTTGATCAAGACTTCACACGAGAAGAACCAGTATTAACACTAGTGGATGAGACAATTATAAAACAAATCAATCAAGAAGAATTTAAAGGTTTCTCTTATTTTGGAGAAGAGCTACTGCCATAGACAACGTTAGGCTGACAGATGAATGATGCTGCAAGAAGTGATTCTGAAGAGATCATCAAATTACTGAGACTCAGTAGATCAAGAACTACTTCTTTTACCCTGAGCCCATATCCCCAGTTAAAGTATATATTTATTGTGTTTTTCCTTTAATCTTCTGACCTGAAAGCACTCTTAATTTCTGTCTCACAAAGCAATGCAAAATAATTTTGTATCAGAAATTGTGGATGTAACACACTGCCATATATTTGCAATTTTCTTTTATTCCTAAGAATAGGAATTCCCAGAGGACAAAATTGCATCTTTTCCATAGAAAATGAAGACATGCTATTAAAAGCAATTTAGCAGACCACATTCTGTAATCATCATATATAATTAAGCTAAGAAAGTGAGAACTGTTTCTTCTGCACTGGTGGTTATGGTGAGATCTGTACTCAGATGCCCTTTGGAAAGCAAAGTCTGCTTTCATGGAGGTGTAATCCTCGATTATTAATTTATTGTGGAGAGGTACAAACTATAAAGTTGTCCAAAAAAAGAAGCACATCAATTAAGGCTTTCAGTGAAGTTCCTCATACAATGTACAGGAAGCTCTTAGGAATAAGAGACACAAAGATAACTGAAATTTTATTTAAAGCAAGAAATAGTTACTACATGGATAGATATTAAAGGGCTAAAGAATAAAAAGCCTCCAATACTTTAACTTAGCTATATATAGCCATTTTACTGTTTTTCAGATAATTTGGTGTACTATCCATGTTACCAAATTTATTATCCTTTCCAATGAACCATTAATGTGATGGCAAGCTTGCAAATGTTTACAGTTAATTTTACATTAAAAAATTAATTATAAACATTATAAATTTGCCTTTTTCCATTGTAGCTAAGTTGGTAAATAATTTCTTATTTATATTTATTTTCTCAGCAGTGTGTTACTTTTGCACACTTTTACAAAACCATAATACTACTGTGTTTGTTGGGTTTTATGTTTAAAATCTAAAGAGAAATCTGCTTTTAGAAGACACAAAATAAGGCTACACATGCATTATGTGGAAATGTGTTGAAAAACTGAAGATCAAACATTCACAAACTGACATTATTGAAAGTTGTAAATTGATATTTTTTTGTGTATGAATTGAAATGGTAACTCATGTGGACAATATTACTAATGTGAAGTTACCTCCTGTAGATACGCTAACAGTGTTATGTACTTATATTTCCAGGAGTACCCTGTGGTTTGGTTTTGGTTTTGATTTTTTTTTTCCAATTTTTTTTTTTTTTTTTTTTTTTTTTTTTTTGTGTACATGTATCGCTGAGGTCATTTTATTATATATTTTACTGGACTGAGTGAGCGGTCATTGGAATCCATTTTAATTGTTGCACATGGATTTCCAGCTGCACAAAAATATATATACTTGTGATTGGCAAAGTGGCACTAAAGAAGCTTTTTTGCCTTTTGTACAGGTGAGATTTTGTATATAGTGTTTGCTGCAAGGCCTGTGGAATTCATTGAATATAGAGGTATCAACTGCTGCATGTTCAGGCATACTATTAAAATGTTAGTCTATGAAAGAATAATTATAATAATGTCCATGTGCAATACTCTTGTATGTGTATTGGTTCAAGTTACTGTCAGAAAGATGAGGTTTTTGTTATAAAAGATGTAGACGTATATTAAGCTATATTAAATCTCTTGTATACTTCTCTTCAACTCTATTATGACATGATAGAGCTCGGAAAGAGAAAGGAATGTTACAAATCGTGGTGGACAAAGTGTGAATCATTGGCTTTAAGAGATAATCTCGGTCTCAAGCAGATGAGTTAGTTTGTGTCAGTTTTGCGTCTGGCTGCTCATAGCCTGTTACTGATGACACCATTCAGTTCCATTTTGTTTTGTTTTTAAAACTCAGGTGTAATTATTATATATATTCTTATGATTATTTCAAAATATTAAATATTATGATATATCAATTAATGTGTTGTCTGGCCTACAAGTGTAATAAGGATCAAGCCTTTAGTTTAATTTAATTTATCTTCAGTAATCTTTTGTACTGGGAAAAGACTAGCTTCTGGAGCTGAGTACCAGCACAGAAACATCTTAATGATCGCATCATCTCAATGTTTAAATTTCTGTCTCTCTTAGAAATATATTGTAGAACTGCCCATCAATTTGTGTCTCGCCACTGGCTCTGTTTATTTCTCATCACGGTTAGCTTTTGACATCCAGGCAAGAACTGATCACAAAGCTAAGGCGTTCTTTTCCACGGGTGAGTAGACTGCTAGGAAGGCAAGTTATGGGATCGTGCACTACTGTTTGTCCAACAAGGGGCCTTTACACAGAACTCTGAGCATTTATTTTGAAGGAATAAAAGCATCCCATAAAGCTATTGTGCACAAGCTATGTAGTCTGTTTTCCCCTTTCTAACGTGAAGATAATTAGCAAATGTTCATATTTGAAGAGGCCTCAGCGCCTGCAGTGTTGGGTAGGATGCTAAGAGAAAAGTGAAGGAGATAGAAACTATTGCATGGGCAGATATTTCTTCAGTATAAATAGTTAGATCCTCTGCCTTGGGTTTACATCAGAAGATCTGTCTGTTACCTTGAACATTTTTTAAAGATAACTCTTAAAAAAGGACATTCTGTTACGTTTCTGCCTGTTCTGTAGAATCTTTTCTGTTCCTTCTTTGTAAAATGAGTGCAAAATGCCAAAAATATTATTAATAATAATAATTATAAAGAATCCATTGTTTCTTGGTTTTCCTCCCAAACAGACTTTAGAAATGGAAATACATTTTTCTCCATAGGGTGAAAATAATTCTCTCCAAAAAGGCTTAAAAATTACCTCTTTTTAAATTATGTGCAGAATAGTTCTGGCTAAATATAAAATGTATTCAGTTGGGGGGTAGGGTTTTTTTTTATTGTGAGGATTTATTTGTACAGAATTTTTTTCTTATGGATGTAATTTGAATCTCTTGCCATTCATTAGTGTTATTTCATCGTAAACATTATTACTGTGCCAAATGTACTGTATTCAAAAGGATGTGAATGTGTATTGTTTCGGAACCTAATAAATACAATGATGTTAAATCTTATTTTTTTCCCCAAAGTTTTCCTGAGTATTTCCTAATGAGGAAGACAGAAAGATGAAGGATGAATATTTTTCCTGTTACGTGTTGTACAAAATTTCGCGAGCTTGTTTTTAGGAGCGGACATTTTGCAAAGGAAGGATTTGCTAACAAGAGCCTCACCTGTGAAGCACTAAACACTCCAAGAAAAACACAGGTAACAGTGCATGATCACTGTTTTTCTTGGGTAGTACAACATTTACCTCAAAAACACCATGCAGGTGAGTTTACATACTTTTTCTGCTTACTGGCTACATAATGGTCACTGAGTTCTGACTGATCACAGCATTCTGCTGAGCTGCATTAAGACTCATTTCAGTAGGGCACTTTGAGTACAAACACACTGGACTGCTTTAGTCTCTCATTGGATTGAATAGAGGGATTAATAGTATGCATAAATTTAGTAAAGGGTCATCGAGTTTATTAAATTATTTATTAAACATAATATGTCAATATGATGTGGACTGAAATATTTCAATATTTCATCATATTTCAATTTGCACCTTAAATATTTTCCAGTTCCACGGTCTGAAATTCTTAGCTTCAGTTTCAGTAGATCAGCTATCAGCATACTCTTGCAGTAAATCCAGTTAACAATTTCCAGCTAGTATACCTAAGTAGTAGGTATACTGACTAGCTTTAAAAAATAATTAAAATTTTAAATTGTGTTTTCTGTTCAAATTGCAGCTTTTGCATAAACCTCCAATTTTTTTCTTTATGCTGAGTTTTCTCAAAGTCACTGAATGTGTTTGGTGCCTATGGGCATGTTCCAATTCCTGTGTGTTTACAGCATTAGCATAATCTTTGTCACACAGATATTACCAGTTAAATAACCATGTAACTTTGATTTTCTGGCTGTGTGTTGCAACCTTACAAGCATATGAAGTCTTAACTTCATCTCACAAACAATAAGCATCACTGGTCTCTAAACAGATCAATTCATATCATGTTTTCTTGTAACTGATGAACAGTTTTTATCCTTGCTGTAAAACTAATGAACAGTTTTTATCCTTGCTGATGGAATGCAGAATTTGGGAAAACAACAGTCTTTTGAAGAGGAATGAGTTGCAGTCTTATTGGCTATCCATGCTGTTAATGTAGTACTAAATGTTCAGGAAGAGTCTTAGCAAGTATCTGTCTGCTTCTGTGGCCTTCCAGAGACAGGGCCTGTTGAATCATTTTATAATCAAAAAGATTTTTAGCCTCCTAGTAGACTAGTTAGTTACATGAAGAAATCAATATGAAACTTTCTTTTGATTAATTTTGATAATCAGTTTTCAACAATGTCAACCTCTGGCATGCAAAACATTCTATGGGAAAGAGCTACAGAACTCAACAGTTACGTTAAAAATCACCTCTCTTTGCTTATTCTGACCCAATCATAATTCCATTTTATGCTGCCTGGGTCTTTCTTTGAAAGAGGAAAAACCGTTTTTTGCTATACACCTTTTTTCATGCCACTCCAATTTTATAGATCACTCATACATCCTTCCTCAGCCATTTCTTTTTCAGACTGAAAAGTCTTGCCCTGTCTGTCAAAAGACTTCATAAAGACACATCCTATGTTTTTGGTCATCTGTATCAATTTTCACTGAATCTTTTCTAGTTCTACTATATCCCTTCTGAAGACATGGAGAAGAATTATATGGAATATTCAGTGTGTGGATGCAATGTGGATTGTTACAATGACTACTGTGTTCTGTTTTGTTTGCTGTTACATTTTTACATTTTCTTTTCTTAATCCAAGTTTGTTCTCAATTATTTCACAGGCTGTCCCAGATTAGTGTCAGTTGTAAATCTAATATGCATGCTTTCTGTCTGATCATCCAATCATAATCAAAACAGGTTCTGTCCAGGACACAATGAAAATACGTTAAGTAGGAATTCAGCAAGTTGCAAAATGCTCCTTGGTGCAGGCTTCCATTTGAGCATAAACCTTTGATGGTCACCTTCTCAGTATGGTTTCCCTGCTGTTCTCATACCCCCTATATATAGCTATGTTTAGACTGTCTTTTTCCCTAGCTTGCTTATATTGTATGCAACAGGTATTTTTCCAAAATCAAGATACAGGATATGCTCTCCTCCCCTTCTATCAATAACAGGCTCTTACTGTGTTCTGGAATATCCCTTCTTTTGACCTGTTAGCTACAGTGAAGGGGAGAAAGATAAAGGTTTTCTTAGCACATTGGGAAAGTGCATGTATGTGCCAAAATATTTCTACTCCATCTTTCCTTTTACCTCGTCATTGCTGTGGAATCAGGAGATAAGAACAGCAGCCTAAGTTGAAACTCAAATTGCCACTATAAATATTGTGAAATGGTTATGCAAGACTGTCCAAAATTTGGAAAAGCATTAAAGAACTTTAGCATTTGTACACAGATGTTTAATCCTTGGAAAAAAATCAATTGGGAAGAAAGTCATTGACCTGGAGTCTATTGCTGATCTGGGCACTGGATTGAGAACTGAATTGAGCATTGCGTACACTTGTCATCGCCATTCAACACTACCAGTCTGAGCTACTGTCTTGTGTACTGAAGGAAGCAGCTTGAAGATAAGACTTGTAGCCACATCAAGAGTCAGTGCTGGGCTGATGCTTCTCTGTGCCGATGGACACTCTCATTCCTCCAGACCTCTTAAGACAAAGTGTTACCCAGAGGTGCAGTGCATCTAGGATCGGTGCCACAGAGAGGAAAGTGAGGAACAGAAGTCCTGCTTTTGGACTGCACAAGCTGTTATCTTAATTGGGTCATCTTATGTAGCTGTACCCTTGCAAACCTTTTAGGAATAGGCCAGATACTCCCCGAGTGACAGTAAATGCACCTCTGCTCAGACATCAAATGATGACTGTTCAGAGATGAAGAGACTGGAACATCAACATGAAGAAATGTGTCTAAATGTCAGAAATGAACTTGTTACTTGCACTTTCACATAGCAAAAAGAAGAGTACAGTTGCCTAAGCAACCCCCTGGTTTTCATTGACACAAGTGGCTTGGAGCTTGAGACTTCAAAACTGTGCGAAGGGAGAGATACTATTATGGCCATTTTGTTAATCAGCAAACTAAAATTAGGTGCCATGATGGTGATTTGCTTCTTATTATGTTAGTATAAAGTCAGCAGAAGTGCTAGGAAAGGAGTGTGGGTGAAGCTCAACAGTGCCCTAATTATCATGGTGTTTCTAAGCACAAGGTGTTTTCAAAGCCATGCTTTGGTAAATACCTGCTGGTGGTCTCCTGTGAAAGGGCATCACGGCTGCTTGGAGTCCCCTTCACTCCTCTTTGCAGTCAACAGTGGTGTCCACTCAGATAGAGTGGATGGATGGCTTTAAACTGACAGAGGGCAGGTTCAGATTAAACATTAGGAAGAAATTCTTTACTGTGAGGGTGGTGAGGCACTGGAAAAGCTTGCCCGGAGAAGTTGTGGATGCTCCATCTCTGGAAGTGTTCAAGACCAGGTTGGATGGGGCCCTGAGCAACCTGGTCTAGTGGAAGGTGTCCCGTGCCCATGGCAGGGGGTTTGGAATTAGATGATCTCTGAGGTACCTTCCAACCTACGCCATTCTATGATTCTGTGCATCAGGGAGATGGAGGGGGTTTTGTTTTACAATAGGATAAGCTTTTTATGGAAATGGTCACACCCAGGCAAAGTTTGAGAACCTCTATGTTCTAGGAAAGCTATTTACTCGGAGTCTTGGTACATCAAAAAAACATTTTCTGTTGATTTTTGGTTAATGAGCAGTGAGAAGGAGGCAAAGATATCAGGCCCATGGAGGCACGTATTTCTAAATAATGATATGGTTGATTAAGGTGAGGAGATTGAGGGTCAAAGAGATTATGCAAATCTCACTTAGGTAAATGTTTATGTTAGGGCGGGGATCACTGTCCTGTTTAGAAGCAAACTTAAGACCTTTAATCTTTGCTTGCTGGAATAATGTGGAGACATTTTTTCTTTGATTAAATTATATGCTAACCCCTTGCATTCTAGTGCATTACAGCAGCACCCTCATTATCCTTCTGTAAAGGACAGGAGCTTAACTTCCTAGATCTTGAATTCTGCTGAATTGAGGCCTGTTCAGGGTTTATGATGCTGCTCTACTGAAGTACAGGGTTGTGTGAAATCCCTCAAACACCACCTTCTAGCTGCTGACCTGCAGCCCTGGGTAATCCCAAGATCCATCCTCCTTGAATTGTCTCACTGATAAACTGGTGTTCTAGAGCAGGTTTTATACTACACTTCCCCAGTCCCAAATAGAGGGGCAACTTTTTAAGCAGCTGTCATCATGAAACTCTGTATTTGGGCACTCTGAAATACAGTCTGTGATGTGTGTTCACATTGAAAGCATCTCTGCTCACAGAGAGAGCCTGCTGAACTTGTTGGTGTGTTCAGTCTACCGAATATGGGCCAAGAAGTGCTGATCCAAAGTCCACGTTACAGTGAGTTGCTCTTGTTGGTTGCATTGTCATCTTGCACTGTAGATCCAAGAGTGCTGTGACCCTACATCCCATTGCATGTCACCAGTGCTGCCTTGGTCGGGCGGCAGCTGGACAGGTATTGACTTTGGTGGGAGAAGAAGTGGAAAACTGTGCAGAACACCAATATTCTGACAAGGTAGAGGGCTACAAAAGCAACATTAGACCATCAGTTTCAACACCACCAGACAGAACCTCCTTTCTCCAGAAGGAGTCAACTCACATGCAACACCCTCTCGATACAGCCCTGTGTGCTGTCAGCCATTGGCCTTCTGAGAGGCCTACACCAAGTGGTGAACTGCTGAGAGCCTCAGCTCAGTGACATTACCCTTTTTCCAATTTGCTTGCTCCGTGACAAAAGCAGCACACTGCAGGAGCATTTTGCACTGGATAATATTACTGCCACCATGTATTTGGTTGATACACTGAGAGAGGATCTCCAGCTGCAAGACTTCAAATGTGAGAGCTTTACTGATGTTTTTGTTCTTGTTAATTTTCCTGCCTGTGTTGGAGGAAGAGTCTGGGTGATGAAGAGGAGTGGGGAGTATTAATTTTCATTTACTAAGCTGTCTAGAAATAACTTGAACCACCCACACAGCTGAACAAGTAGATTTCAGAGCCAGGGAGGTTATCAACGCCAATAAAAATGCAGTTGTCATACAGCTTAGACACTATGCACGGGCAAAAACCTTCTGGTATATCACTCATGCAAACTGAAAGTATTTCTCTAACCTCTGACCCTGCTTGTAAACAGCAGATTCCAGGAATTCTGCTGGAAACCATACATTACTAAGGCAAAATTGTACTTAGCAATAAACATGCTTCCCTCAGTGAAAGAATCTGGAAGTGGAAGAATGCAAGACCTTGAGATGCACTGCTGATTGTGGGGAAACCGCTGAGGCCATCTCCTGCCTAGCAGCTGGGAAAACACCCATCCGTGTGGAGCTCCTGGTGGAAACGCGTAAAGCAGGCGGGCTGTGTGCAGGAGCACCTCGTTCACACGCTGCCAGGCCAGCGCAGGCGGCCGGGCACTGCCAGGCTGAGCGCACGCGCCGCCGAAGCTGCCTGCGCCATGGAACGGGAAGGCGTCGGAGGAATTCAAAACACTGACTGGGACGACAGGATGGATATTTTAATGGCAGCAGGAGGATGGAGAAGCAAGTAGCTGAGAATGGGAAAGGCAGAAAACACAGCAGCACAGTCCAAAATGAAAAGTGGTCTTGCATCTGAAAAGGTTTCCAGTGATCAAAGAGAAGATGGCTGAAAGATAATGGAGGGAGGA
This sequence comes from Daphoenositta chrysoptera, assembly GCA_013397915.1. NCBI lineage: Eukaryota > Metazoa > Chordata > Aves > Passeriformes > Daphoenositta > Daphoenositta chrysoptera. The sequence goes on along the minus strand of VZRO01001591.1, from coordinate 1,194,630 downwards.
AATGTGAATCTTGCACAGGAGCTAAGTGTAGGAGGGAACAAGGAGAATACAAAGTGGATGTCTGTGCTTCAAGGATGTGAAACCCAAGCTACTATTAGAATAACTAGCATGGGTCCTCTTACTTCAGCAGTGCAGCCTTGTGTCCAGGTATAAACCTGGCACCTGAGGGAGGGAGTTGGCAATCAGCTGAGAACTCCACATGGCTGCTGATTACATCACCAGGAGTAAAGTGTCATCTGCTTTAAAGCTCATCCAGGGTGTTCATACACAATTTGACCTATACAGGAGGCACATCTAAATAAAACCCCAAAGGTTGTCATGTCCACATGGTCTCTTCCATCAGGATTACAACTCTGCCACCATCACCTTTCCAAAAGTACATTCATCGGGCTCTTACATTCAGCTTTTTCAAGAGAAGGGCATAATTTTTTAAACCAGTAGTACAATGTTTTTGAAACACTGCAGAAAATCCAAGTTTCATAGCCTATGTGATAAAAATGTAGGGCAGATAGCATAGTAGGGTTTTCTCTAAAAAAAAATGGAGGTGGATTGGGTTTACTCCAAAAAAAAATTGAGGTGGGTTGTTCTAGCATAAAACAGAATAGATCTGTTATTGGTGGTGTATCTTGGTGTTGTGTATGTCAACAAAAGGTAGGGAGATTGTCAGGTAAAGACTTGCAATGCCAGTTTATGGCAATTAGCCCACTGCCCCAAGGAACACACTGGGTTTTTTCAGTGTTGTCCTTCATGTGCATTCATCAATGCAAGAAAAGCTTTCCATCTATTAAAGGCAATAAAGCAAAACAAGGCAAAAAACCCCAAATATGAGATCTATTTAATAACTAATTAATTTCTGTGTAGATTATAGAAATAAAGACTAAAGCAAATATTTTCTCTATTTAGAGTATATTTCAATTTATCAACATTTAGACTTCTTTCTGAGTGCTCAATTTTTCAGAATAGAAAACTTGCATAATGTTACTGGTAGATCAAGCTGACAAAAGGGGTACTTGGCAAAATCCTGTTGTTTTTTAGTCCAGAAGGTGTTAGTGTAGTTGCAGTGTGCTGTGATAGCTAAGCCAGCCTGTCAGCCCACAGTGGCTGAAAGAGGTGGGCATGTCCCTCTCTCCCTGCTCTCAGCCATGTGATCCCAGCTTTGTGGGCACTGTGAGCTGGGATTCAAGTGCTCTAGATGTGCAAGGTGCTGTACTCCATTCCTCCTCTTTGCTTATCCGGTCCCTGAACCTCCCTTATGGGAAATGGGGTAGGTCTGCACCAGTCTCTCGTTTGCAGCGTGCAGAGCCTGTCCAGCACAGCGCCTGCACAAAGAGGGCACTCACCCTGCCTGCCTCCTGGAGCTTCCTGTGGGTGCTGCTGGCTTTGTGCTGGCTCTGGCACTTCCCCGTCCCTTCTGAGACAATCCAGCTTGCTAACCCGATAGGAAACAACTCACTTGTTTCATGAGTCAGGACTCTGCCAATTCAGAAGGCTAAATTAGTTCGTAGAAGGGTCAAGTGCGTGCCAGACAACTGAAAGCAAGTGGTGTGGTTGTGGAACTGGGAATGCCAAGGTGGTAGAATGAGGAAGGACTGTTCGTTGGGGTGGCATAAAGAGGCACTTCATCTCAAGTCACCTTGCCATTTCTTAAATAAACAGGCTCAGGGGATACCATTTCTAAGGAGAGAAATAGCTAAGGGACAGCCCTGTGCTGCAGGAAACCATGCTGATGAATCAGTGGGGTGTTGTCCTTTCTTGGAATCAGTGCTGGCCTGATAAATTAGAGGATGCGGTTGCTGAAAAAGTAGTGATTCAAATGTAGCAATTGAAATGAGATGTAAAATCAAGTTCTTGAAAGGCAGGTTAAAGAAAAAAAAAAAAAAAGCCCTAATAAGAAAGCCCACAGTTTTCAGGGGAAATTTTATAGTACATTAAGTTAAAATACAAAAGTTAAAATTATTCACCCAACAGAAGTGAGCAAAGAATTGCCAGGGGTTGCAGAAAAGAGTGTCTTGGCCTCAGGCAAGCAGCCTGTGTTACCTCCAGGGCTGAACAGCAACCGCTCTTCCCACTGGAACACGACACCACCCGGCTGGGTGTGACCTTCCAGTGTAGCCCCTGCAGCTTCACACTTGGACCAGAATCCAGAGCTCTGCTGGGGACTGTGCGACCACAGGCACACATTCCTGCTGCACTCGCCAGTCTCCCAAAGGACCTTACAGACTTGCAGAGGTGGTGCAGATCAGGACCCACTCTCCTACCTGTTGGCTGTGGAAATAATGAATTATGGGGACAAGAAAACTCTGGCATTTTAGTAAAGGAGGTTTATGGAGGTTTGGGGTTTGGTTTTTTTTTTTTTTTAAATACGTTCTTTGATTCATTTCCCAAGATAGAGACTCCAGGCAGATGTCACAGATCATCAGTTTGTGTCTCTACAGCAATAGTTAAAGAACTGAACATGCCTTGTGTTTCACCATAAGAGATTATGAACTAGCAGTTACTTTGCTGAAACTTTGCTTTGCTTCTGTGATATCCATGGGCGGGGATGGGGATTTACTAACCCTTTGCAAGCCATCAGCCTGCAGCTCAGCTACAGCCTTGGCTAGTACGATGATGGAAGGTTGGGTCTAATTGTTTTAAATAAGAGAACTGAGAGCCTGGTCTGTGAGATGCACAGCATCCTCAGGTCTCAGGAGAAAATGGAGTGCTCAAATTCACTGGAGTGGAGGAATACAGGATGGGAAATTCAGTACTTCAATCAGCTCTGCAAAAGTACTAAGCTATTTGCAGCCCATTCTCCTCAATAATGTGGAAATTCAAGTTAAAAGCACTCTCTCTGACAGTTCTGCTTGTGCCTTGCTTCAGTTTTTGTCCATTTCTGGCTATTTTCCCACTGGTATTATTAATTTATTTTCCCTTCAACCTAATTTTGTCCTTTCCCTGTCCTTCTATTTTTTTCCCTCCAGTTCACGTCAACATCTGGAGATTGAGCTGTTGGGTGAAATTTCTTCCTGTGTTGGACAGCTTTACCCAATGACCCAGTGCCTGCTGTGACTTTGGCTAAGATAATACAATTCATTCAGTGTCAGTCACAGCAGGAGCAGAGAAGAAATTGTTTCATTACAGGAGCACAGAACAATGATGATACAACCAAATATATGTAAACAGAGAGCACTAGTTACCCACCAGCCAACATTTAATGGAGGTGAAGGCAGGGTGAGTTTTCTTGGCTACCACCATCTGCCAAAAATACACCCTGAAAGAACAGACACCCAGTGCTGTGCTTTGGAAGTTTCAAAACTTGTGATCCAACTGTTAATATCCCCCAGACTGTAAATCACAGCTCTTCTAGCCTGCAAAATGATAGCAGCTGACTGCAGGCTCAGAGTGAGCAAAAAGAGTTGCATCAGCCTCCTAAAACAGTACAGTAATTCATCTCTTTGATTTGGCAAAACGTTTTAATAGGTACGAACATGGACTGAAAGAAAATGCTGGCATTCTGCCTTGTTTTGCTACCTCACACCCCTTTTCTTCCCCACAACCCCTTTTCCTCCTCACTGCAAAAAGTAAGTACGTTAAAGGAAAACAGATTTACCCAAATTACAATCCTGCATGTGAGCCAGCCAGTTTTCATGGTATTGCAGTCAATAGCATGTGCTCTTGGAACACACCACTTTGGATATCAAAGAGGGATTTGATCAGAAGGCCAACGGGTGCTCTGGGCAGCAACATTTGTCCCTCGGTTTACTTTGAAAGCTCATTTCCATGTACAATAAAAGGAGCAATACACTTTTGTGCAACTGCTACCCAACACCCACAATGAGTGAAAGGAACTACTGATTCACTTAGTCATCTTCTGTCACAGATGCCCAATGACCAAACACTAATCGACTCTTTGAAATCTTTTTCAAAGTAGATCTATGCAAACAGGAGGGGAAAAAATTACTCCAAATACTTGCGGTTTTGTCAGTAGCTGCTGTGACTACTGATCAGTCCTCTGCTGTTCTTTGGAGACGAGAGATGTGTTTCAAGATTCACAGCGGAAAGAGGTGAACTGGCCTTGCAAACTTACCCCTAAATTAAGAAATCCATATTGATACTGCAATACTAATGAAAAAACACTTTGTGAAGATTTTGTTCTGTTGATGGTACTGTATATAATGGATAAAAAGAACAGGCCAGATTAAGTCTCCTGCTGGGGCAATTCCTCACACTTAAGACTTTGGGACCAGAAAGTCTCAAAAACACTTGCCCCAAGTCCTAATGTGCTTGTGCTGTAAGTACTCCAGAACCCTCAGAGAAGCAGCTAAGCTTGATAGAGAAGGGACTGTTTCAACCTCTTCTCCCCACAACTCCTGGAATAAGGGCAACATTCCACAACAACTCTCCTTTTTTCTTGAGACCATGAGAGGAGGAAAATATTACTCTTATACCTGCTCAGTGGAGGATGAGGAGCACCCTTGGCACTCTGTCTCCTGTTTTTAGAGGACTGGTGGCTGTTTTCCTGATGGGTCGTTCATGCTATTCCCTCTGCCAGGTTGTGCTGCTGGTGGAAGCCCAGCAGCTGCTTCCTCTAGCCCTGCAGGGTTTGAGTGTTTAGGTCTGCCTTCCTTGCCCCCGGGAGCGTATGAACCCTTCTCTCGTGCCAGGAGCAGAAGGAGCCTGGAGCAGGGTGAGGTCAAGTGCACACCTGCTTCACGGGGCAGGTCCCCAGCAGAGCTGGGCAGCAGGGCCAGTATTCAAAGTACTGGTGGCCTTCCTGCACTGGGAAGAGCAAAGGAGAGATGTGCTTGCTAGAGACCTGTAGCTCAGTTGTCTGAGTGTGAGGCCCTCAGCAATGTTATTGGACTGCAGTACTTGGAGGCATCTAGCCAAGACCTAATTGTATCTTATGCAGTGAGTTCTTGCTCATGTCCCTTTTTATTTTTCTCACCTTCCTGTGCTTTTCTCTAGCCAATTGAAATTTGAAAGCTATAAAAAGAAGGATTTTTTACAAGGATCTAGAAGTGCACGATTTTTCCTCTTATTGTGAGTATTAACGTGGCTGATATCCATCAAATTCACTTGCTGCTTGACATGTCAGTGTGAATATATACAACTCTCTTTCCTGAGGATAGCTGAAGTGACAAATTATTTCATTGTTGGGTGTACAATAGGCATAAGTACAATGGAAAAGAAGGACTGGCAACTGTTATGGTGATATGTCTTCCAAAACATGTATTGGCATCTCTTTCTTTTGTGCGTTACGCAATGATAATTAGGAGTGGCAAGGTGAGCATCTGTTCAGCTGCTTTGCAGTGATTCAGAGTTGCTGCTCCACAGTCTGTATCATCACCTTCCAGTGTCTGACAGTGCAGTGTCTTCAGATACCACATCTTCCTATTTCTGAAGTAGTGTGCAAAGACAGAGAAGGAACTGCTGGTTATATGAACCAAAATCTAGCAGTCCTTACTTAGGTCAACTCCAGATGGTTCAGTTCTGTCTGTGAAATGCCCACAACATCATCCACCCTGGAAATAACCTCATTTCTAATAACCTTAATTTTCTATGCCCTCTGTTTCCTCTCTCCAGGTTGTCTCTCTAGACTGAAGATGAACTTTCTATGATGTTTCATGCCCACACCATACCACGGCAGTACAACTGTAATACTGTAATGACCATTCAATGACTAACCTGTAACTGAAAAATAATCTTTACTTCTCTGCTGAATTTGACTCATATTCCCAATACAAGTCAAAATACAAAAAACTGCTGGCAGTTGAGATATGATTGATGGGTAATAAAGTACCTCAGCCCCCTTGAAATAGTAACCTGTATTCTCTGCTGTTAGCCATATTTCCCAGCAGCTCAGGATCCCACCATGTGGGGATCTACATTTTTAGGTAACATGGTAGTTGCCCAGAAGTCCATTTCTAATCTCAAAAGAAGAGCAAGCAAGTAAAAGAGAAAAAGCAGATGAAGGCAATAATTGCAAATGTAGATTCAAAGCCAGTGGCTGTCAGCACACTGCAGTGCTAAATGTGCATTTCACAGACCTGAGAGGGATGTTGAAGGTGGTGTATGAAACAAGAGTTGATTACTCCTGTAAAACGTAGCCTGGGAAGATAAAGCATCAGCGCAGGAATCAGATTTTGGCAGAGTTGGGTTGGTCTTTCAATAGGAGAAATCACAATGGGAGAGAGGAGCTGAGTAGTGAAGAACTTTCAGAGAAAAGAAATGAGGCTGCATTTCCCCTCCCTGTTTAATTTTCTCCCCAAATGCCCTGCATGCCACATCACCTAAGCACTTTTTGGTCTCTCCAGCCTATCTCACCACCACCATCCTCTATGCTAAGGAAAAGTTGTGTTCCTGCTTTTACATGCAATCCCTTGATGATTTACTCGTTCAACCTCTACAAATATAAAGCTGTTTCTCTCCTTAGGCATCACTGCCATACTTAGTATTTTTTACTACTGGTAGCAATTTTCCTTGTGGAGGTGACACCTCTTCTTACACTTTTGCTTGGGAGGTTTTTGCTTCCAGGCCTGAAGAGGCAGGCTGGGAGGGCTGGAGCCTTGCCCTTGTCTCAGATGCAGGCTGTTAAGCAGCAGCGTGGAGATGGCAGGGCCATAAGGAGCTGTGCCAAAGCCACCACCAGCAGCTGTGGCTAATGGGGGATGTGGTGTCCACGAGAGGCCCTGAGCAAGTCCTGTGGTCAGATCCTCAGTGCAGGAGGAGGTTTGGTGTGATCACATCCCCGTCCTGGGACTGTCTGCAGCAGGGATGCAGGTAAGGCAAGAATTGGAGTTATCTTTGTGGTGGTGGTGGTGTTAGGGATGAGTTTAAGGGGAGAGAAAATATTGTTTGTACACATGAATACTTTATGGAGGATCTCGTAAAATCCGTCCTCTGTTGAGAAAGATGACTAAACTTTGGAGCCTGTCAGGAGAATTCACTGTTCCCCTGTAAAAATCCTGATGCATGAGGTGTTTCCTTGCTACTGCATACAGTCTACATGAGCATTCAGGATTTCCAGTGCTTTTCTAATATAATAAATATGAGGGTTCAGGGCTGTCTGTAACACAACTGTTTCTTGTAGAAGCAGATAGAAATCTTAGGCTTCTGTTGTGCTGGATCTTGTTCAAGCGCCAACTCTGTGCATGTTCCCAGAAAAAAAAAATTTCTAGTTATCACTGCTACATACAAGGTGCTTTGTGTTTTATGAGCTCTGTGGTAGGATAAAATATGGTAAAAATAAGGCAGGTTACTTTATTGTTATGTCATTAAATTAATTTACTGATATGTAATAAATAAATCTCATGTGGTACTAGAAAACTCTAATGTGTGAAGGCTTTACTACACATACAGCCTTCAGTCTCTCACCTTACAGGCAACTGGCTTCCCACTTCACTGTGTGTTGACACATAGGGTTATTTTTAACTGTTCTTTTTATCTGAAAAGCAAAATTAAGAGAAGCAGGTGAAGACTGAATTGCATCTCAAGAAATTGACCTTGTAGTAAAGTATGAAGGTGTGTTCCTTGATCTCAGCTTCTGGTTTGCTATGTAACTTGGGTAAATTCCCATGTGTGTTTTGGATCAGACTGAGCCCTGTAGTCAGTCTGTTTTGTATGATTTCAGTAGTAAAGGGACAAAAGCTATGAGATGGGATCTTCTGGCACTAAAATCAGCATATTCTTGCCCCTTTCTCATGGAGATGGTAAGAAAGCAGAGGAAGGAGCAGTAGGTGAGGTTTTTGTGGTTTTTAGCAGTTCCACAGAGGCAAAGGGAAGCTGGTGAGGTTAAAGCAAAGTGGGATGTGCAGAGCTGTGTTTCATCATAACTGTGTGAAAAAAACATTTATTACTAATAGTTCTCTCTCTCTTTGAAAGATTGAAATATAATTAATGAACCGAGGTTCAGACAAGCTTCATTTCTGTTTGGTTTATCCTTAGTCTAACTGCAAATTTTTCCCTTTTGTAAGAGGAGATGAAATGTTTGATTGTGCCTCTGTGGTTATCCTCACAGCAGGTGTAGCACTTGTGGTAGATCTGTCCTATAGCATCTGCGGTGAAAAAAGACTAAATGACTTAAACTTGTGCTCTTGATATAGGAGGGCATTTGTGAGGAGTCACTGATTTGAATAACAAGGGCCTTCACTCCTTGTTAGAGAACCTGTGGAAAGGATAAGGAAATTAGTAGGATTACCTGTGATATGTGATCATTACCTGTGATATGGGGTGGGACAGACAGGCAGTCGTTAAGACATATAAATGAAACAGTTCTTCTCATGAACCTGTCTTGGGTTGTTTATTGTCTGCCCGTGCAGTTGCTATTAATGTGGTTTGGTGGACAGTGTCCTAAGCTGCCATCAGCTGGAGAATAGAAAAAAGCCAGGACATGGGGGTCAGTCCACCCTCTTTGCCTGTATGTTTTTCTTTTTACTGCTTGAGTTTCTTCTAGAGGTGATTTCCCTGTATTGGCACTTGGAAAGTTGTGGATGTCTTTGTGTAGGAATCCACATGTCACAGTGACCCAGGGAACTTGGACTGTCTGTCACTGGGCACTGACACAGAGGCCATCTGAACTCCTTCCAAACCTGGCCAAGGCCAGCGTTTCTGTTTTGCTAGGAAGCTGTGCAGGACACTGCTGGGAGGGCTTCTGTAACTGGTGGTGCTGGCTTATTCCAGCTGCAAAAGTGCCTGTGAAATTGGAGTCTGTGGGAGAGGATTTACACTCAGTGGCCTGAGTTGTGGAGAGCTTATGGACACACAGCCTCTCTTACAGTTGCATCACCTCCTCCGAGTTAACCTTCCTACAAAAATGCAATAAGAAAGTGAGAATTTAAAAGGCAAAACAACTTAGATTTCTTTTTCTTAGTCTATGCGTATGTAAATGTTCACCTTCTTACCATTCTTTATAAGTCAATTCTGTGTATTCTTATGCTCATGAAACAGAATTAACTCAAAGAAAGGAAGATAGAGCTGAGCAGTAGCATTTCCTAAATGTCAAGAAACATGTCAGCTGTGTGTCTTGGTCATTGTGACGGTCTTTGAGATTATCATTTGGAAGAGTGATATAATCTCTTATTCCTTGAAGGACCCTTTTGTTGTTAGTTGGGTTTTTTGGGTTTTTTTTCTTTAGTCATTTGGTGGTTTGGGTTGTTAGTTTTTTGTTTGTTTCATCTCAAATTCTTTATTATTTTAAGATTAAAAAATTCCAGCCCCCTAAGGTAAGGCTTCTTAGACTTATTTGAGAAGAAAGCTCTTCAGACAACCTTATTTCAAATGCAAACTAAATGCTAGACTGCATTTTGAATATTCCTCATATTTGCTCAACTTCGTGGGTTTTGGTTGCTTTACTGAGAGGCTTGTGAGCTTTTTCTTTTCCTCATTTCATCTTTTATTCAATCCTTTGCTTTCTATTCTACCTCTTTTCATTTCCTTTATCTTTTAGGCAGCCTAGTTTTTCTCTTGCTTTTTTCCCCCCACTTTCCAAACATCAAAAATGTAAAAAACAAGTTAAAACTCCAAACTGCTTTCTCAGTGATTCTTGGGCCACTTGGTGATGGACTTCTTTTTTTTTTTCTGTCTTAGTCTCAAGTCACATGACTGTATCTCTGTGACTAAGAGCAAGGGTGGCTTGTTTGTAGTAGTTTGAAACACTCCTGAAACCAGGAAGCTCATATGTGGTGACTGGAGATATAAGGAGAACATTCTTAATTATGTATTTGAACCTCTGGTTTGTCACTTGCAGTCTCCATTTTGGTATGTACACGCTTTTCTGAATGGAAGCCCTTTATCCCTTTCTCCCCACCTTTGTCCATTGTTTGATGAATTAAAAATTATTGGGAGGTAAAGCGGAGAGCAAATTCAGGGGTAGGAAGTTCTTAATATTTGTCTTTATTGGCCCTTTGTGTGGTTCTGCAGCATAGAAGGACTGGAGTGGCATCAGAGGGGGGCTTGGTGGGGCCGTGGGGCTCTGGGGGGTGGCAGAGAGGTTCTCTGTTCACAATCTCGGCCTGTCTGCTGTGTTGGGAGGCAGGAGGGCTCTCGATGGGAATAACTGAGAGCTTTATAACCCAGAATTTACCATCTACGTCTCCTCCTCTTCTTGTCTGGCATTTGACAACACTGTTTAGGGCTGGGTGGCAGCAAGAGTCAGAGGGCAAGGTGCAAGCTGTGGAAGGAGGCTGGGCATACCTTTCCCAGAGATAGCTTGTTTGTCCTCCCATTTACTTTCTGTTCCCATTTTACTGGTACAGAGTTGAACTATGGTGGCTGGGCCAATCTATAAATACTCCCACATTAAAGACAGACCTTTCTGATAGGCTCTTTTTAATCTGAGTCACTTCTCAGCTGGCTGAATGCACAACTGCACAGGCAAATGTACCACCATAATGTGAAGTAGAGCAAATGAAGAGCAAATGAAAAAGTGAGGAAAAGAGACAAGAGGCTGCTGAAGTTGGTATCGTTGCTGAGAGATGTGCCTGTCAAATCTCAATGCAGAAGTGTGATCACAGAAGCAGAGCAGTGTGTGTCATGCTAGAAACTTGCCAAATGTGTCTTTTGAATGTCTGGAAAGGCATCTATCCGCCCTTGTCAAGGCTTGTTAGCATGCTTTGTCAAGAACACGAGAATTTTGTTATCTTCATCTGACTAGACGAAGGCAAAAGTGGTTTTTACAGTTGCAAAATGTCATTGCCCTCTCAGAAATGTAGCCCTACTGGGTAAGAAAGCGATTTCTCCTAATAACTGCTGGTTTTAGGACTAGTCAAGGTATGAGGAAGAGAAGGAAAACAACTCAGTAAAAACGGTACTTGGCCACTGTGTGTTCTAATGTCCACCCTCAGTAATTTTCATGTGCAATCCAAATACTGTGCCGGGTATTTTGGTAGCCACAACCAAGCACAGAGGGCATTCAGCTCTGAACAGATAAGCTCCTGTTAAACATGATGTCCCTAGCAAATCTGGTTGCCAAGAAATGCTACATGTTGGGGTATATCCATAATTCTACCTACACAAGGTATGGTCAACTAAAGCTAGAGCTGCAAAGAAATTTGGCCACCCACTGAGGACTCATAAAATGAAATTCCTCTTACAATATGGTCTGTGATGGAAGAAGTGGTGGAAGTGATTCTGATCCATTTTTAGTAGTTGAGGGTTAGGAATACTCTTGGATAAAATGATGAAAGCCAGTTTCCTTGCATCTCTGTGTTGCAGGGGTCAAACAGGCATCTCATCCTACCAAGAAGAAAGCCCTGGATGTCTCCTGACAGGTGTTGCATGTTAAAATCCTGCCACCACAAAGACAAATGGGAACAGGACTCTGTAGTTAAACCATTAGAATGGGAAGCTGCAGAGCCCATCCTGTTACTCAACAACCCTGAATTTCTTTTGGGATTTTGCATTAGTGTAATAGAGCAAGATGTTTGGACTGGGCATCTGAGTGGATGAAAAGCAGAACCAGGGAAATTGGGGCCAGATGAGATAGATGCCTGGTTTCTTCTGACCTGAGGCTACTGCAGAACAATATCTCTTGGATGCCTAAGGAGAGGGGTGGGGGAAAACCTGCAATCTGTCTTCCTCTCCTTTCACACTTGATAATCACTGACAGACCAAGAACATCTTTTTCAGGTAAAGCATACTTCACTTTTAAGTAACAAAATTTATTTTCCTCCTGGAGTCCTGACAATATTGGAAGTGTTCACCGGGAAAGTAAAAAATACAGGACTTGGTCTGTACTTTGCTAAACTCATAGGACATATGAATGTGCTCCCCAAAATGAGAAAAGCCCTTTTCCTTTGGTGGTAGAAATACAAATAGCCTGTACGTGAGAGATTCACAAGTGGGTAGTCATTTGTCTTCTAATGACCGGTAGATGCTCAGCTTCCACTGAAGCTGATTTGAAACACCTCCTGGAAATGGTGTTCTACTGATTTCTGTGAAATATTTAGAAAGAGATATTTTTGACAAGAGGCCTGGGATCATAAATGTCATCTGAAGTAGTTCCTAGAACTTTTTAATGGGACTAAACATGCTGCAGGGACACTCACGTCCGTCACCAGGATTCCATCCAAACTCTTCACTGAGCGGTGTTGTAATTGCAATATGTAAAAAGGTTGATTTAATTGCTTTTATAGCTATAGAGTCAGTTGGACTTTTAAATGGGTCTTATTTAAATGCATAAATATGTTATTTATTGCTGACTTAGGAACATAAAGTTATGCGACTTTGCAAACTTACATTTTTTTACAAATTGGAAAAAAAAAAAAAAAAACACAACCCGAACTAGATCCTTTGCCAGTTGGGTATGGATCTGTGTTGGTAAATGATGGAAAGTAAACAGCAAATCACATAATGTTGTGTTTGTGGGTTTGTCTCTGTTGGTGCCTGCAGCCAACTACCTTTGAATCAGGAGATAAGAGTACATGTAGTTCATGGGTGCTTACAGTAAATAATGTGACATTTGGGAATGTGATACTGCAGGCGGTGCATCATTTCAACATAATCCTTACCAGTGTTTGCTCCGACTACTTTTAGGATGCAGTTTTAGGATACAGGTTCATTTTTTAAGTTCTAAATCACACAGAAGAGGAGGGGTTAAACTCAGGTTTCCTGTATCCCAACAGAGCACTCCTTTAACCCTGGTTAATTTGAAGCCTGAATGTTTCCATTTTTCATGGAAAGGCAATCTGTTTAGACATATAAGTCCAAAGGAGAGAGTTTCAGGGATTTAGGCACTAGTTTCCAGGACTTTGTTTCGTTTTTTTCATTATTATTATTGTCTGTATGAAGAAGGGGACAGGACATACATCTAGAAGATGGTTCTTAGCTGCAGTTCTGGAATATGTGAAGAAATAACAGGCAAGGTGTGAATATCCAAATTCACCCCTGCTTACAGCTGTGGTTTAACTTTTCTAGACCCTTTCAGAGTTGCCTACATTATGGAGTGGTGTTGCCTGTAGATGCTGGAGTCGTGATAATAGAGACAGGGAAGGATAAGTGCAACCTGACAGTACAGAGCTTTGATTTAGGCTCGGTAAACTTTGTTTGAAACAATTATAGGTCCAAAACAACTGTCTTTTCCTGTTACTATTTACCTCATGCAGTTATTTCCAGCTGAACGAATCATTCAAAAGACTGGTCTGTTCAAATTTGGGGAGTGCTGATCACCCATCTTTACCCAAAATGAGAGGACAAGGGGACAACAAATAGGCTCTTGTGCATTCCCACACAAAGGTCTCAAACCAGGAAAGGCAGGCCACTTACAGGTGAAAGAAGCACGAAGTTCCACAGTGAGATAGATGACATGAAATCTTTCCTCCCATTCCTGAGGCTTTTTGACTCACAATAACATTTTTCCTAGCTGTCCCTCCCTCCCTCATTGCAACTGGAGCACTGTGGGGCTGCCCTTGACTGTTTGCGTTCTTCACCACCCTTTCTGGCAAAAATTGCCATCCTATTTCCCCTGCACACCCCCAAGAAAACCTTTTTTAAAGGTTGAGCTGATGTTTTGAAGCTATCAACAGAAACTTCAATAACATTATATGTTAGTGTTTCAGTCTCGGTTTTTCTTGAGTTCCTACCAGCCCTTCGATAAGGATGCCCTCTTGGACCTTTAATTCAATTTGTGCAGGTTAAAAAACAATTTTCTAGATGAAGGCTGGAAAAATGCATTCAGATTAAGTCTGATCTGACCCCTCTGCAAAGAAAGCATGAGGGATCTTGGCCAGTGATGCTGCAGGTAAGCCAGTGACCTAGTGTGTGTCAGAATTTTATGCTCTCCAGCCTTGATCTGAAGATTGTAACTGCCAGCCCCTTCCTTGTAGCCTTGGGTATTTAGAATTTCTAGAAGTTGTTTTGCCTTTGTCTAGGAGATGGAGCCCTCTGGTTATAGTTGCTCTCTTTGTATAAGTACCTGTAGATTGTAATCAAGTTAACTTTTGACCTTCTCTTTGATACGTTAAATCCCCAAATCATCCTCACTGTGAGGCCTTGTGTCAATTTTGTGTCATTCTTATAGATAACTTCTTTTTTGATTGGAATGTCAAATGGCCAAACTTTTGTTAAAAAGGAGCTCCCATGTACTAACTGGTATTTCTAACATGGAAATACCATGGCCTTTTCAGTATAAATGTGTAGGTGTTGGTTTATTGAGGTAGTTAAACATCAATATTCCTGTTTCACAAACTGAGAAACTGGACCTGAGCAGTCAGGTATCTTATTCAGGGTCACGCTGTGATGCAGTGATAGCTGCTGGATGTCCATGGCTACTGCTCACTTCTGAACCTGGACACTTCTTCCACTGTGACTTTGAGACGGTAGCTCTTCCCATGAGATGTATGCATGTGCAATCCTTCATTAAAAAAAAGCCCTAAAAAATTGATAGAATGTTGTTAAAGCTAAGAAATGTAAAGCATCAAAGAAAAAACCCCACCATTAAGACAGGTTATAAATTTTAACATTTTCATGCATTAGGGGAGTATCTCATTATGTCAGAGCATATGCTTTAATTTTATCTTTCTACAAATACACTTTGCCTCACCAAGTGTACAGACAACAGCAAAGGTATAAGTTGCCAAAAACAGAGATGTGGTCAAAAATGTTAATGGAAATTTAGCTTGCAGTTGAAAAGTGAGTGTTACTTTCTCCCTTCAAAGTTACCCTAAGAAGTGCTTTTGAATGCTTTTGAAATATTCTCTTTAATTAACATCTAGGTTGGACTCCTGTCGTCAAACTGAGGAAAAACAGATGATCTGATATGCAAATTGATGGGGTTTTCTGCTTTTAACACACATATCTAAATAACTCTCATTAGATACAGGTATAATTAATGCACCAACACATATATTATTACTGAGACACCAAAAACTTGAAGCAACGTCTAACTCAGGCTTTAGAGAAGCTTGAAAATCTAGTTGGCAGTGTCTAGAAGGAATATGAATTTTCTTACCAGGTTATGACCTTGCAAATTCCTTTATAGGGCTTGTTCTTTGTTAATATCACTGAGACGGAAACTATTGCATTTCAATGCATCTAAATTCCTTTCCTTTGTTTGCCCCTGGAATGTGTATTCTTAGTCACTTAGCTATTGAAGACTTGGGTGCCTTTTTGTCTCTAACCTGTCCTGGAACATTACTGTCTCCATGGCAGAAGAGGATAGGTATGGCTGATAATAGTATCTGTTTAACGCTTTCCTCAAATAATGTCTCCTGAGTAGGAGGAACAGGCAGGCTAGAGCCTGCTCTTGGAAAGCTTTGTAAACTTCTATGACAGTATTTCAGGTCCTTACAATCTCCAAGGGGCAGGAGGGAAGACTACTATTTTCTTAGTTCAAAGGGCTCCAGAATGGATAATCCAGTTTATCAGAAATTTGGATTATTCTCTGATCAAGCAGGTTGTACTTTGGCAGAAGTAAACACAGTTTATAAAGACCAGTTTGGCTAATCAAGAGGCATGAGGATAGCCAGAACAGAACCAATTTAGCCAAACAATAGTTGTAACATTACATTTTTTTAGGGTCTTATCATTGATTTTAGAGGGAGGTAAAACAAAAGATAGCTGAGAATTCTCCTTGGTCTGTATTTATAGCTTTTCGGTCCCAGTAAAACACAATTTATCAATCTGTGCTGTAACACTCACAGTCAGTCTTATAAATCAGATATTTGATTCAAGCTACCAGAACAATTCCACTTAATGGGACAGGCGAATCCCAAATATGTCCTTCCCTTCATTAACAGTTCACAAAATTCAGGGAGGATAATCTCATCACTTTGCGGGAAATAGTTCAATATGTTCTCATAGTTGTCTCCTATCTTGTCACTACTAGGACTAGAGTCACTAGGATTTGAGTAAAGTTGGGTTTATTATTAACCAAAGCTTATGTAAGATGTTATTGCATCTGATTCTATTTTTGCAGTTACTTGGGCTCTGTCGATTTTTCACAAGCAAAATGCTGCCTGTGTGAGAGTGCTCGTACAAAGAAATTGTAATTAGCACTGGTTGGGCAACAAACTGAAATTCACAAGGAGGGTGTGTGGCCAGCCTGCGCTCCCTGCAACCCAAAGGGTGATGCCTTTCCTTTTCTGAGAGCTCTGGAGGTAGGGCTGTAGCGGTTGGATACTATCATGTGTACGATGCAGCAGGCTGAACTGGAAGGAGCCGTAAGCGCTGGTAGGGTGCTGCTGCCACAGCTGGGAGCAAGACCCTTCGAGTGGTGTGCCATCCCAAACTCAGGAGTACCAGATTCTGTGCAGGATCCATGCAACGTCCCAGGGTAGGGCTCCTCTCACAGACCCGCAGCAGAGCACCTCAAAACATTGCATGTGCAGAGGA
This sequence comes from Daphoenositta chrysoptera, assembly GCA_013397915.1. NCBI lineage: Eukaryota > Metazoa > Chordata > Aves > Passeriformes > Daphoenositta > Daphoenositta chrysoptera. The sequence continues at coordinate 1,178,319 of VZRO01001591.1, read as the reverse complement.
GGCAGGGCAGGGTGTGCCCCTGTTTTGCAGTCCTGTCACAGGAGGCTGGCTGCATGGCAAAGCAAGCACCTCCTCTTGGGTCCTGGACCAGCTCTGCAGCCTTCCAAGAGGTTACAGGAATTCTCCAGAACAGTGCCAGCCTGCGTGAGCCTGGTGGTGCTGCCCTCCGTTGCATGCAGAAATGTGCCCTTGTGCAACGTGTGGTTGGTGTGGGATCGATGAAATACTACTCTGTGCAACCAGGTGTCAGTTTGTCCTTTTACAAGTTCTCAGTACCGCCACTAGTCTGCCAACCTCCTCCCTCACCCCCTCCGTTTTTTGGTTGGTTTTTTTTTGGTTTTTTTGTTGTTTTTTTTTTTAGGAGAGGACAGGCAGGACTAAGGGAATCAAGATCCCAGAAGGGGAACAAATAGGATTTTTCTTAGAAGAGGCATTCACAGTCCTTCTGTGAATGAGGGAACATGGAGGATGCCTCCTGCATTTTTGTCCTGCCCACCCCTAGCCTGCGTGATGGCACTGAACTGCGTGTGCTCTGAGCTGGCACGCTGCACCGCAGCCCTGCTCCCCTGCACCCCTGGCCTTCCCCAAACACGGTGGTGCAGCGTGCAGGTCACTCAGGCCTGGCATGTGAGGCCGAGGAGCTGTGAAATAAGTTGTGATACTGCCTTGTGAGATGGGAGGGGACAGTGCCCCACACATACAGGGACACCGCAGTGCCTATTATTTAAGAGGATATCCAAAGTCTCATGGCTGCTGTGAGTCAAATGCATAACACACTTGAATGTGCCATGCTCGTGTGCAGCCTGTCAGGGGAAAGAGCTTTTTAAGTGTTTTGGCTTTGTCTGAATCATTAATATATACATAAATAAATATGCAGAACTACCTTAAACCTTTCAGTCTCTGCTGTGTTTTATCCCACATCAGGGGAAGGAGGGGGAGGCACAGAGGTGCAGACTGGGACCTGTGGCTCCTGTGTGGAAATGCACGTCAGTTTATGGCGAGGGATCCCACTATCTCTGATCCGCTTACCTGCGGGCAGCCGGGAGCCTGGCTGATGCTGACACTAAGTGCAGCCCTGGGGAGGCGTCCTGAGCCAGCAGCAGCATTTGGGGCTCCTCACCTGTCACCCCGAGGGCAGCTTGCACTGGGTGTCTCCAACTGTCCGCAGAAGCCAGCCCAGGGTGAGATAGTGCCCTTAGAAACCTGGATGTTTTGCTGACTGAGGGCCCAATCTTGCTTTCCAATCTTGTACCTGTCCTGAGGGTTGAAAACCTTCTGTGGCGTGAGAGCACCTTGGAGATCCTGTGAAGGCTGAAGTATGTGTGGCTGTTTTTGAGAGGAAGATTGCCAGAGCATGTAGCAGCTGTCTCTGGCATGAAACTACAGCAAAAAATGCAACTTATCTGTGCCAGTGACACGAAAGCATGTGCTAGCTCTCCCAGGTTTCATCTAAGCCGTTTCTCAGAGGGAGAGGGGGGTGGATTTTGTGCCTCCTCGGAGTATGGGGTGTATTTCCAGTTGTTCCAGAGAGCCCCAGAGCTTGGAGCTGTGGCTATGGAGCACCAATACTTCCCCATGGCATCTGCTAGATCAGGGTGTGAACCCCTCCAGAGAAAGGCTGGCATCTTGAGGAGGGGAAAATGGGTCTGTTGCGTGAGAGTTGGTGTCTTTGACTTATCTTAGTCACAGACATAAACAGCTGAAGGAAATAGGCCGGTTGATGTATGTGCTGTTGCTAAAGAGCATTCAAAATGAGAAATCTGTCTGCTTTTCCCAGGAAAGGGGATGGGGGAGGAATCTGCTTTTCATCTTTCTTCTCTGTCCTGCCATAATTTTAAAAAAAAAAAAAACAAAAAACCAAACCAAACAAACCAACCCCCAAATAAAAATAACTCCCGGGACTTTAATTGTCTTTTAATACTGCTTTGCCAAGCTGGATAGAAATCAGTCAAGTCCCAAAGCTATTTGAAGTGGGGGATTGGACTGAGAGTTTAATTGCTTTTTAGGGTCATGTGATGATAATTCAGGTTGGAAGGGGCTTCACTGGATCATCCACTCCAACCTACTTATGGAAGCAAGATCAGGTATTCCAGCTTATGAAATGAGGCCATAAAAAAACAAAACCAAAGCAAAAAAGCCCTTTTTAGTCCATGTCCTGCAGTAATGACTGAAGACTAGAGAGTAACTATATCTATCTATCTATGTGTGTGTGTGTGTTTTACACGAGCCACGGTTGCCACAGAGCAACAGTTCTTTGGGCTTTTGTATACCAGTTGTACTCTTATCCCCTGACCTCTCTCTTTGGAGCAGAGAGGGATGGGATGGATCTGAAGACATCAATGGTCTGGCCCAGCTCTCACTCTTAGCTAGATGGTGGAGCCATGGCAGGATGATACTTCCCAAAATCCTGGTTGCAATGGGCAAAATCCTAGTGAGGATCTCCTGGCAGAGCAGCACCATGCATAGGGAAAGTGAGTTGCTGCAAAAAGCAAACCCTGGCCCTTCTATACCTCTCAAATCTTAGGAAAGATGACAAGGATTTTTCTGGAATAAATACAAGTAGGACTGTGGAGAAAAAATTTGGAAAAATAGATTTGTTGTTTTAGAAGCATGGAAATCAAGGTGGCTTTCTATTAACATCTGTCTTGCTTTTGCCTTCAAAGAAAGCAAGCCTTTTAACATTTTCCTATGGCGCAGTGAATCCAAACACAACAGCGACAAGCTGGTTCATGGGAACCGGAAACCGAGACAGGCTAGAAAACAACATCCTCAGGGGGAAAAAAAAAAAAAAAAAGAATGCTGCATTCAAGGCTGTTTCATTTTTATTTTTATTGCTGTCGGAAACAAGTGACCTACTGCAGCCAAGCAGGCCTGGGGCTAAAATAAAAGGACCTTCAGAAGGCAACCAAAATACACAGACCAAATGATGTACTCAACATGAGCGTAATTGCTACTGTGCAGTCCTTTTCCCCTACCAATGCCTATCATTGTAATTTCTAAGGGAAAAACAACTGTAACTGGAAAGTTTCTATGTCTCAGTTATTGTTCCCAAAGGAGGAAAAAACTGAGCTAAAGTGAAAATAGACTAGGACATGAAGTTAAGGGGTGGACAGAGAAACTGGAGGAAGATTTGATGTAAAATGGTTCTCACCAATATGAATGGAAGGATATAGGAAATAAACATTGCTGTATTTGCGTGCCATAAAGTTGACAGACAACAAGATTTAGACCACAATTAGGGCTTGCTTTAACCCGGGACAAGATGCAGGAATTGGATTGCCAGCTTTCAGTAAGACATAGGTCTAAGAATTGGAAAATACGACATCGTTGTTGTCTGTTTTTCCTGCCAATGTGTGACTCCCCTGTGAGACACCAATCCAGCAATGTGCCCATGTGTGCTAATGTAATAAAACGCAAAAACAACTAAAAGTGGATGTTTGCTTCAGACAGTTTTACAGACATAGGAATAGCAAAAAGCAAAATTACAGGTTCTCCTCCCCCCTGCATTTGTCTGCTTTCTGTGAACCCAAAAAGCCTCAGATGCGGACTGTGTGATTGATATGCTCTGACAGCTGTATTCCAATGGCTTCTGCATTCTTAAAGGAAATAGATGTGCAACTGAACTAATACATGCAAAAGGTTTTTCTGTTATCAGTCAAAGCAAACTGTTTTGTTTTTCCTTGAAGGAAGAGCCTTCTGCATAAACTAGTGGATAAAAATTTTAGTGAGGCTTTTAGGTGATTGAAATAATCAAGGTGCTGTTATTTCAAAAACTTAGGAAGGGAGAGACTTTAGACATTTAATTTGGAGAACACCAAGAAGTCTGTCTTCAGGTCCTTCTCTGCTAATTGTGCTTCTCCCCGGGGCTCTGTCTGATTCCAGTAAATAACCCCCATCAGATTTGGTTGTTAGTACCTGCTAATCTGGACTGATATGCAGCTGCTTTCCTGGCTACATATTTCACAGCAGAACCACTTTTTAATGGGATATGCTTTTCCCTGCCAGCTTACTTCCCAGTGATTAATTTTATCCAATGTTTTGATTTGTATTTCTGTAAATATCTTCATGTTTTGGACTTTAGATGAAGACTCTCAAAAATTCCCAGGTCTGTCTCCCACTGCTGGAGACTGCTCAATTGGACTATAATATGTTTAGCTCTTGTGAAGAAGTCTCAGTCAGTTCCTGCAACCACATAATTGTTTTGAAGCTCTTCTCCAAAGTCACTCATGTTTGTTTACATCTTTCTGAAGTTCAGATGAAAATGCTGCTGGATTGTAACTGGCCTTGAAAAAGAAATACTTTTTGCCCTTTCTGAATCCAGACTTCTAAAGACTAAACTTGTTGGTTGTGTTGTTCTCATGTTGTGGTGCCTCATCTCACTGCATGAAACAAATTTGCTCTCGCTGGATTTTAATTTAAATGACACAGCTTTGCAGCAGGGATGAAACAGAACCAGCTCTGAATTTCACCCTTCCATGTTACTGTGTTTTAACTAATATTTATTGAATTATTTTCCTTCAAAACACTGTATATAGCTGATGTTTTCCCATGTTTGATTCCATTTAACATTGTCCTTATTTCTAATCCTTTTCTGTCTCTCTTCTGTTCAACATGTAATCTGTGAATGATGATTAGGATGCCATTCAAACTTGCTTTCAATATAATTCAAAAAAATACTGATGGAAATTTGGTCTTTCATAACTTCATCCCTTTCTTGGAAACACATTATGATATTGCCATTGATCAGAGAATGTTCAACCAAAAAAACCTGAAAAGCTGAAGCATCTCTTCTTGTTCATATACTTCATGGCTTATCTAAAGCCATTAGCTTTGTTCTAGAGAGATCCTTACAGTATTGCTCCGCCTAAGTGTCCATTAAGATCTTGATCTGCATTGATATACACTGGCAAGGAGTTCTGTAAGAATGTGTATAGACATTTTGGAGTCCTGTTATTATGTTTTTCTTCTGATCAAACTGAACTCCATGAAATCTTATTGTTAGGATGGAATAATTATACAACTACTGGCAAATTGCTCTGTGCTCTTAATTTTCAGCAATCTAGTTGAATACCTCCCTAATCTCAGGTATGTGACACCAGTGTTTAAAGAGATGTGATCACTGCAGTATTAAGGGGTGCTAAAGTGAATTTAGCTGTTAAATAGCATAGAGTAAATGGCTAAATGTGAAGTTTTTTTAATGAGGTTTCAGTTAATTCTTACACTTGACTTGCTGAGATAGAGTACCTTAAGTTTTTTTTCACCTACTCTCAGTTCACTCACTCAGCCACTTCTTTGTAGAAACACATGCAGATTTTTGGGGTTTGTGAGAACTTGTTTTATAAAGAGAGTGTCCAAGGTGGAAAATGCTTTAGGACCAGGAATGAATGCAGCACAAAGCAATGAAGGTAGGAAGTAAACTTGCAGGTGATGGTGGAGGAGGCCCTGTGCTGCATTACTGCTTGTCAGCAGGCAGAGTGTACTGAGGTACCAGCAAGGGTGCAGCAAACTTTCTCAAACCTTTTTATAGTCTTAAAGGCAGCCCATCTCTAGCACACATTATCAGAAGATCTCATTAGGAGACTCCCAAAATGTTTATTCTACTACATAACAATGCAGATTTTCTGTGGTAAGATCACTTTTTTTCCTCCTACTTAGATTTTCAAAAGCTTATCGACAACCTTCCTCCTTCTCAGTCTCAGGATTTATGTATAAGAAAACATCTTTTCTACTCCAGTGTATTTGTTGGAACAGTGCTGTGCCCTTTGTCAAGGCTGCTGCTCTTGCACTGTTCTTCTGGCTTAGACTATGATTGAAGAGATGTTGCATCCCAGAGCTGCCTGTAAAGGCAAAGAGCATCTGTCTCCTGATCCTCTGCCCCTTTTGGGAGAGGCACCAGTCAGATCGTGGAGCTGGTGGACCCATGTGCCAGCAATTCCAGAAAAATGCTGGAAAAGCTGCTAGCTAGTATGGGATCAGCTTGATCAGCCTGTAGTTGATGTATGGTAATTTAGATTGAGATCAGGAATGGCGTCGTTTTCCCCTCGGAGACAAGGGAATTCATTGTGGTGCCTGTGGCTACTCCCATGCCCTAAATGCTGATCCCATTGCTAGAGAGCCTCTGCAGTTTATTTCTCCAGTGGTTTTATGTGCTAACCACACCCGCTGCTGGTTTCTACAGTACCAATTTACAAGACTGACTGGTTTGGATGAGGAAACCCACATTTCCTGAGGTATCCCAGGGAGCTCAAAAGCCAAGATCTTAAGAAAATTAACAGAAGTGGTGATTTCTTTTTCCAGCATTCAGGTTTAGAGAAGGCTGTTTGTTTCTCTTTCTGTGGAGGAGGCAGCTGCAGACGCATGCTCTCAAGCATCAGGAACTTCTGGTATTGCTTTTGTTGCAATAGTTGGAATTGCTAGCCAATTGTTTGGTTTTAGTCTTGATCCCACAATAACTTTCTTCCCTAGGAGTAATCGAACTACAGTCCTTGAGTGCCTTCACTCAGGTAGGTGAGAAGCTGGGTGGACTAAAAAGATGAATCCCTCTTTAACCACAAAGGAGATGAGGTCTGTCCCACTCCTCTGCTCCAGCTGCACGCTGCTTGGACTCTTTGAGAGGAGTCAGCCTTAATACTAGCACAGATTTATGTACCTTACATGCTTTTTTCTTTGTTTCCTCCTGGGTTAATCATAGAATGTTTTGGGTTGGAAGGGACCTTAAAGATCATCTAATTCCAAACCCCCCGCCATGGGCAAGGACACCTTCCACTACACCAGGTTGCTTAAAGCCCCATCCAACCTGGCCTTGAACACTTCCAGGGGTGGAGCATCCACAGCTTCTCCAGGCAACCTGTTCCAGTGCCTCACTACCCTCACAGTAAAGAATTCTTTCCTAATATCTAATCTAAATTTATTCTCTTTTTGTTTGAAGCCATTCTGCTTGTCCTATCACCACACTGCCTTGTAAAAAGTCCCTCTCCAGCTCTCTTGTGGCCCCCCTCAGGTACTGGAAGGGTGCTATAAGGTTTCTCCAAAACCTTCTCTTCTCCAGGCTGGACAGCCCCAAACTCTCTCAGCCTGTCTGCATAGGAGAGCTAAAGTGGCTGATAGGAATAGTTTAATGTAAGACAGGAATGGGTGTGGAAAGCTGGATGGTGACAATACTTTTCACCTGTGATGAACAGTTAGATCAGCATATTTGGTCCCCTGGAGCTGCAGTATTTTTCCTGCAGCAAGGCCTTGTGCTTGGGACAACTCTTGTAGCTGGGAGGGAGGCCAGGAGGAAAAGGCTGGTCCACACCAGCCTCAGCCCCTTTGGACCTGCAGTCGCCTGCTGAAGCTCTCCTGTGCTGGCCCTGCAGTTCTCCTGAAGTGCTAGAAAGTGTTGCAAAAATTATGCTTGGAGAAATATGGAGGGGTGGAGACTTTTTTTTTTAAGTGGTTGACATTTGAGTTAATGTTGATTAACTCAAAGTTCCTAGAATTCAGTTCTTTTTCCAAAATTACCTATGACTGTCCTGAGAGGATCAATTTATCCCATCATTTTTATAAAAAGGCATTTTAAAAAAAAGGCAACTTGTAAGGAATTGCTGGCATAATTCTAAACAGAATCATTACAGAATAATTACTGTTAAATGCTGTGCACTCTTGGAACTAAAAATATAACTTTCAATCCTAACAGTGTGCTTTGAAATATTAAAGTAATATTGCAAATGAGTTATAGACAAGATCCATTCTAGGGCAGTGCAAAGCTAAAGCTATACATCTGGAAATTGCAAAATCAACCCATGTAAAATATACACTGGAAACCTCCATTACTACAGCAGCATATCCAATCAATTTTATGGCACATATTTAGCAAATGCTGAAGCATGTGAGTCTGCTGCATAATGACTGTATCTCACCTAGCTGAGGTTCCTGGGAGTTCTCTTCATCTCTCTGGGAAGTGCTTTTGGGCATCTCACGGGAATAAAATATGGTAAGGTGTGTTCCATCCTTGAAGAGTCCATAGCCTGACATTGGTGACATGCTAATAAAGGGTGGAGAGGGAAAGATAAAGGAAAGGATAAAGGGTCACCATGAAATGATGGTCTGAAAACACAGCCTGGGCAAACTCACAGTTTGGTGATTTATTCTCAATCCTGCAACTTGCAGCAATCCACCCACTCGCTGCCTGCAAAGCTCCAGAGGCTTCAGTGTTTCCACAGTAGGCAGTCAGTGTGATGTATTTTTCAGGAAAAGATTTGTGAAAGTAACAGCATGATGATAATTGCTGTTGGAACCTCAGCTATTGCATTTCTTACCTTATCATTTCCTTTAAAAATCATCTCCTAATCGTTTCCAGGGGTTCATCCTACCAACTAGCTTCTACATTCATCTTAGAAGTGCTCAGGGTATACACTTTTTAAAATTTAAAAAGCTCTTGGTAAATGTAGATATCTTAATGTCCCACCTCCTAACAAGTACACCCTCTCACACAGGAGCATGCAAGGAAAGCTTTGAACTAGGCTCCTCACTCCAAATGAATCTTTAGTGTGTTTTTCTGGCAGAAAGGGAAGCTGTTGGCTTGTGAAAGGATGTCACGTGGTCGTGAAATATTCAGGGCACTGGTAGCTTCAGCTGCATGCATTACTTGACAAAGAATCCAAGATCCTAGAATTTTAGTGCTACTGCTTATATGGTTAACTACTCTTATACTAAATATTATTATTGACAATAACAATTATTATTATTATTGAAAGGGAGCTTAATATGCCATTTTGTATTGTTCCCTCTTTAAAACAAAGATTGTTTTTTCTTTGCCTGAAAGCATTTCTTTTTCAATAAATGTCATGAATCAGTGCTAGACTTTCTTAAAACCAGAGGTATAAAAGAATGGGAAATTACACTTGTTTACTTTTCCCAATAATGAAAAAGCAGGTAATTTCTTACAGCTTCCCTTTGTTTAAGAAATGTCTTTAAAGAAATGAGTTGAAATTTAAGGATCCAGCCAAGTGCAAGCACTGAAGTGCACACTTGGATTCAAGCAGGAGTCATTATGGGAATTGCTTATGTACTTAAGATGGAGCATGTGCTTTATGCTGCAGATCTAAGTGAGCTGGCCTTTCTAAATTCAAGACAATATTTATTTTCTTTTTTCTTTTCTTGTGGTGTTTCCTTCTCCTCTTATAATATGAAATAGTTGCCTATGAACTCGACTTAACTAGCACAGCTATATGTGCTAATGCAGACACAGGCACAAGCTCCCGTGTGCAGATGACCCTGAATCTTCCTGTGAAAATAAGGACTAGGTCTACCCAAACTGTAAGCTTTACCCCAAATGCTGTGTATACTGCCCCTTACTTGCTCTGTTCGTGAAGGTTTAAGGAAGGTATTACCTCTTCATGTCTGGCTAATGATCGGGCCAAAAGCAAATACAGACCACATCACAGGAATGCAAAGGGCTGAGCTGCTGCTGGCATCTGGTCAGGAACAACCCTCCTCTGTGGCTGCCCCACCAAAGTCTTGCCAGTCTGTAGGGCTGTGCCAATGGGGTTCATGTGTGCTCCCTGGAAAGTAGCAAAACCACCTTCTTGGTGTAAGATTTGGGGCCTCCTGGAAAGCAGCTTGATGCTGATGGCAGCTCTTCCATCTCGAAAGCAGTGTGAAGTGTGCTGGTTTGCCTTGCTGCTGGTGTTAAGGGGCCTATGGAAGGACCTCTGTCTTTGCTGAGAAATGTAGGTGGTGTTGGGATGAGCACAACTCTGGCTTTTTTCATCCCTTGCCCTTTTATACATCCATATTCCTCATTCTCTTGTTTCTGCTGTGTGCAATGATAGGTACTTCCTAAGATGCAAAGAGGTTTCTTTTCCTATGGGTGAGTGAGAGACACCCCAACATAAAAGAAAACCCTGTGTGGTGGGGTACAAATGGTTAGCAGCAGCCAATAATCTTATCTAGCCACAAACACATTGGTTATTCCACATCAGAACCACCAAACCCCTTCTTCTGACAGCCTCACACCAGAGCTCTTGCTTTGCTCCCTGATAGTCCATCTCTTTAACTGTTGATGAATAGCTACATGTCATAAACCCTTAACTAACATTTTAAAAAGTAATAATTAAAAAACTTCATAGATTTATTGAGTTTTTTGATCTGCCATGGACACATGCCCTGAAAGGACATTCCTTTGACCAATGTGGTTGTATTAAATATTCTTTTAAAAGTTTAATTGACAATTTTTTCCATGCGCTAAGGTCGGAGGATAAAGTGAATCAAACCCTGGTAGTCCCTGGAGAAAGGATCCATGACACAGAAGACAACAATTCTAGGAGGTGGATTTTTGTTGGAGGATGTGTGTGCACTTCCTATTTTTGGAAGGGTGCTGTTTTTTTTTTCTTTGCCATGTATTCACATGACTTAAATCAACAACAACAAAAAAGAAAACCAAACAAAAAAACCACAATCAACTTCTTATGGTATCAGAGTAGTTGTAAGAACTCTCATATTTTGGTGCTCTCGGAGTTAGTCGATATAAATTACTATTGGTAGGAATAAGGTTTTGAATATTTCTCAAACGAGAGAGGCCTCTGTCTCTAAGGATCTGGGTGCACAGGTGGTGTATGCAGAAGGCAAAGGTGTGAGCAGCTGAGGGACTCCTGTCCATCCATCCATGGGCCTCAATCCAGACAAGTACTCGATGTCACTGTCTCCTCTCCATGGTCCTCAGCCAAAATACCCCCAGCCTCGGGGTAAACTGTAAAAGTCACCAAATATGGGATTCTCTGCCTGAAGTATCTTTGTATGACTCTGTGCTAGCAATGCTTTAGACTTGTGCATTTTGAAAAGCAGAAAGTTTGGTATTTCGGTGGCAGGCAGACTCTCTGGTTCAGTGCACCTCTCCAGTACATTGTAATGCTTTTTTTGGCATTGCTATGATTAAGGCAGGGTTAATATGTCTAATGAACACAAATGAAGCCTGAAATAAAACACAGGGCAAAAATAAAATTATTGGTTTGAGGCATGCTTGTGGGATTTCCATTGATTTTTTGGGTTACATATCAAACTGGAAGAGTGTAGGTTTAGATTAGATATTAGGAAGAAATTCTTCACTATGACAGTGGTGAGGCACAGGAATGGGTTGCTTGGAGAAGTTGTGGATGTCCCATCCCTGGGAGTGTCCAAGGTCTGGTTGGACGGGGCTTTGAGCAACCTGGTCTAGTGGAGGGTGTCCCTGCCCATGGCAGGGGTGTTGGGACAAGATGGTCTTTAAGGTCCCTTCCAACCCAAACCATCCTATGACACCACAAACAGGTGAAAACCATGGTATTTTTTCAAAGAGGTGTGTAGGAAGAAGATGCCTATTTGTTCTGCAGTCTTTCTTAGTGAGCTACAAGTATTTATATTGAATTCTTCCAGGGTAGGAAATTCTGACCTATCGTAAATGAATTGAGTTCATTTATCATGAGGTTGCTGGCTTTAAAGGAGGCACCTGATCTACAGCAGTTGAGTAGCTGCATACATTCAGCCTTCCTCTGCCAGCTAGTGGTAAATGAGACTTATGCAAATAAACAAAGAAGAAAATGCCTTCTCATACTGTGGCTATATGCGCTGGACACCTAACTTAATTTCTACTTTTGTGTTACTGCTTTACATGAGCAAAGGTTTAGTCCGGATTGCTATTGGAAGCCACTGCTTTTAGATGGAGCCTCTGCTTTTACAGTATTGATAAAGTTGGAAATAAAGTGTTATGAGGGAATTAATCCATATCTCTGTCAGAATTTCTCATGATAATAAAAATCTTGTGTAAAACCATATCTGCTAATGCAGCATACAGACCAGCACTGTCTGTATGCTCCATCAAGCAGGTAGAATTCCACTGCTGCCTGCTTATGGAATTTGTGTTCCTGCAGTGTAGCACTTAAGTTTGATCTAATTCACACTGCAGTCAACAAAAATCTTCTGACCTATTATTTTCATCTGATAAGTGGTTAAAGCTGCATTCCCTTACTCTTACCATGATAACTGGGTGATTGTGTAAGGAAACAAAGAGAATCCTAAATTAGACGAGTCAAAAGAGCAAAGGATTATTGTGATGAAGTCTGATTTTGAATTTAAATTAATTTTTTTCTGTCTAGTTGGGCTCTTTTAACCTAAATTAAATAAAATTTAAAAGAAAAGGTGTTAGGGTGATGAAGATCATTTTAGAAAGTGAGGATTACAAGACAAGTTGCATAGACTGAGGGTCAGTTCCTCAGGCAGAGTAACTGGTGTAATGTCTCTGATGATTTCACCTGTTGTGTCTTAACATTAACTATGTTGATGGCATGTAAGCATGGGTAACTCTGTATAAATCTATTTTTCCCTTATGTTGAATGGGAGGATGTGTGTGACAGATGTGCAACATGAAGCATATTAACATAATGTAAAAGTTGACAGGAAATAGTTAATAATTCACGACTTCTGCAAACTGTGGTACCACGTATTTAGATGCCTGTTTGTTTCAGTGCCTAAAAGACAGTATCAAAATGTACTGTAAACAAGAGATAACCTTCCGTGAGACACCTGTGTTACACTCCTCCTGAGAATTTTTCTTACTACTGAAACTATTAAAAATAATATTCTAAGTGACAATCTGTCCTTCTAGGAAAATGCCAAATAATAAAAAGTCACCCTGTTTCTAATAACCATTCTCCTTTCCCCCCCCCTCCTCTTT